>JALMQS010000128.1:4484789-4965477 GCA_024734495.1 Forficula auricularia
ACACATAATATTTATTAAACTATTTTTGAAGGTTTAGAATAAAAATTATTTAATTTTTTATAAACATACCTGTCGAATTATTTATTTATTTTTCGTTTATAATACCTACAACTGAAACGAATTAAAATTATTCAAAAAATGATATTTTTGTAAAATTTTCCATTTTTAACCCGCAGATCTGGAACTAGAAAGTACAAAATCTAATCAGCTCTCCGCATAGAAAATACAAATATTTTAGCCCAAGAGAGGACGTTCTAAGACGTTTCTTCTATCGTTCTATCCTAAATCTCGAATCTAGACAGTCATGGGAAAAATCATGTTTGAAAATGATTTTTCTCCACTTTATTCGAGGAATGTCAATTTCTTGTTGCTTCGGATAATAATTTAATGAAATTAATTCTATCTCCGTTAAATGTAAAGTTAAACACACAGATTATGAATATGAAAACTTCGTCACGATATTTCAAATACTGTTTGAATTATTTGATTTTAAAATGAAGATGGGCGGCAAACGCTCGCGGACAGATAACTTTTAGATTTTAGATAACTTGATGAAAATCTCAACTTTTTAACGGTTTGCGTTTAATTTATTTCTCTTGATGATTGATCAGCCTCGATAGGTTACTAAACTAGACTAGAAAGTAATCAATAAAATTAAAAATTAATAAAATAAAGTACCTGGAGCCACCGAGTGATGCTCGGCAACTTTTGTTCAGTTAAAAGTTATATATTAATATTATTTTTATTTTAAAATTCCGATAAAAACCACCCGGCACCCCCCTCTTCGATACGCCCCTGGACCCCCGACCCATACCGCACCCGCACACCACACCCCTCCACGCCCCCTGGACAACCACCTCCGTACCGCCCCCACGAACCGCACCACCACTATGCCCCCTGGACCACGAACAAGCCACTCCATCAACCCCGCACCCCACCTCCTGCACCACCCACCCCCAGTTTTTGTATTTCTAACTTTCTAGTGGCCCACAGATTATGTATAAATATATAGGTATTTAAATAAATTCCGTATAATTATTATTTTTAATTAAATAACAAAATATCGAGTTTTATAATAATCAATTAAATTGGCAAATTCTAATATATAATCATATTTCTTATTAACTTATTTGTGGGATTTAATACTCGAATTTATAATCAATTAAACAATAATAATAATAATAATAAATTTTATTGAACCAATTATTTTACATGGATTAACCTATATTTTATTTGAGCTTCGACTTAGGAGATTACTTCCCCACCATCGACTGTTCTTGATCTTCTCGGGCTTGCGTTAATATAATCAATTAAATTTTTTTTTTTTTATAAATTTTATTAAACCAATTATTTTACATTAATTAATGTATACATTGTATTTTTGCTTCGATTCCGGATATTACTTCTCCACCATCGAGTGTCCTTATTCATCTTTAGTCCATGTTTTTAATAAGAGGAAAAATCTAATTAGATAAAAAAACCTCTTTTCCGATAATTATTTCAATTCCATTATTCCCCAATCAAGTCGATTGGATTCACTCATCTCATCCATTCTCTTCCATCAATTATTATTATTATTTTTTTTTATTAATTTTATTAAACCAATTATTTTACATTAATTAATGTATACATTGTATTTTTTGCTTCGATTCCGGAGATTACTTCTCCACCATCGAGTGTCCTTATTCATCTTTAGTCCATGTTTTTAATAAGAGGAAAAATCTAATTTAGATAAAAAAACCTCTTTTCCGATACCTACTTCAATTCCATTATCATTCTCCAATCAAGTCGACTGGTTTTACTCATCTCTTTGGTCCATTCTCTTCCGATCTGTCATTTTTTTATTATTGTTTGTTAAACCAATTATTTTACATTAATTAAATGTATACATTGGCTTTTTTGCTTCGATTCCGGAGATTACTTCTCCACCATCGAGTGTCCGTAGGCATCTTTAGTCCTTGTTTTTATTAAGAGGAAAAATCTAATTAGATAAAAAAACCTCTTTTCCGATAACTGTTTCAATTCCATTGTTCCCCAATCAAGTCGATTGGTTAATTTTCCTCTCCCTCATCCATCCAATCATCCCCAATCCCCTTCCATCCCATATCATCAATTAACGATTGTCTAATTTTAATATATATATATTAATATTTGCCGTGATCGATTAAATCTACTTTCTTGAATTTCATAAAATTTTAATGTCGTTAGCACTTAATTGACTCCTTTATTTATTCTAAACAAATTTCTCTAATATTAAGTATTAAGAACACTAAATGAGCAAAAAGTTTTTTGGCCATGAATAATAAATAATGTAATAATATGCGTTGTATTGCATCGCACTTCTCCACTTTTATGTTTATGGAGCTTGTTGATTTGGCAAAGTTGAAGCATTCAAATATCGTTTATTGTACAGCCTTAAAAAGGAAATCGTTAAAAAAAACTTTCATAGATATCAATAAAATCTTTACTTTAACTTAAAAATCATCTCCATAACCAAATCTTGAAACACTCATATAAAAATGAGTGATATTTAGAAATGTTCTCACCATACTTTCGCCATATGTGGCCTGAAATGTCTCGCCTGTGCTTTGAAAATAACTCCATATATATGATATTTTGAGTATTTTATGACATCCTAGTTTTAGTATTATTTTTTTATTTTATACAATTAAAATTAATAAAATATGAAATATTATTTCTGCCTTGACTCATGGCAACTCCTGATGTCTCATTACATTTCATTCAAAATAAGACAATTTCTTAATTTGTGAAATGGAAGCTTTGAAGCTTCGCCTTCCTTCGAGGGTAGGTACTTAAAAAATTCGCATAATAATAATTAACTCATTCACTGCCCAAACAGTAAAGTCTTTACTTTTGCGGGCGAATAAAAGAAATGAGATAGGTAGATATGGGTTTTGATTTTGGAAGGGAAAGCATTAAAATTCAAAAAAATAAATTTGTCTATTTTCCCCTAAAAATGAGATAGTAGTAAAATCCTTTATCATTATCATTGAGTATACAGTCCTAAGACTGGTTTGATGCAACAATCCGTCTCCACTCGACTCTGTCCCCGCCAGCTGTTTGACCTCTCTAAATGTCTGGCATCCCATATCCCCAATTATTTGGTTGAAATATTCTAATCTGGGTCTTCCCCTTCCCCTTTTCTCTCCCACCTCCCCTCCAAGATATCCCTAAGCAGTCCCCCATGTCTCAGTGTGTGCCCCATCATCTGACCTCTTCTCTTCTTCAGACTCTTCCACAAGGTTCTTCTTTCTCCGATTCTTCCAAGAACTTCTTCATTTGTAATTTTATTCATCCATTTGATATTCATCATTCTTCTGTAGCACCACATTTCGAAAGCCTCTAATCTCTTTCTCTCCTCTTTTCTAATTGTCCAGGTTTCACACCCGTACATGGCTATGCTCCATACATATTTCTTCAATACTAGTAGCAACTTCCTGTTTTCTAAAATCCTTTATGGATTGTACAATATTATAGATAACCTTAAATATTAAGATGGTCAAACAATAGACTCGTCAGAAAATTAAATTGACATAATTATAAATCTCATAGATAATCGCAAGAGGTTGTAATCTACTAAATCTGAGATGGAATGGATTATTTATTATTAAATAGATGTCAGAAGGGTTATTTTCACACCCTCGGGAATCGAACGCGAGTGCCAAAATGACCAATCGGCTACTCTGAGATATGTACAGGTCTATTCTCTAAACAAAAACGTTAACATCCGAAATCAGCGTTAATTCATTTAACATCTCCTTGCCTCAAATTGCTAAACACTAAAGCGTTAACATTTAGTCAAAAGTGTTAAAAATTAAAGTTATGTCCAGAGGGTGCCTTTAATATTGTCGCAGATCCAAATTTGGGGTAATCTTTGTAATTTTGAAAGTGTCCTATCTCCTGAGTTTTTTTAATTTCTAGATTTAATTTTGTAACGTGGGTTTATTGTTAAAAATCTATCTATATTTCAAAATTTGCCCTCTTATCCAAAAAAAAATAGATTATTTTTGATTCTGGGATCTTAGGGGGCGTCCAAAAATTACTGTCACACGAATCTCAAGATTTTTAGACCACCCTCCCCTGTGTCACATTCTGTCACATTTTCACTGAGCCCCTTTGTAATGGGACGTCACTATCCCTTTTATATACACTATAATTTAATAATTATTCTACAATTTTTTTTTATAAATTAAACTCAGCTAAAGGGATTTAATACTTATATTTTAAGTTTAACTTTATTTTTATTCATAGTATCATGAAATCTAAAAAATATATTTGAAAATTTCTAAAATTTGTTAATTTGTGATATTATAATTTTTATGATCTCGGAGCCCCTCTGTCACATTTTGCCACAAATCTAAGATGACCCCCTACTGTGTGACCTAATTTATGGACACAAAACTTTCTCTTCATCTCCTTTTTTAACCGACTTCAAAAAGGAGGAGGTTCTCTATTCGATTGAATTTTTTTTTTCCCCCTTTTTTTTTTTGTGCCTATGTTACCTCATATCTCCGCCAATTGTCAACCGATTTTGAAATTTTTTTTTGCATTGGGTCCAGTCTAGCTTCCGATTGGTCCCATTTTTTCTCGATTTTTTTTCATAGGTATTGACCTTTTTTATTAGGTTTGTTTAGACCTAACCTCTTTGTTTATGAACCGATTTCGATGGTTCTTTTTGTATCCGAAAGGGGGTAGTTCTGTAGGGATGCTGGTGTCATATTACACTTGGTCAAGTTCCGATGATATGATCACTATTGATAGCATCAACTAAAAAGAGAAAAATAAAAATACTTTTAAGAAAAAAATAAATACCGACTGCAACAAGTTAAATGCATCAAGTAATGTGCACTGGAAGGTATAGAATATTATTATCTATCTTACAATAAATACAACTAAACGACGAACATGAAATTACTTTGAAAGTTGGTGCCAAACAACATACCTTTTATGAATCGCATCTCCAGACGGATTCTGTTTCTGTTGTACAGTTTATGGCGGGTGCGCTCAAGTCTTATAGGTATAGTTTTGTTTGGCAACCGACTTTAAAAAGTAATCTCGTGTTAATATTTCAAGTCGTTTAGTTGTGTCCAAGTCAGATACTAATTGCTTTAGAGTACTCTTTAGTATTTTACTTGTTAGTACTTTAATTTTTCAGTCTGGTTTTCAGCTTTTATTTGAGTCAGTCATTAATCTTGAATGCATTTATGTACAATTTTGAGAAGATATGCTGTTGCCAATTAAATAAAGTTTGTTGTATACTTCCGGTGAGGTAGAAAGATATGAATCAGTAACTTTGTCTTGATCCGATTACTAGTAATGAAGTGTATTAGTCATTTTGGCATTTCTTTAATGTAGAGTATTTTATAACAGTGTATCGACCATACATGTTCAGCTTTATTTTAATAGTGATAAAATCATGTCCACTTATTTAATTTAATTAATTGTGCTTGTCTATTTCCTTTAAGCTTGAAAAATTATAACTTTAATAAAAAAAAATTATAATAAAGAACCAGTATAATGGATATTAGATAAACTAGATATTTAAATGAGATTGTGGCTCATTGAATGAACTCTCTTAAAGAGAGAGAGAGAAAAACTAGCGGCTTTACTCGCTCACGCATTCTCTTGATGGGTACCTATGTATCTCTGTGTGTGTGTGTGTGTGTGTACATACATCCGACGTGTGAGGCTTATTTAGCAGCCGAGGAAAATTATATACTAAATTACAATTTTAATACTGTGTAAGAGATTAAATTTAATGAGCAAATTATTTTATTATTTATTAAAAAGTATTTTTTACTTACTTAGTTTTAATTGAAGGAATATTTAAAATAATTTTTATTTTTTATAATTTGACAATTTACAAATTAATGAATTGCAAGATGATGAGTTTTTTCTTTCAAAACTCGCTATATTGGAAAATTTGAGCCTTTACAAAATAATCATTTGATAAAAATTTTAGGTAATACAATTTTCATTGTGCAAGAAATTGAATATACAGTGAAACCCCTCAAATCCAAACCCCGTAAATCCGAAATCCCGGAAATCTGAACAAGTTTTTTTTGACAAATTTAAGTTTGACACAAAAAAATTGATCATCAATTTTTACTTTACCATACAGGGTATGGTCAAGTATTGTAATCGTGCAAGAAAAAAGTTGGTTTTTTTCCTACTTTTTTTAATATATCTCAAAAACGGCTTCAACAATTTTGATTAAAAAAATTGAGCAAATAATACAATATAATTATAATTAATCATGTGTGATTTAAATAAAAATTCAAATTTTAATCAAATTAATCACAAAAATTAAAGCTTCAACAGCTTCATTACTAATACATATTATTAGAAATAAACTTTTTGAGTTAGAAAATTCTGGAACGAGAGGAATGGCAGGCAATCTTTCCAAATTGCAGAATGAGTTCATTGGAAAATAAGTTGACGTGTTTCTGATGTGGCCATCCACTTTACTTTACCATATAACCTGGCCCCTAAAATTATTTATAATCATGTAGGGGGGGGGGGGTTATTTTTAGCTTATTTATACTTCTGGTCTTCCACTGATTATGTATACAAAATTTGGTTGAGTTTGGTAATTGGCCAAGATTTTCATTTTATTTATTTTCATCACCCAACAACCCCCCCCCATTTTGGGCGGTTAGTTTTTGCATTTTTAGACTTCTAGGGCTCCACTGATTATGTATACAAAATCTGGTTGAGTTTGCTCAAACGGCCTATATTTTTAATTTTTGAACATCCACCCCCACCCCCCCCCCCATTTTGGGCGGTTAGTTTTTGCATTTTTATACTTCTGGGGACCCACTGATTATGTATACAAAATTTGGTTGAGTTTGGTAAATGGCCAAGATTTTCATTTTTTGACTCCCCCATTTTGGGCAGTTGGTTTTTGAATTTTTGACCTTCTGGGGACCACTGATTATGTATACAAAATTTGGTTGAGTTTGGTAAATGGTCAAGATTTTCATTTTTGTGCCCCCCCTCCTCCTCCATTTTGGGCGGTTTGATTTTGCATTTTTTAGACTTCTGGGGTCCCACTGATTATGTATACAAAATTTGGTTGAGTTTGCTCAAACGACCTAGATTTTTAATTTTTAACCCCCCTTCACCCCCGTTAATGTTGGGTCGATATTCACCAAAATCTAATCAGCTCTTAATCTCAATGGACCAAAACTACGTGTAAAATTTGGTTTCGATATTCACTCTAGTTTTTGAGCTAGCTTGTCCACAAAAATTTGGTAAAGCACAAACTAACTAACAGACAACCAGACAGACTAACAGACATTTTGACAAAACAATTATTATCTCAAAAAATATAATTTTTTCGATGTTCACTTATTTGGGCTTTTTTGTAGAGCGAAATGACATGGTTTCGTTCAATTATTTTTATCGAAATAGTTTCAGCCGTTTTTGAGATATTTCGAAAAAAAGAAGAAAAAAAACACTTTTTTCATGCACGATTACAATACTTGACCATACCCTGTATGGTAAAGTAAAAAGGTTAAGACCTCTGTTTTAATATATTTTTGGTATTGAGGTTTTGAGACTTTGAGAAACTGTTTCTCAAAGCCTTCTCAAAACCTCAACACTAGACATATTTTAGTTTATATATACATGAATATTATAATGAAGGAATTAAAATAAAAAGTATATTCAATTTATTCAAATTTAAAATAAGATAAATCTTTTTTTTTATATATAAATTCTGAGTTAGACCGGGTGATGGGGGGGGGGGCAGGGGGTACATGTTATTCAAAAGCATTTGCGCTTAATGAGAAATGCTCAGGCAAAGTAGAATTAAAAAAAAAAAAAAAAAAAAATCAAACATGTTTCGGCTTTCATTTAACGAGTAGTTTTCGTGATATATAGTAGAAATAAAAACGATCCGCATAAATATATAGTTAAGTACCTACTCTGGATTTGGAAATCTAAATCATTGTACAGTATAAAGGGCAAATAAATATAATATGCTTATACATATTTTAAATCCCAAGCCGGTTAATATTCGTGTTGCGTTAAAAAAAAAGGCATGTTAGTGGTGCAGTATAGACATGCGACCTGACCTGACCTGAGGAACGAAGGGTATCATATCGAGGAAATCTACCAAAAGATATTTATTTAAGAACCAAGGTAGGAAACATTCATGAACAACAGTGAGTAATAAATATTAGCCCTAAAATGAACATGAGCGGCGCGCTTGCTGGAAATCGATAAGGAATTATTCATACTACACTTCTTCTTTTTCTTTAAATATAACTTTTTAGGGAATTGTTACTACATTTGCAATTAATTAATGTTTTAAAGCAGCGTTTGTCAACATTTTCTTTAGTAGTAGAAATCAAAATTATTTCACATGGACTGGTATGGTTTGTGAAGTTAATGGGTCGGACATAAAGATCTACCACATTTTGAAGAGGTATAAAAAATGAAAAAATTTAACTAGAAAAAAATCTGAATATATTTTTGAAAAGTACATAAAATGATGTTTTTTTGTTTGTTTTTTGAAATGTGTTTTAAACAATATCAGACAAAAAAAGGGAGGGAGTCAAAAATGAAAATTCTAGCCCTTTCTACCAAACTCAACGAAATCTTGTATACATATTCTGCGGGTCCCCAGAAGGCCAGAAATCAAAAACTAACCAAATTGTGTATACCTACATAGTTTGGTCGAAAGGGTTAACATTCTAATTTTTAACCCCCCCCCCCATTTTGAGTGGTTACTTTTTACATTTCTAGCCTTCTGAGGGTCCACAGAATATGTATACAAAATTTTGTTGAGTTTTGTCGAAAGGGCCAAAATTTTCATTTTTGATCCCCCCCTTTTTTATCTAATAATGTTTAAAATACATTAAAAAAATATATATTTTATGTTCTTTTCAAAAATATATTCAGTTTTTTCTGTTAAATTTTTTCATTTTGTTTATACCTCTTCAAAATGTGGGAGATCTTTATGCCCCACCCTGTATAATAAACCAGCTAAGAAGCCGGCCAGGACTTCAGTACTCCCCACCCCCGGTACGTCAATGGTATTGTCAAGATTGAGAACTGGTCAAAATCTTTTCCAATCGGTAATATAATAGTTATTAATAATTAATAAAATAAATAATTTATTATGATTTACGAAAGCACCTCCCCCTCCACTAAATTTCTGGGTTCATTAGCCTTTAGTCATAATATCTCTACTTTTAAATATGGGGACTCTTCTAGGACAAAAAAGTTTTCTAGTATTTATGTTTAAAATTTTAAATTTTAAAATTATTTTTAATTCCCCCGTATTTATTTATCAACCAATTCTGATGACCAATCTTTAGGGGGTCACGACAGAATCGGTCATTCAGCAAGTCCTTTATTATAAGTACCTGTAGATTATAATCATTATAATATTTTTTATTATTTATTTCGAAAAATCATATAGATACATAATTTTCTTTTCTTTCTCTTTTTTTTTTGGCTTTTCGGCCTTTCTAGCCATAAGCCTAATTACGATACTAGTTATATTTTCTTAAAATTTGTCTCTACCCCCGGGGCGTCAGATTTTAGCGCTGGATGCCTCGAGTCAGATTCGAACCCGGGTCCCCTGGTTAGCTCGCTGTCACGCCTACCGCCTAGCCTATCTGAGCCCGCCCCCTAGATACATAATTTAAAATCATGTATAAAATTTAACAATTGAAAAACTCACAAGATCAATAATATTTTTAACAATAACGAAATGAATAATATAAAAAAATTTATTTAGGTATATATAAAAATAATATGACTATTTCACTCCGAATATCCGAAAGTCTAACTTTTTTCTCAATAATGATATTGGTGTCGCTCAAAGCAGCGTGGAATATTAATTTAAATATTAAGAAAATAAAAAAATTAATTATAGATAAAAAATGGACTGTAAGTAGGTTTAATTAGAATTTAATATAAATTTTTGGATTATAAAAATATGATATTTTAAAATTGAATACAAGTGATGTTAGGAGTAACTTAAAACTATATAAATACAGATAAAAGGTTTGAAAATTGAATGTTAAAATTCAGCTATTTGAAAAAAATACAAATGTTCACAAAATAAAGTAAAGTTTATATATAAATCAATTATATACAAATTAACATAAGAATATCAATTAATAAAACTTTAGATGAAGAAAAATGGACGTATGCTTCTCGTTCAATTTTATTAAAAATTAATTAATTAACGCCAATCGCGTTTTTAGCACAAATTGCTAAATATATATAGCCAGATAACCGTGAAGCGTTCAACACAATTTAATCTATTTTCTAGTTGGTTGTAAATCAACTAAACAAATAGAAAAACTCAATATCAATCTCAATTGATGAAAAAACAAATAAATTTATGCTTACGCGTTATCTGGCTATGGAATTAATATGAATTTTGAGCAGTCTCAAAATTCATACTAGATGCCCACAGCGTTGGGTTCAAAATAAAAGGGGTTTTTTGTTGCTTCAAGGTAAAACATATGTGCAAATTGAGGTTAAAGAGGATTTTCCTTATTCTAAAATCATCTTTTACCTGGTCGGGAGAGAGAAACAAGCGGCGATTTAAGTAAAATTTAACAATTTTCCACTTTGCGAGGGCTATTTGTAAGGCAGACAGAATAGATAAGAAAAGGGATCAATAATTGATCGATATAATTAAAATTTTACTCACGCTATCACAAGAGCTAGGTGAACATTCCTAGCGAACGACATCAAAATAAGAAGTGAGTTTAACATTTTTTGATCATAAGCTTAGAAGAAAAGCAAGAAAATAGAGAGAAGAATAGTGCCTCAAAAAATCGAGGTACACAGCTCCATCTATTTTTCCATTCGACACTGCGGTGAATTTTGAAAACGAGTTTTTTAGTGGTCAATTTGTTAGCACCAGATATATATATATGCATATATATATTACTCTTAGTGAGTTCAGCTAATCTGGCTATAAAGGCAATAAGCGTTTGTTATGACATTTAATGATATTTGAGTTAAAATTCTTTATCCACTATATTTATTTTATTTATTGTACTAATATAGATATTTGACATTTCGGATCCGCAATCTTGAGGTATCTATCGATTAAAATAATCCATTGCTAAGAAATTGAGCTCATCAGCTTAGCAAACAGGAAGTTGCTATTGAAGACATATGTATGGAGCATAGCCATGTACGGATGTGAAACCTGGACAATTGGAAAAGCGGACAGAACGAGATTGGAGGCTTTCGAAATGTGGTGCTACAGAAGAATGATGAATATCAAATGGATGGATAAAATTACAAATGAAGAAGTTCTTGGAAGAATCGGAGAAAGAAGAACCTTGTGGAAGAGTCTGAAGAAGAGAAGAGGTCAGATGATGGGGCACACACTGAGACATGGGGGACTGCTTAGGGATATCTTGGAGGGGGAGGTGGGAAAGAAAAGGGGAAGGGAAGACCCAGATTAGAATATTTCAACCAAATAATTGGGGATATGGGATGCCAGACATTTAGAGAGGTCAAACAGCTGGCGGAGAACAGAGTCGAGTGGAGACGGATTGTTGCATCAAACCAGTCTTAGGACTGTATACTCAATGATGATGATGATAAGAAATTGAAATAATAGAATATACTTGGTTTATTAGTGTACACGCGATTCGGGAAGAAATCGTTGTAAGTCCGCCATCTTGTGTACGCCATTTTGAAATGTCTGAAAAAACCTTCGATTGGTGTAAATATTTAATTTACTTAAATCATGTGCACATGTTTTATAAACACAATATTAATGAAAATTTCAGTTACACTTATGATTTAGGATATAGATTTGCCTTAAAAATACAAAATTTAAATAATACATTATATTTGATAAAAATTGATTAAAAAAAGAGAAAATATTTTTTAAAAAATCACAAAATTCTAAAATATATAAGTAATCCTAAAATAATAAAGGCATAAAAAATAAGTTCATGGCAAAATTTATTTTTTCTTTTATTGGATTTTTATTAAAAAAAATAATAAATGAGTAAAAAATAAATAAATAAATTCTTATGTGAATCAGAATCTGTTTTAAAACATTTTTTTTTTTTTTTTATCTAATGACCTCGGAAATGAATCCATTTGGCCAGTTCCTTTTGTTTTTTTTTTTTTTAAAGATACATTATTTACATTTTTATATATACATATGTACAATTATAATTCTATATCAACATTTAAAAAAAAAAAAAAAATCTTTTTTAAATTTAAATATATAGTTTGGATGCAATTAATAGTTTTATTATTGCCTCTTGTATCTCGGACTCATGACAGTCGGGATTGAAATACGCAAGAATTAATTGCATTGATGTAGGTAATGGTATTTTTTGGGAAGATCTATTATAAAATGAGTCAATCGCTCTAAAATTATTTGAGCACCCCAGAAAAATGTGGTTGACATCACCCATTTGGATGCCATCACATTCACAAAAAGGAGTGTCTCTTAAGTTAAATTGAAAAAGTCTTCTGGGGGTAGCCGCGTGACCCATTCTCAATCGTATTATTAGAACTATTAACCTCCTATATAACCGACAGTCATGAAACCATGATTTACATCCAATTCTGGGCATAATAGAGTGCAAATAGAAACCTCTCGATTCTGAAGAGGAGTCCCAAAATTTTTGCCACAAATCAATAGATTTTTTCTTAATACTATTAATTGCATCTACGTAGGTGAGGCCCATGTTCAATGGAGCTCCATCCGTAATAGCCTGTTTTGCTAAGGAGTCAACAAATTCGTTGTATTGGATGCCCACATGAGAGGGACACCATAGGAATTCAACAGTATTATTTATTTTACACATACACTCACAAATTTTATAAATAAGATAGTTCTCTGACTTAGTTTTATAAAGTTTTTGATTGATTTTAAAACGCTTTGAGAATCTGATACAATTAAAATTTTTTTAGATTGATCTAATGAGTCTATATAAACCAAAGCCCTTAGGATAGCGATCGCTTCTTCTTTTAAAATATAGTATTAATTCATTCTAAATTCTGAAATTTGAGCATTTTTGTAGATATTAATTTTAAATCTTTGTCGAAAGCTCCTGTTAATCTGCAACCCGACACACATGATTTATTTAAGTTAGTTTCTGAAATTTCTCCAAATCATTGTTATCGATATTTAAATACATTTTCATATATGTAATAACTACATAGGTATAATTTACTCTATATCCTCAGACCATTTGGTTAATTTTTTTCCTTCTTTAAAAATGTCTAAAACATAGAGAAAAATATTTTTCACCTATGATTTTATTTTCAGGTCTGTGGTCCTTTTGACACCTACGATAAAAATGTAGAGAAAATCTTTTTTGAATGATTCTATTGAAATTTTCACGCGTTGTCATGATAAAGGCATGAAACAATCATGGGGTTTTTCAATTTCTTTTGATTAAACAGAGACTGGCAAGCGTGGAGCATTTCTTTTTGATAATCAGGAGGCGTGTTTTCAAGCTTCATTGTCAAGATTTGACCCATTGTAATCCATAGTACTATTAGGTACTTTTTTTACATTTTAATAATTTATTTGCTGATTTTATTGAAGTACTGTAATAAAAGAAAAATCCGATAAAGTTTATTAAAAGTTCAAAACTTTAGAGGAAAATTCTTTCTTTATCATTGTAAATTTGGAATGTAGTTCCTGGATGAAATGAAATGATAAAGCAACTATGAAACAATTAAATATTTTTAAAATAGACAATTCTAGAGATTGTTTCAATGATGAAAATTACCTTGAACTAAAAATTATAAATTTTGATGAAAAATAATTTTTTCTGAAAATTTCTAGTTAAATAAAAAAATAAATAAAAAAACAGTCCATTTCTGATCTATTTTTAATATAATTTTTATTATTTAAAATTTCGATCATTTCTAAAATTATTAACCATTTCTTTCCCAAAATTCTTAATAATTCATAGGGATTGTGGTGTTGGTGCAAGTTGAAACATCTATATATATATATATATATATATATATATATATATATATATATATATATATATATATATATATATATATATATAAAATTAAGGTTTCTCTGTACATTGGTCCAAATCAGGCCAAATTTTGGTTGCACACGTTTCAAGCAAAGTTATGAACGAAAACACCCTCAACAAAATTCCTGTCTGTCTGTATGTATATCTGTATGTGTTTCAGTGGTTTCCGAAAAGTTGCTCACGATTGACGTAAAAACGGCTGAAGGGATTATTATGAAATTTCATATTTACATCAGATGTCTTCTAACTTACGTTTTTGGCTATATAATGTTTTGATATTTTGACCCCAGAGCACAGTGAGTTATTTTATTCTTAAAATGCTTAATTGAATATATTATATTATATTGTAAAAAATATATATTAATTCCCAGATAGCACACTTGGTCTTGAAGATGGCTTATTCAGCGTTTATTATGTTTATTTAAGATGTCTATTAGATTAAAATTTGAATTTTTATTTAAATCACACATAATTAATTATAATTATTTATTGAAACAAATAAATAATTATAATTAATTATGTGTGATTTAAATAAAAATTCAAATTTTAATCAAATTAATCACAAAAAAAGCTTCAATAGTTTCATTACTAATGTCTTTAAGATGTCTACAAGATATTTACTTTTTAGAAGACATCTTCTGGAGCGAACGTGTTATCAGGGTTATTAGCTCATATTAATCATAACCACTTTTAGACCAAACCAATTCACTTTAAATAGCTGATTTAGCAATTATTTTTCCAAATTTCCATTTATAAAGGGAGAATTTCTTCCGAAATGTTTGAAACCTTTGATAAACGTTTTGATAAAAGGACTCTATTTATTCTATGTTTAAATTAAATAGAAAATAAAATTTATTTTAAGATTATTAAAAATAAAAATATATATTTTTATAATAATTTAGGTATTTATATTTAAATTTTATATTGGTAAGGCTGCTCTGAGGGGGTGAACCGCGATCTAATATCGTATACACTTACTTCCACTTCCACTTTCATTTTCAAGAAGAAGGATCAACAGATGTAGGGGCATTATCTAATGAATTCCAAAATAATTCCACATAATTCCAAAGACGTGTACACCTAATTCCAATCGCGGTTCACCCTTCGGGCTGCTTTAACTGGAGAACCCACCGAAAAAAGTCTTCACTTTTTCTTATAATCGAAATCAAAAAAATATTCTAAATCAAAAAAAAATGGATTAGATATTTTTTAAAAAGCTACAAAAAATAATCTCCACTAAATATTTGACAAAATCCTCCCACTATCTGTAGCGTTTTCTTTTAGGCTTCCTTGCGTTCCGTTGTTTCTAGCTAAATTTTTCGCGGCATCTTAGAAGATCCAGTTTTTCTGTCATTTCTACTTCTCATAGGTGGTCTTGTTCTGTTTCCAAATGCCTTTTGCCAATTATAGTTACATACTTTATTTAAATAAAAAAATAAATGAAAAAATAAATAGTTTCATTATTTAAATTCTTTTTGATTTTTTTTTTAATAATTTATTTAAATACTGCGAAATATACTATAAACAGGTTTTTAAGCTAAACATGATTTTTATTAAAATTTTAATTCAAAAGAATTGAAAATAAAATAAAAACTTAATTTAAATAATTCAGTAGAAACACACTCCAAGATACAAATTTGAAATTTTAAAATTAATAAATAAATACTTCCCAATCAATTAAGACACCCTAATTTGAAAAAAAATAATTTGTTGATTAATCCATATAAGGCGTGATCATAACGAAAAACTCATCTTACAAAAAAAGTTAATTTTGATTTATATTTTTTTATTTTTTATTTTTAATTATTTATTTATTTTTTAATTTATAGACATTAAGGGCCAGCAGGGATTCGAACCCAGGATCTCTTATATCCGGTGTAAACCTTTAATCAATTGAGCTAAAAATCTTAAAAACCCAAACCAAGAATTTAAGTGTCTAAAGATTAATATTTCATTTAATAATATATAATTAATTATTAGTCCGTGATTTTTACATATTATAGCTATTAAAAAAATTTAATGTAATATTTAAATGTAATCAATGTAAGATATTTAATGTAATATTTAATATAATATAAAAATATATAACTACATTACACTGGCCAAAATGATCTATACGGATCGAGGCCAATGGGGGGGGGGGGGGGAATATATAATTAAAGTTTTGAGCATCTTTTTTTGAAAATAGTTGGTAGTTTTTTCAAAAAATCAGCTCGGGTTCAGATTAACCAAGATGTATTTTAAAAGAGAAAGAATTCAATCAATCTTTTTCGGACAAATTCTAAGATTTTAGTAGAAATATTATTAAATTGCGATATCAGAGGGGATTCATCCCCCCAGGAGTCGAACCTGAGAACTAACACGCTATCCGGGCAGTCAGCTCACACCCTCGAGAGCTGACTGCCCGGATAGCGTGTTAGTTTTCAGGTTCGACTCCTGGGGGATGAATCCCCTCTGATATCTCAATTTAATAATATTTCTACTAAAATCTTGGAATTTGTCCGAAAAAGATTGATTGAGTTCTTCTTTTAAAATTTCATTTAATATTTTTCTTTATTTCTTATTGAATTTATCCAGTTCTTGAAATTATTGGAATAATAGAATTTTTATAATATGTATAATATATTAATTCATTTTAAATTTTGAAATTTGAGCATTTTTATATTAATTTAAATCGTTGTCGAAAGCTCCTCTTGATCTGCAATCCGACACACTTGATTTATGTTAGTTTCTGAAATTTCTCCAAAAATCCAAATTGCTGTTACCGATATCTTTAATTAATTTAATATAATATTAGAGAGTAATTTTTGGGGTTCCGATGAAAACTTTTTTGAATCTGTTTCTCCATCATAAATTAATCATAAGTTTCCTGTATTTGATTCGATCGCGAATCGAATGCAGATGATTTTTGTCAAATATCAAGTGAAAATAATATCCGAATTTATTATATATTTCTAACTTGAAATAGTGAAGTTAATTTTCTCATTTTAATATATCAAAGAATAATTAACATATTAACGAGAATTGTTTTTTGATCGCGTTTTTTAAACAAGATATATATCAAATTGAAAGTTTTTGCGAAGAGTAGCAGAATTTTTATATATTAAAGGAGACAATAAAAGAGTGTGTCTTCTGCTGGAATTATAAATTTTATTTATTTATAACGAGACTATAGTTTCGAGGGCTTTGCCCTCTTCATCAGTCTATTACAATGTATTCACAGCAATTAATTTATGAATGAAAGTTTAAAATCTTTCATGTGGTTAGGTTAAGAAAATATACAGTGTGGGTAAGTTCAGAATTGAAATTTGTACTTGTTTTATTATTTTGGCTGTAGGTGGCTTTCGTGAAGTTTATATTTTAGCCGCTATTTTTAAAACTATATTGAATCTATAGTCTCGTTATAAATAAATAAAATTTATAATTCCAGCAGAAGACACACTCTTTTATTGTCTCCTGCAAGATATATATCGCGAGACTACTACTGGTTGAAGCTATTGGAGTCTGCTCAGTCTTAAGTCTGGACCAAGAGAGAATGAAAAAGATGTGATCCATTTAGCTATAATCCAGCATCATTTTCGCGATTGTCTCGCATGGCACTTTTTATATCAAACACTGATATGGATCACCAAATGAATTTGAAATCTGAAATGTTATATATTCAAACTCACAGTCCAGAGAGCCCGATCTGTTAACACGTGTGTTAGGTGTTTGCCATAAATTAATCATAAGTTTCCTGTTATTCGATTTATCGCGAATCGAATGCAGATGATTTTTGTCAAATATTAAGTGAAAATAATATCCGAATTTATATATTTCTAACTTGAAATAGTGAAGTTTAATTTTCTCATTAATATCTATATCAAACAATAATTAACACATTAACGAGAATTGTTTTTTGATCGCGCTTTTAAAGACTCAGCAGACTCCAATAGCTTCAACCAGTAGTAGTCTCGCGATATATATATCTTGTTTAAAAAGCGCGATCAAAAAACAATTCTCGTTAATGTGTTAATTATTCTTTGATATATTAATGAGAAAAATTAATTTCACTTTCTCCATCAAATTTCACCCACCATGACCACTGAAAATACAAAGACATTTTTTTCAATATACTAAATCTAAAGGTTTACCAATTTGAATAAGATTATAGAAATTTACAATTTATATATATTTTTACTCACTATTCATTTTGTGAAATTTATTTAAACATTTTCTGAGTGTCCTAGAACCTAGAAATTTAATTTAAAAACTAAAAAACACGGTTCTAAAAAAAAATGTAAAATATTCTTAATCAAAAACTGTGGGCCGCAGAAACATGTACTTTTAATTAATTTCGACAAAGTGCCCACGCACTTTTTGATTAAGTATTACATTATTTTGTACTTTTTAGAAGCGTGTTTTTTAGTTTTTGAAAATATATTATAATTTATTTTTTTACTTTTTAGTCTTAATTATTTTTATAGAGAAATGTTTTGCGTGAATTTAACAGAATGAAAAATGTATTTATTTTTTATATAATTTTATTTAAATTGAGTAGGTAAACAATTATTTTTATAGAAATGTTTGCGGAATTTTTAACAGAGACAAAAGTCACATTAATACATAGATAAATACAAACATACATACATACAGGTGAAGCTAACATAAAGCATGTAAAAAAAGCTTTTTTCGAGAGATTTTGAAAAAATCGGAATAAAATACCTAGTATAAGAGCAACGCCATATTTTAGTGTTCTGTTCAAATTTAAAATTGAGCCATATTAGTGTCGAGAGAATATATTTATGTACTTATGTCAATAGTAAAGTTATATTTTTAACTTTAAAATAGTAGTAGGTATAAATTCCTGAACTCTGCTCACCGATGGTTTCTTATCATTTAGCATTAATAGTATTTGATGAATATTTCTTTCATGAAGATTGTAGCAAGCACTGTTTGGATTCTAACTTATGACACACTTGGAGGTATAAAAATTTCAAAAAATATCGATATCACTGTTATTTATTAACCATACAAAAGGGTTAATATATTTTTTAATTTAAATATTGTGGAGAAGTTGTAGATAAATATTGTACTTTATAATAATAAAATAAAAATAATATGTATATTTGCTGCAATTTAATAATTTTAATGGAATTAGGTAAATGTCTGCTCTTTTTAAATAAATTTGAAATTTTTTTCAATTTATAATATTTTCTTTGTTTCACCGATAAAATCCAGATGTAGATATGATTGATTACACATATAATGTTAGAAAATAAATAGATAGTGAATATATAAAAAAAGAAAAAAAAAAGAAAAACTATCAATCTAATTCTAAATTAAACGGAGACAATAAAAGATGTGTCTTCTGCTGGAAAAATACATTTTTAATTTCTATAGTTTTGAGGGGCTTTTACCCGCTTCATTAGTCTATTACAATTGATTCACAGGATTGATCTGTGAGAAGCAAAGCCCTCGAAACTATAGTCTCGTTATAAATGGATTTAAACATTTATTTTTCTTGCAGAAGACACACTCTTTTATTGTTTCCTTTAATTTATAAAAATTCTGCTACTCTCGGCAAAAAAAAGAAACTTTGAATTTAATCTGATTCTAGGCAGAAAACCCTATAACTTCTATCAGTCAGAGAAAAATTGATGCGGGTACAAAGGAGGGCGGCTAGATTTGTTTTTGGTAAATTTTTGATAGGTTTTGTAGTGCCACTTCAGTGATTAACGAATTAGGATGGTCTAGCTTATTGGAGAGAAGGGGAATGGGCCAAATTGAAAGTGATTTTCAAAGCCTATAAGGGTTTTAGGAGTTGGGAGGATGGCTAATGCGTCGCTTGCTCCTGGTATCGGGTTTTTGTGCGGAATTTTTAAATTACTTTTTGTCTTTTGATGGAAATCTATGGTCATGTTATTTGTCATGTTATTTATTATTTGTTAAATTCTTGTAATTAATTTGTATTGATGTTTATTAATGTATTGTAGCTAGATTGATTGTATTGATGTTTGGAGGACCTAGCCTCCGAGGACTTGTGCCTCTAAGCAGGTCGAGGAATAAAGATTTATTTATTTATTTAGAATGGACGTAAACCAAAAAAGATACGAACTAAAAATTCACAAATTACTTATGTATTCATTTTAACCAAAAAATTATAATGTGCATTAAAATTTTAATAAACAACACATGAAAGCGACGTTGCATTTAATGTATTTCATACAGAGAAATACTTCCCAATATATCACCTTTTTTTAATTCAAATGCCCTTTAACCTTAAATTTAAATCAATACTTAACACAAAAAAGGTGAAGGTGAAAGTGTACATATACATTGAGTAAATCTCTAATAAATTTTGGCAATTAAATGGAATAACAATATAATAAAGCATGAATCGAAATAAACTTAATTATTATACATTGTACGTGAGTTTGTGCTTGTCTGATTCGTGATATGGTAATAAAAAATAAAAAAACACGAGTTAATTATGCGAGCAATTTCGGTGTTACAACTCAACTAGAGAAAGAAAGAATATAAGATCCAAGAATACCGAAAGCTTTAGGTGAAAACGTGTGATGTATAGGCAGGTTTTAACGCGAACTTCCACCCTGCCCTTGATTCAATTCTGGCTACGCCCATTGGGCAGCTATAGGGGCTATACAAATTTAGTCAAACTCACCGAGCGTTATAATATAATAGTGTAAATTCCTCTAACTTTATATCGCTTATTCTCAACAATTAGTAAAGATTTAGCTATACTGTAAAGCGGCTAAGTGCGATTGGAACTCGTAGGCAGAATTTCCTATATATAAAAATGGACAAATTCTAATATTTTCGTAGAAATATTATTAAATTTCGATATCAGAGGGGATTCATCCTGAGAACTAACATGCTTATCGGGCAGATGCTCAAATCTTTAGTTTTATATTTAAACGCGCTGCTCCAGGCGTGCCTTCGGCACACCATCTACAGCTCGGTCCTCCGAACTGGTGGCCCTGTCGGGCGGCGTCTCGGCATGTGATTATTACGTCTGTAATATATATTTGTAATATTTTGCCCCTCTTTCGCCCCGACGCACTCATTTTGGCTATTGATTTTTACAGCATACATTTTATATAGTCTTAAAAACTAACATTACAAAATTTGATCTACATCGGAGAGAGTATTAATTTTTTGCCCCCACTCACATTTTGGGAGGTTGAAATTATTTTTTAGATATTTGCAAATAAATAACTCTCAATTTTCTAACGAGTAAATGTAAAAAAAGCTAACAATTTCTATATTTTGCCCCCCCCTTTCGCCCCCATTCAAACAATTTTAATAGTTGATTTTTACAGAAATAGTTTCTTAAAGTAATAAAGAATAACTCTACAAAATTTGATCAAGATTGGAGAGAGTTTTAATTTTTGCCCCCACTCACATTTTGGATAGTTGGGAGTCGAATTTCAAAAAATCCTGAAATAACTTTTTAGATATTTGTATTTAGAATTTTATTAAGTAAAAATCAAGTAGATATCTTATCGTTCTTAATTGAAAATGCATAATTAGTGTAAATACATTGCAAAGATATTTTGCCCCTTTTGACCCCTTTAGGGGCCGAATTTCAAAAAATACTGAAATTTGTTTTTAGATATTTTAATTTAGTATTTTTATAAGTAAAAAGCAAGTAGATATTTTATTGTCCTTAAGAGATATCGCATAATCAGTGAAAACACACTTTGCCCCCTTTGACCCCCTTAGGGGTCGAATTTCGAAAAATCCTTTCTTAGTGAGCCCCTATGTCATAGATGTAACATGTTCTCCAAATTTCATGTTTCTATGTTCAGTGGTTCTGGCTGTTTTGATGATGAGTGAGTGAGTAAGTGAGTGAGTGAGTGAGTGAGTGTATCGGGCAAAGAATTTTATATATATAGATAAGAGGACTTGTATGAAAAACTTTTTTTCATTTTAAGGTAAATTTTTTAATTTCCGTTATAGAAGAATGGAGTAAAGAATTTCTGTTCTTTTATAATATATTACGATTCAGAGAGAGGTTTTTGTCTCGAGGGTGTGAGCTGACTGCCCGGAAAGCATGTTAGTTCTCAGGTTCGACTCCTGAGGGGATGAATCCCCTCTGATATCGCAATTTATAATATTTCTTCTAAAATCTTAGAATTTGTCCTAAAGAGTAAATTCTTTCTCTTTTAAAATACATTTAATCTGAACTCGAGCTGATTTTTTGAAAAACATTCCAACTATTTTCAAAAAAGATGTTCAAATCTTTAGTTTTATAAAAATGATCTATCTACTTTATAAAAATCTTTATTCCTAATCCAATCCAAGCCAAATTTCATACAGTTACATTTTAGGACTCATCGGTGGTAATGGTAAGACTATCAAAAATATGCTGGTGAGGACCAGGGGAGCGGCTTCTATCCCAAATCTGATAAAGTGACAGTATAGAGAATCCAATTGCTTCTGGGTGGCACGCACAGATTTCGTGGTTGATAAATTATTATGTGCAGGTGGGTGTTAAGGGAGTAAAGCCACCGAAGCCGGGCCTTCACAGTACCTATAATTACTATTTTTGAAGTGAAACTTCTTTAGCGACGTAACTGTATGATTTTTTGTTACAATAAAGGGGAAATGACTCAATTGAGGGAAATTTTTTTTTTGAAACCCACTAATATTTCATGACAAATAAAATTTATTAAAATTAGGAAATTTAAATTATTTAAATAACATTTATGGCCAAATAAGATTCACTTCCTCGTGAGCTTATCTGGATGAGAGCTCACACATAGTATTATTATTTTTTTTGTCTGAGACTAAATGCTCATTTAACCAATAAATGAGTTTTAAGAATTTTTCAAAATTTAAAGTTTAGTACTATCTAAGATTTAGGAAATACAAAAATAGGTTAAATATGAATACTTAAGACCACTCTCATATCATGCAATTTTAAAATGAACCAAACGTAAAAAATAAACATAATTTTTTTTTTAACAGGTTATAGTGGTGTTTCACAAAGAGGAAATAAAATTAAAAAAAATTAAAAAATCTTTTAAATTATTTTGGAGATTTTTTTATTTATCTCTATACATATTTCGGGCTATGAACCCTTCATCAGGAGGTTAAACAGAACACTGAATATTTTTATTTCCTCTTTGTGAAACACCACTATAACCCGTTAAATAATAATTCCTTTGTTTAATATGTTTCACTATAAACCAACACCGCTTTCCCTAAACTTTATAATTTTTTTATAAAAATTCTCACTTTCCAAGGCGGATTTAACGTTGGGCGGACTGGGTGACCGCTCGAGGCCCTTGAACCTGGAAAGACCCATAGAATTCTTTTTACTAATCTAATTTTGTAAGAACTGTATTATAAGGCTAACTACTTAGTAGGGTTTCTTTTTTTCAGCAGGTATTACAGTGAAAATAACTTTTAACTTAATTTTTTTAAATCAAATTTAGGGAAAGCGGTGTTGGTGGGTTTATTTTTATTTTTATTTTTTTTTAAATAGAAAATAAGAGATGGAATTTTCACTATACACCCTCATTGCATTCCATAGTTTATTGCCCTCCTTTAAAGCACATACATAATTTTCGGCAACTTCCAAGTATAAATATCTTTTCTTTATTCCCGTTTAGGCCTCTGTCCGCTCCATCTGTTCTTTTGGCTCTAAGGCCATCCATCCCTGATAATTCTTTCATATTTACACTAAGTCATAAATAACTGTCCATCATATTAAAATTAAAATAAATTCTGTTCATTATTCTATGTTATCTTTAGTCAATGTTCTCCTGACGATGAGTTAAGAGCTCGAAATATATAGAGTAAACTAAAAAAATCTTTGTATTTGAATTTTTCTCCTTGTGAAACACCACCAACTTCAACCTAATTTAACTTTTAACTTCTAAATTTCAAGCTTGTATCATATTTAGTTTAGAGCCTATAAATGTCCTCAGAGACAGACAGATGGACAGTATTGCGAGACTAGTAGAGTCCAGTTTTAATTTTTATAAGAAACCATAAAAAATATTGTAAGTTCTGCATGGCAAGGCTAGGTAGGCACTAGGGTTCATTTTTTAAACGACTTCAAAAAAGGAGGAGGTTCTCTATCTATTCGACTGAATTTTTTTTTTTTTTTTTTGTGTTTATGTTATCTCATATCTCCACCAATTGTGAACCGATTTTGAAAAAAAAAATTGCATTGGGTTCAGTCTACCTTCCGATTGGTCCCATTTTTTTCATAGGTATTAGACCTTTTTTGTTAGGTTTGTTCAGGCCTAACTTATTTGTTTATGAACCGATTTCGATGATTCTTTTTTTATTGGAAAGGGGGTATCTTAGGGATGGTGCCATATTAATTTGGTCAAGTTTTGATGATATGATCACTATTAATAACATCACTAAAAAGAGAAAAATAAAAATTTTTAAGAAAAAAATAAAACCGACTTCAAAAAAATTAAATGCAACAAATTAAATACACTAAAAGGTATAAAATTATTATCTTATTTAGTTACAACTAAACGACGAAATATTAACATGAAATTATTTTTTGAAGTCGGTGCCAAACATATAGCTTTTATGAATCGCACTCGACGGATTTTACTTAGTACGTTTGGCGGGTATGCTCGCTTATAGGTATAGTTTGTTTGGCACCGACTTGAAAAAGTAATTTCATGTTAATATTTCGTAGTTTAGTTGTAACTAAATAAGATAATAATTATTTTATACTTTTTAGTGTATTTTATTTGTTGCATTTAATTTTTTTGGAGTCGGTTTTATTTTTTTCTTATTTCAGTAGGCATTTCGGGGGAAATGAATACTGCAAAAGCTTGTTTATCGTTACGCTGTTGATTGTTATTTCACTAAAACGTTATTCAATTTTAAAATATTTTTTCTTTAAAAGTTGATGAATTTTTTTTTGTAATATTTTTAATGAGCAAATTGTGCTTAAACATTTGAATAAAAAGAAAATTTATTTTGTATTTTTATGCATATACTAATACATAGTTTTATGAGATGGAGATTGCTTTCCAAAATAAATAAAACTCGTGTTAAATCACGTCCAGATTTTTTTTTAGAATAAGTAGTTTAAATAATATATATAAGTTGTATGATTAATTTTTATCTACAAAATATAAATCTTTTGTTGAGTTTTTGTTTATTTTTCTCCGAATGAGTGTAGACGTTTCCGGCTTTAACGTTATGAAAATTTGGAACGCATACTTCAGGTTTTAGTAAGGTATTAATATAGGTACACATAGACCGTTTATTTTGAAAGTGGAGAAAGTCCATCTTTTGTTATTTCGAAATATTTGTAATTATGTATATTTCTATAAATACAGTCATATATTTATATTATATATATTTCGATATTTTTAATTTGACGAATTCATCCCGTATGGAAACAAATAGATTTTCGAAATATCTTTTTTTATATATTTTTTAAAAATAATATAAAATTTTTGTGTTAATTTTATATAAAGTTTATGTTTTCTATATATTCATAAACTATTTTTATGTCGCTCTAGTATAAATTTTATATAAATTGAACACAAAAATTTTTTATTTTTAATATATTTTCCAAAAATATATAAATAAATAAATAAATAAATAAATAAATCTTTATTCCTCGACCTGCTTAGAGGCACAAGTCCTCGGTGGCTAGGTCCTCCAAACATCAATACAATCTAGCTACAATACATTAATAAACATCAATACAAATTAATTACAACAATTTAACAAAAAAAAAAAAAAAAAAATAGAAATGTATGCTCATTAACAAATAACATGACCATAGATTTCCATCAAAAGACTTTAAAAAGTAATTTAAAAATTCCGCGCAAAAACCCGATACCAGGAGCAAGCGACGCATTAGCCATCCCGGCATTTGCCATAAGTTATAAAAAACATATTTCGCAAATCTATTTATTTCCATCCGGGATGAGGCTATTGTACTGGATTGACTGGTATATTATAATTATAAATATGAAAAGAAGACATTTATGTCTAACTAAAACTGACATAGACTCATTTTTTTCAAAATTAGACTTACTTCTCTTTCAAAATAAACTGTCCTATACATGAAAATTTCAAGTTTATATCTTAGCTCACGAGGTACAATGTATACGCACATATAGCGCAGCCTCACTAATAGGGTCCTGTTTTACTTTTAATTAGGACCTATAAGAACGATACTTATTATTTCAATTTATTTGATAAAGCAAACATAATTAATAAATAAAAAAGTTCAAATCTTCTTAGAAAATATTTTGCCATTTACGAAGAAAAAAATCGAGATTTGTATTTTCCCCTATTTGGTCTTATATGTATTTTCTAGGAACATTTTAAAATCGAAATCTGGCTCCTGGCTGTGACTCGGATGTTTAGTATTTTTTTCTCTGGTTTTCTACATTTTTCTAATTACCCACAAAGGTCCGTTATAGTTGGTTATTTTGCCCATGCGTGCCTGCCTGACTTGTTACCCTGCTTGTGCCATATGTTGAATGTCGGGGCCGTATTTATTTATCCCGTTTCAATTCAAAAGCCATATTATATATCTATATATATATATATATTCTCCCACCGATCTCAAATAGTTTTAATAATATATCAGATCAAAAAAAAGGTGTACCCAGGTAAAAGTGACTGAATAAATTGTTATCCGGAAACCTGTTTTCGGTAGAAACAAAGCGACAGCCGCTGCTGCTGGTTCACTAGATCTGGCCGATTCTAATAAAATACAATATGTTCTTATATAGAATGAAAAGCGTCGCTTTTTGTTTTTAATTAATTGCATTAGAAATGACGAAACAACAGACAAAAGACAACAACAAACCTCATCAGAAATCAATCAAAAGAAATAGTCAAACAAACAGGAATTTTTTTTTAATAAAAAATTCCCTCTATTATTTGAGAGATTTCTATTGAAAATCAAACTTTCGTGAAGGCCATAAAGGCAAAGAGGTTAAAAAAATTCCTTAAATCTAATTCTACCTGTTTTTAATAAAACTTTATTGGTTCTCAGGTTTCTTTTAAGCTGTCTTAAAATCTACGATTTTTTTTTTAATGGGTGAATTGCGATGGCCCATATCGATGTGAAAATTTAAACAAAGATAAAATTTTGATAAATAAAATTAATAAATCAATAAATTAAATAAATACAGTTATTATATGCTTTATATTAGCTTCGCCTGTATGTATGTATGCATGTATGTATATATGTATCAATATGACTTTTATTCTATTAAATTCCGCAAACATTTCTCTATAAAAATTATTGTTTACCTTATTTATTTTAATTTAAATGAAATTATATACAAATAATTAAAATAAATTGATTTCATTCTGTTAAATTCCGCAAACTTTTCTCTATAAAAATAATTAAAACTAAAAAGTAAAAAAATAAATTATATTAGGGATTGGGGATTGAATATGGTATTGGAATAATTATCGGAAAAGAGGTTTTTTTCTTTAATTAGTTTTTTCCTCTTATTAAAAACAAGGACTAAAGATGATCAAGAACACTCGATGGTGGAGAAGTAATCTCCGGAGTCGAAGCTAAAATACAATGTATACATTAATTAATGTAAAATAATTGGTTTAATAAAATTTATAAAAAAAAAGAAAATTATTTATTTTTTCAAATGGGGGGAAAAATATGGAATTGGATTAATTATCGGAAAAAGAGGTTTTTTATTTAATTAGTTTTTTCCTCTTATTAAAAACAAGGACTAAAAAGATGATCAAGGACAGTCGATGGTGAAGAAGTAATCTCCGAAGTCGAAGCTCAAATATGTATACATTAATTCATGTAAAATAATTGGTTCAAAAAAATTAAAAAAAAAGAAGAAGAAAAAAAATTATATTTTCAAAAAACTAAAAATCATGTTTCTAAAAAAAGTACAAAATATTGTAATACTTAATCAAAAAGCGTGGGGCACTTTGTCGAAATTAATTAAAAGTACATGTTTCTGCGCCCCACACTTTTTGATTAAGTATTACAATATTTTGTACTTTTTTAGAACGTGTTTTTTAGTTTATTTTTTTAATATTATTTATTTTATAAAACAATCTCAATAAATTTTTTAGAAATTCAAACGTGAGAGATTTCAAGTTGTAAAAATAGATTTAAATTTTTCTTAGAAAATCATTAGAGTGTCATTTATTAAATCCAATGGAATGGATTATTTTTAATTATATATCATAAGGGTTGTTTTTCACCCCGTCGTTAGTGACGCTTGGGTTCGATTCCTTGAGAAGGTGAAAAACAACCCTTCTGACATTTAATTAATCCATTCCATCGGATTTGTGAGCAATTCATTTTAAATTCCAACACCAATTTTTTTTTCACTTTTAACCAACCTGATGCACCGATAATGGACCAGTATTTTATCCGATGTACCAATAATGGGCCATCTATTTAAATCTATTATGCACTTATAATCTTCAAACCTTCAAAACCGGAGTGCATAGACACCTACGTCTACACCCTCTCACTTAATCAACTTTCCCTTCTCTTCGGTAATGCAAGGGTCTTTCGAGATCCATAGGGGCTGCATCTTTACTGGTGCACCCCTTCTTGCATTCGATTGCATTAAAAAAAAAAAAATTATGGAACAAAAATCAAGTCTATAACATCATAGAATTACAAAGAGGTGTAACTAAAAACATAATTTATCTGTTTTATTAATATTTTCTAATACTTTAAAGAAAATGCCGATGGTCCAATAATGAGCCAGCCCGGCCCATTATGGAACCATTCATAGTATTTGCAGCCACGATATGCGCCGACGGCCTGGTCCTCGTTTGCCTTAAATCTTCCGTCAGATGTAGGATTTTATATTTTTCTGGAGGCCTTTCTCAACTCATATCACAAGATTAACAGCCAAGTACCACGTATCTACTAAATATTATTATTAAAATTAATTATTTAGATTTAGTTTAATTATTTAAATTTAATTTAATTATTAGTAATTATTTTATATACATTATACAAAATACATCATTATACACGAAGAAGTCTCCTTTTGTTATCCCGATTATCGAAGTATCAGTAGTTTTGTTTGTCCCTGTCTAACGCGTGGACTCAGTGTGGACCATAAGTAAGATTGATCTTTCAAGTTTTGTTTTCCATGGGAATTCAATTCTTCTATTTGAAAATTATTCCCTAAACCTTTTTTTTTTTTCATTGTAAAAGGCATGCCATGTGTCCTTCGCTTACACCTGCACATGGAATTTGTGAACATACCAGGCAACCAGCCAACGAGGGTGGATGGACCACAGCATCTCAAATTCACCCTCTTTTAACCAACTGAGAGAGAGAGAGGGGAATACTGACTGGTAACCTACTATGCTAGATCTTTCTAATTCGTTTGTTTTTTCTATTAGTCCGGCTTGCATAGATAGAAATAGACAAACTCAATTTAATAGACACAATAACTGTCGAGACAAACAATTTCATAAGCGCATTTATTTAGATATACATACATACATACATACATACGTGCAGACAGACAGATGATGTCAGATGGACAAACTTGGTAAAGAATTCAAATGGTCACTGCAAATCAGTTCATGGTTTCAATAATAAATACAGCCTGAGGAATTCCTCATTTGAATTCTATGAACATTATTTACTGTCTTTTCCACGATCAATTAATGAATTTAGTTGGTAATATGTATAGTATTCCGGAGTTGGGGAGTACCGAAGAGTTTTTTTTTTTTCATTTCTATTCTATAACTTTTAAGGAGTTCGGTGTTGGTTCTAGGTGAAACATTTTAATATAATAATAAAACTAAGATACGAGGTAGTTTCACCAAAAAAGAAATAAAACAAAATTGAGTTTTGAATTCGATATATTTCGGGGTTAGCCCATCATCAGGAGTCTAAGAAAACTGATTACATATTGGAAAATTAGTTTTACAAGTAAGAATTTAAAAATTTTTTTTTTAAATGTATGTGGTGGGGGGAATGTAGGGGACGAGGGAATTAGAATTAATATTTTCTATTGAGATTTGAGCTGGCTTAAAGGGATCTATACCTGCTATTATAATAACGAATGGACAAGTACCTGAGAAGGTACAATCTTGAAAGTATATGAGAGAGTGCAATTACTCTAGTATATTCAATGTGCAAACAATGAAAGAATGTTTATTTAATTTATTATAACATATAATCAATAATTGTACTTTTATACACTTCCAATTGATTATTTAAAATATTTGAATTGATTAGAGGGAGCTATTTTTATCTCGTGATTCAGAGGTCCAATTTAAGGCCTTTTCTTTCAAAATGAATGGGGATAGGGTTATTATTAGAGGGTGAATGGTTAGATTCATGTAAGTGAATTGTTGAGGCTGGGGTCAACTGAATTAATGTTATCGGATTTGTTGAGATGATTAAGCGGCTCTTACATGCTCGGAGTAACGTATTTTGAAAGCGCGACCTGTTCTGCCCAATATAAAAAAGCGTCACAATCTTGACAAGTTAATTTATACACTCCTGATTTGTCTAATTTCATCAATTTTGTCTATTTTATTGTTAATTAATTGGGAGCCTATATTGTTAATTAATTGGGAGCCTAAATTGTTGTTGTTGAAACCTACCTCGTATCTTAGTTTTATTGTTACATTTCTATTCTATTTGATCTGTTTAATTGTAGGTACCTACCTGGGAGAATTAGCGTAGCTCGAAAATTCTTTGCTTTAGTTAAAAGCGATATACCTACAGTAGAACCTCGATAATCCGGCACATTGGGGATCTGCTAATCCCGGATTACCGATTTTGGCAAATTATTGAGGTCTTTTAAAAAAAAACTTGCTTGAACAAGGAAATATGTCAGTAATAACAATTTAAATACCAAAAACGTGTACTTTATTTACAAACTAACATAAGGTATAAACAGTAAATGTGTATTTCACTTCAAGCACTTTGGCTGAAATTTCAATGTTCAATCAGTAATGCTGTCTGATGATGTTGAGGAGGTCGCTGGACTGACATTCAGTCTATGTCAGAGGTCGCCAAAGTGGTCTATATAGACCCCCAGGGGTCTATTTAACAAAAGCGCGGGTCGATCCGATCGAAAGGGTCTATTGGGGGTCGAAGAAAAAACAGTTCTTAATACGCAAATCACACATACCTAATTGAGTATGTAAAATTTGTGAATTTTTTTATAATTGACTTAATATCATTAATATCAAGGACGCCTCTTAAAAATTTAACAATAAGCAAATTTTGGACAAATATAAATATAATGCAAAAATATGTAAAACTTTACGAAATAGCTCAGCCATTTGTGCTAGCATTTCCAAGTTCCTATATGGTTGAAGCCGGTTTCAGTCACGTAAATTCAATCTTAACTAAGTACAGAAATAAATTAAATGTGGAGTTTCGAGGGATTTAAGATTAAAATTGACCAATTTTGAACCCAATATAGCGAACCTTGCAAAAGAACACGAGGCACACCCATCTCATTGATTAAGAATCAATACATCTGTAGTTACTTTACTTATTATTTCTACTTATTTATAATTACTTATTATTTAATAAATATGTATAACTTATTTCTGGGAAAATCATTAAATTTCATCATTAATATATTTTTCATAAAACTATTGTTTTACACACAATCTACTATTAATTTAATAAATGTTTAAAACCACAAAATAAATGTACATTACAGTATATAATAGAGTTTTATCTTAGTTAACAGAAAATTACTTTTATGGGGGTCGATGGGGATTTCGAAAAATTATATAGGGGTCGATGATCAAAAAAGTTTGGCGACCCCTGGTCTATGTAGACAGTTTAGCTTGAATTTTTTTCCTGAGCTCTCTTGAACACCGTACTAAATCTTTCGAATTTCGTTAAAAAATCGATTTCTAACGCATGCTGGTCAATCGAGGTTCTCTCTATTAATATTATATATGTTTAATTTTTAAGTAGCTCGATTTTTATTTGAATCCAAAATTAGATTAAATTTAATCAACTTTTTTTTGCCAGCGTTTTGACCCGATCTACTGTACACAAAGTTTTGATTAATTGCATTTATTTATTTACTTATTATTAATTATATTTAAAAATAGCATTAATATCCATGGATGTTCCTTCGTTAACCCTTTTAAACCCCGAAGAAGGAGGGTTGATCCTCTGAATCGTCAGGTTTTTTAAGAGGATGAAAATGTCGTTCTAATATATTCTTTTATTTAGTATTTATAGTTTTCATTATTCTTAGGCTGCATCAGCATTTAGTTCTAACCAATTTGTCTCCAATAGAAAATACCTCTAATTATTTAAATTTCCTAACTTTAATATATAATACCCAGGGCCACATCTAGGCATACGCTACCTAGGCTGTAGCTTAAGCATAATTATGGGCCCGCACCATAAAGGTCATATCTAAATAGGTACTCGTACTGTGCAAGTATGTCGTATGCAAATTTTCTATAATTTAATAATAAACTTTAAACGTTTATCTTCAAGTTTTTAATTGAATTGCTGAAAATGTGGTTTTTGCAGGTTAATTTAAAAAAATACTTTCCCTGATAGGGCCCGCCCCACTGTTCCAGCCTAGGAGCCCACAGGTCCTAAATACGGCCCTGATAATACCTATTAATTGAAATGAACTATTAATGAGCTTTAAATTAATAAAAAGAATTTAATTAATTAAACGAAATTGAAAAAAGTAATTATAAATTTCTATTAACACACCCATTTGGGAATAATTTCCATACTTAAGAAAAAATAAATAAAATTAAAGTTACCCAAAGATGTGAGACGCTGTCAGATCGAATTGTCGACCCAATAACTACCTCTAATCCGTGATTTCCACATTCCTCACCTATTCATACATTTAGAAAAATTTTAATTTTTGAGATTTCCTATATTTCTGACATTTTTCTTTCTATTTTGGGAAAAAAAGCTTCCTGATTTATTTTCAAATTTTTTAGACAAAGAGTTTTTTTATTTTTGGGGGGGGATGGTGTTTTTCTCATAATTTCTTTAAAAACGGACCAAATTAGAGCTTTTTTTATTTATTTTTTTTTTATACTTTTTCACAAAAAGTATTAAAAGTGATTTGACACTTATATTTTTGTTTGAAAATTTAAATAATTTTTGTAAAACTGAGTGTATGTTTTTAATTCTTTTGAAATTTTTTTATCATTACTATCTATTTAAAAAATTTAAATCCCGTCTAATAGTGGAATCTTTAGCTATTTTTTCAATAATTTTTAAAAATTTGAATTCTTTTACTTATTATAATATTCTCTCAACGTTTTTTAATGAAAAAATAAACTGCAACGGATCGTTGCTAAACTTTATCCAAATTCATTTGAAATATTAATATGTTTGTTCCTTTATTATTAATCAGATATCACTTGCAATTTGTAGTTCATATTGACATTAATTCAAAAATAATTCTCATTTAATAGTTGAGGAATAACCATTCTACATTTGATTTTTGACATTTCGGTTATTATTGTAACCATTGCTGAAGACATGGAGGAATCGACTTAAAATCAAAAATAGCCATCGATTCTCATCTAATACTTGAGGAATCAATTCTACATTAGTTTTTGACGTTTCGATTATTATTGGTAACCATTGCTGAAGGCATGGAGGAATCGACTTAAAATCAAAAATAACGATCGATTCTCATCTAATACTAGAGGAATAACCTTATTGCATTCCATTTTTGATGTTTTGACTATTAATGGCAACCTCTACTGAAAACGTGGAAGAATAGACTTAAAATCAAAAAGACTAAATTCTTTTATGGCAAACAACTCAAGCTTGAGTTGTTTACCAAAAAAGATTTTAGTCTTTTTGATTTTAAGTCTATTCTTCCACGTTTTCAGTAGAGGTTGCCATTAATAGTCAAAACATCAAAAATGGAATGCAATAAGGTTATTCCTCTAGTATTAGATGAGAATCGATCGTTATTTTTGATTTTAAGTCGATTCCTCCATGTCTTAAGCAATGGTTACCAATAATAATCGAAACGTCAAAAACCTAATGTAGAATTGTTATTCCTCAAGTATTAGATGAGAATCGATGGCTATTTTTGATTTTAAGTCGATTCCTCCATGTCTTCAGCAATGGTTACCAATAAAAGCCGAAACGTCAAAAATCCAATATAGAATGGTTATTCCTCAAGTACTAGATGAGAATCAATCGCTATTTTTGGTTTAAAGTCGATACCTCTATGTCTTCAGCAATGGTTACCAATAAAAACCGAAACGTCAAAAATCCAATATAGAATGGTTATTCCTCAAGTATTTGATGAGACTCAATCGCTATTTTTGGTTTAAAGTCGATTCCTCTATGTCTTCAGAAATGGTGACCAATAAAAACCGAAACGTCAAAAATCCAATATAGAATGGTTATTCCTCAAGTACTAGATGAGAATCAATCGCTATTTTTGGTTTAAAGTCGATTCCTCTATGTCTTCAGCAATGGTTACCAATAAAAACCGAAACGTCAAAAATCCAATATAGAATGGTTATTCCTCAAGTATTTGATGAGAATCAATCGCTATTTTTGGTTTAAATCGATTCCTCCATGTCTTCAGCAATGGTTACCAATAATAATCGAAACGTCAAAAATCCAATATAGAATGATTATTCCTCAAGTACTAGATGAGAATCAATCGCTATTTTTGGTTTAAAATCGATTTCTCTATGTCTTCAGCAATGGTTACTAATAAAAACCGAAACGTCAAAAATCCAATATAGAATGGTTATTCCTCAAGTATTTGATGAGAATCAATCGCTATTTTTGGTTTAAATCGATTCCTCCATGTCTTCAGCAATGGTTACCAATAATAATCGAAACGTCAAAAATCCAATATAGAATGGTTATTCCTCAAGTACTAGATGAGAATCAATCGCTATTTTTGGTTTAAAATCGATTTCTCTATGTCTTCAGCAATGGTTACTAATAAAAACCGAAACGTCAAAAATCCAATATAGAATGATTATTCCTCAAGTACTAGATGAGAATCAATCGCTATTTTTGGTTTAAAGTCGATTCCTCTATGTATTCTGCAAAGGTAAGGGATAAGAAAACAACGCAGTTGCTATGGTTACTTATAAAATTTCCTCCCAAATTTTTAGCATTTCACAGAGAGAAGCCTATCCATTCTTACTTAAGCAAGGCTAAATGAGCTATATTAAAAGGTTCAAATGAATAAATTTTAAAGAATTTAAAAAATTAAAAAGTACTCTCTTACTCTAGAGTAAAGTACTTTAAAATATAATTTTACTAAAAACTTTATTTATCCTTTTTTGTGGTCCCCAAGGTACTTAATTAGGATATTAAATTTCATCAAAATTGGTTAAGTCATTTTCAAGATATTTAGAAAAAACTAAAAAAGTACTGAAATAAAGTACTAATGTTTGTGGGTCGATATGTACCAAAAACTAATCAGCGCTTCATTTTGTTAAACTAATGGTAGGTTTTCAATTTCATTTCAATCGGTGCAACGGTGTGGAAAAAATCGTGGGCCAAAAAAGCGATAACATACATCCATCCATACATACATACATACATCCGCACGCACTAAATGAAAAAATCGCACTTTTTGGCCTCTCGACGAGACCGCATGTAATTTTTGGCAAAACCGTCACGTGCTAAAATTCAACCTAATTGAATACTACAATTTGTGACTTTAATTGAGTCCATGGGTTCCGTAGTCTTTACCTGAGGACCCTTTGAAGCCACGCTTGCCCCGAGAGCGATTGCAATACTTTACCCATGCTTTGCATTGGATAAAGTAAAAATATGCGTGAGCTTCATCAACATTAGCTTACGAGGGGAAGTGAAACTTCTGTTGCCGTCGATGCCAATGTAACAATTTAAATTTCCTAATTTTTATACATTTTATTTGTCATGAAATATTAGTGGGTTTTAAAATAATAATTTAAATTTCCTAATTTTAATAAAAAAAATTTTGTCAAGAAATATTAGCGGATTAAAAAAAAATATTTCCCCTCTATTGAGTAATTTCCACTTTATTGTAACAAAAAAAAATCAAACTGATACCTAGGTCGCTAAGGAAGTTTCACTTGAAAAAAAAAAAAGAATATTTATAATCTTCAGTCATAATTTTATTTTTTTAGTGAATATCCTAATAGGTATATATTGTGAAATCTTTTACTTTAATTATTCTAATATTCGACCAAAAGTGTATAAATAAATATTCCATTTTGGATGATGATGAAATTTCATTAAAATTTAACGACATCAACAACGACAACAACAACAAAATGTGTTATTACGAAAGGGATTGTCCTAAAAGGCATCGATAAAAGAGAGAATCAAGCACAGGTGACTTTTCGCTCTTTCTTTCTTCTCAGAGCCTTCTTCTAAAGACGCTTCTGCTGCTTAATTTTGCTTGCTCGATACCTACGTACCTAATTTTTTTCCCTCTCTTATTTTTTTTTTTAATGAGTAAGCAAGCAACCTTATCTTGAGGGCCCATTAGCAGGGTGCGGCATTGAAGGGACTTTTTACAAATGACGGGTCTGTTTTCAGCAAAAAAAACTGTATATATTGAGGGACGGAACAGAAACCATGAGGGAATGTATAAAACGCACGCACACACACCTTCAAGGCCCCCTGTACACATTAACTTATAAATATATTTTCTTTTTAGTGCGTAACATAAAAATCTTGACTTGGGAGGGATGCTGGAGCTGGATGGTCCAGCATAGGGTACGTGCCCTGGCGTGGAACGTTTCGATTGGTTCATGTTTGCGCTCAGGCCTGCCCTTAGCTCTGCTTCTCGGATTACACCCACACATCAGATTTGACTTTGTGCTCTCTGTTAATAAGAATGCACAATACACACCTATAATATATACAATAACTTCAAATACAGAGAGCATTTCTTAAGAAGGATTACAAAAGAAAAAAAAAGGGAGAAAATGCCTTTTTTTTACTGAAACTTGGTCGCTTTTTTTTATCTATCAAACAAATGTTTTTATTTTTATTTATTTATTTATTTTTTTCATACGAAAAAATGGTTGAAAAATTGGCTAAAAAAATATATTTTATTGATTATAGGAAAAGATTATTGATTGAATACAATTTATGTTGTGGTTTTTTATTGTTGTATTTTGAAAAAAATTTTGTTCATTTTTTGGACAAAAAATATAGTTTGTGTGTCATTTTCTGCTAAGAACTCAACCTTCGCTTTTATCTTCTTTCGATTGAAATTGAAGTTTTATTTATTTATTATATTTATTTTTTGGAATTATAATTTAAGTAGTTTTTGTAATTAATTAAATTAATTGAACCACGTAAATTTGAATAATTTCCATGATTCCGCCTGCGATTTTTTTGCAGTTCATAAATCATTTCATTATTTTTGTTTTGAAAAGGAAAAATGAAATTTGGCATCTGGCAGGATTCGAACCTGCGTCTTCCTCTTTAGCCGAGGCTGCGCTAACCAACTGCGCCACAGATGAATTCTACCAGATAAGCCATATTAGATCGATGTCATTTTTCCTTTTGGCGGTTATCTTCTAGACTAGTTTAGTGACTTTTGATTTTAAGTAGTTTGTTGAAGGAGACAATAAAATGGTTGCCTGTAAAGTCGGTATACGGGCGAAGGTTTTACGTGACAACGACTTTGAGTGGTAAAATAATTTTAATGTGAATATTCATTCGTATAGTAGGAAGAAGGATGAAATAATAGTAACAATTTAAAACATTTATTTATACAAAGAATTATATTTAAAACATTAATTTATACAAAGAATCTCGCACTGAATTTCATATTAACAAAATTTTATTTTTACCTTTACACATACATACGTATTTATATACAAATATACATACAATAACTTGCAATACATTTGCGTTCTACTACGTTAAAAGGAACAACCATTGACTTGACATTTTCTAGGCACATTACAGCAGAAACACTTCCTTTCATTTCATATTTCTCCTATCATCGCCCTATCCTCAACAAAATCACTCAGATAGGAACAAGTTAAGTTGTAGTAAACGCTGTTTCATTGTACGCAAATGTATTGCAAGTTATTGTATGTATATTTGTATATAAATACGTATGTATGTGTAAAGGTAAAAATAAAATTTTGTTAATATGAAATTCAGTGCGAGATTCTTTGTATAAATTAATGTTTTAAATATAATTCTTTGTATAAATAAATGTTTTAAATTGTTACTATTATTTCATCCTTCTTCCTACTATACGAATGAATATTCACATTAAAATTATTTTACCACTCAAAGTCGTTGTCACGTAAAACTTTCGCCCGTATACCGACTTTACAGGCAACCATTTTTTTTTTAGATTTATTTATATCGACAACTTTATGAATATCTCTCAAATGTCTATTCTTTTCAGATTGCCTGCCAAATGTCTTAATGCATAATTCACAAATAATTTTAGCATCCATGATAGGAAAATATTAATATTTTTTCTCAGAAAAAACTTTTTAATTTTGTAAGCCTAAAAAATAATAATAAATCATAATTTTATTTTAGGTGGACAGTATTTAAATGTTTGAAATAATATAATTTTAAGCTTACCTTATATTAAATATGTTACTAAATCAATATATATTTTGGTACAATATTACAGTATGTTTTATGTTAAACTGTTTAAAGACATCTGATTGAGAACCGTTAATTTGAAAAACTGTCAAACCAAATTCAAATATCTTGCGTTTTTTTGAAAAGATGAATAAAGAACTCAATAATTTTTGGAATTACTGTCATTATAAAATACATATTAAAAAAAGCTTTAGAAAAATAAAGAAATAAATGAAATATGATAGCGAGTAAAACGTAGTGGAACTGGTATAAGTGAATAAAACACACGTTTAGGAGATGTAATATAATATAATATAGTTGATAAAGAGTTAAGAGTATGTTTACAAATTGAATGTATATGTCAGGACAAAGGAGTCATGGAAGTAGGTAAAGAGATACTACAAACAGACAGACTGGCTCTTCTGAATCCCTCCGCCATCTCGCGGCTTGTCACATAAGTTCCAACACTTCCCCTCGAGATGTGAGATGGTGTATCCCTTTTTCCAGAATGCTACATGGATCTGCCTTTCCTGCGTAAAGATAGCGAGCATGTATTCCATAATTCCAGAACTTGTCCGTTTTCCATGCATCGCTTCCGCTGCAGCTTGTAGAGGTCCTTCAGTAGCAAACCGTCCTTCCGGGTTCCTTTGTTTCTTGGACGCGATGACAACGTCGTCGACGTAAAGTCGGATTGGCATCGCATCTTCCCCTCTCCCGATGTAATGTAAACGAGGGTCTCCGTTCTTTCTTGACTCGATTTTCTATGAAGTCGCAGTTTTCAAGCCTCCCCGATTCAAGCCTCCCTGGGCCTCTGCGCGCCATATTTTCGATATCTTCTTCCTCTTCGTTTCTTTCCGATGAGTGGTTGGTTGACTAAAGGGGTTTTCACATTCATCCTTGTATGGTTCTTTGTTCTTGGGACGCCATTTTCTAAACGTTCTCCTTCTGACGTCATCACCGAATTCCATTCTTTCTAATGTTAACTGCTTCAAAACGGTGGCTTTTCTAGCAGGTCCCTTGGATTGATAAAAGTTTTCTGGTTTGATCCATACTTCTGGGGATGTAACCCAGCCCTTTATTTGCTTGATTTCATTTGGACTTACAGATAAAATGATATCTGACCTTGCTTTAATGTCGTTGTTTTTCCATTTTCTTAGCTCGGCGGTTTCTTCATTTTTATCTGGCCTTTCCATCTCTCCTGAGACATATTGCCATGCATCGTTCTTTATCAGTAAAGCTTCCATCTGTATTTTCCATGTGTCGTAATTCTCTTTGTTCAGTGTTTCGATCTTGTTGAAAGTATTCATCTTTTCCTTTTTTATTTATATTAATATTCTAAATAAAAATTAGATTAATCAACTTCACCACTTGAGATAATTTCTTGCGACAGAGCAGCCTGTTGAAATTTTTTTCTTTCTTCACTTATACACAAAGGTTATAAAATAAATTATTAATTCCCTTCGGGGTTCCTGGGCCCATAACCTGATAGCGAGTAAAACGTAGTGGAATTGGTATAAGTGAATAAAACACACGTTTAGGAGATGTAATGTAATTTAATATAGTTGATAAAGAGTTAAGAGTATGTTTACAAATGTGAATGTGTATGTCAGGACAAAGGAGTCATGGAAGTAGGTAAAGAGATACTACAAACAGACAGACTGGCTCTTCTGAATCCCTCCGCCATCTCGCGGCTTGTCACATAAGTTCCAACAAAATATAAATTAAATTTAAATCTATGGAAAATTGAAACTTGAAAATTGATTTTTTTTCAATGAATATAGATATCTTTTAAGGTTTAAAAAATAATTGTTGCTTTTATCTAAATCTATCTATCTATCTATCTATCTATCTATCTATATATATATATATATATATATAGGTATAATTAAGGCTAATAATTATAAAATAGAAGTTAGTTTCGATAAAGCAGGTTCATGTTCGAATCTGGCGGCTTAAGTGGCCCGCCCACTTCTTCTGATTGGATCGCACATTGGATCGCACGTGCGGAATTTCCTGTATCCTCCTCTCACTCGCTCTCATTGTGAGCGCATAACGTGAGCGGAGCTCCGTAACGCAGTTTCTTGAAGTGTCACCCGGCAAACCAATTTATAAGACGTTGTCACGTCAAAAGAGTGTGTTTTCTACTGGAAAAATAAATTTTTAATTTATTTTATTTTTCCAGCAGAAGACACCCTCTTTTATTGTTTTAATTTATTTTTTTGCAATTTATTTTTCCAGTAGAAGATACACTCTTTTATTGTCTCATTCATTTTATAAAAATTCTGCTACTCTCGGCAAAAAGAAACTTTCATTTTAAGTAATTTGTTTTCAAAATGCTAGTGTCTTCTTTTTAATGATAATTTAAAAAAAATTACATATTAATAATGGTACCTATCTGTAAATTTACACTTAAGATAGATTATCAATTGTTAATAAAAAACTTCCAAATCAGCTACAGATAAAATATTTCTAATTAAAAAGACTGATTATAAAGGTTAAGTCATCAAACCTATAGACTCTAACAAATAAATTATATTTATTTATATACGTTATATATTTTTTTAATGAAATTGATTGAATGAAGGAGTTACACCAAAGAAGTGAATCCCCTAAAGGGCTGGGTTGGCCCCTCCATCGTAAAAAGAAGGGCAGATATTATGGGCTGGGTAGGAGTCGAAGGTATCTGTTGGTGCGGGTCTTAAATAGCTGAAAGTTATAAGTCGCGGGGAATACGGTAGCTGGAAGCGATTTCCAGTCTCTGGAATCATAGGGATAAAAGAGTTGATTAAAGAGCTGGTTTGATTTTTATCCACGTTCGAAAACAGCGTGTTTCTTGCAAAGAGGGCTTTAGGGGGTATAGTGGATATATAGGTAAAGTGACCAGATGTTTTACAATGGATTGTGGGACATGAATCTGTATGTATATAATTATTTTATTATCCTATATCTATTATAAACCATAATGGAATAAAAGCAGTCATACATAAAATTAAAACATTAACATAACAAATAATAATATAATCACTTGTATTTTTCCCATGAAATATGAACTTTTTTCAATAATTCATCATTTTTTGATATGTTGATTCAAAATTCCACACAAGTATTGGAGAAATTGCACTTCACTTGCAATATAGCCTTCAACGTTTTTAAGCCGGTCATTTAATAGCTATAATGGGAACCCCTGATATTTAGGCAACTGACTTGGTAGATTCGTTAAGGGTAAGACTAAAAAAAGGCGCAAGCCATTTCCCCGAAGGAGATGAAGTTTTGGATCGGTCTCGCGTTAATGGGTCATCAGGTAAATACTACGGAACCATTGGTCTCAATCAAAGTCACACATTGTAGTATTCATTTAGGCTGAAGTGACGGTTTTACAAAAAATACTTGGAGGTTCGTCCAGAGACTTTGTAAAAATAAAAATAATTAATAAATAAATTTTTTTTTAATTCACAAGACAAAAGATTGTCCAATGTGGGACACTTTGTAGGACATTTTCGATGTGGGACAGTCCCATCTAATGTGGGACGTCTGGTCACTTTATATATAGGTAAATGTTTATTTGCATCAAGCAGAGAGCAACCTCATTGATTTCTCTTTACGAATCAACAACTCTGCTACTCTCGTCAAAACAAAATCTTGTCAATTAAAAGGAAAGTACCTGGAACACCGAGCGATGCTCGGTAATTTTTTGCTTTAGTTAAAAGTGCTATATTAATATTATTTTTAAATTCATGTAAAAAGATCGATTTTTAATCGCAGCCAAAATAAAATAAAATAAAAATAAAACTTAATTTTACCAACGTTTACACCCGTTATGGTCATCATCAAGACGTATCACTGGCTACAAAGTTTTGAATGTAATTGCAATTAAAAATAATATTAATATACACGGAGGTTCTTTCGTTGACCATTTTAAATCCTGAAGAAGGTGGCACAATCCTTCGAATTGTCGGATTTTTTAAGAGAATATGAAATTGATATTCTAATAAATTAAAAATACCTTTAATTAAATTTTTTTTTTTTTTTTTTTTTTTATAAATTTTATTAAACCAATTATTTTACATTAATAATGTATACATTGTATTTTGCTTCGATTTCGGAGATAACTTCTCCACCATCGAGTGTCCTTATTTATCTTTAGTCCTTGTTTTTAATAAGAGGAAAAATCTAATTAGATAAAAAAAACCTCTTTTCCGATAATTATTTTAATTCCATTATTCCCCAATCAAATCGATTGGATCTTGTCTCCCTTCCCTCTCCTCCATCCTTTAATTAAATTTTTTTTTTTTTTTTTTTTTTTTATAAATTTTATTAAACCAATTATTTTACATTAATTAATGTATACATTGTATTTTTTGCTTCGATTCCGGAGATTACTTCTCCACCATCGAGTGTCCTTATTCATCTTTAGTCTTTGTTTTTAATAAGAGGAAAAATCTAATTAGATAAAAAACCTCTTTTCCGATAATTATTTAATTCCATTATTCCCCAATCAAGTCGATTGGTTAATCTTCCTTCCTCTCCCTTTAATTAAATTGGCGAATTCTAATATATTATAATAATATTTGTAATGCTCTATTAGTGGAATTTAAAATAAAAAAAAAAAAACATTTAATTTTATTAAAAGAAAATTGAAAAAATGTAATTATACATTTTTATTCACACAACCCCCTGTGAATAATTTTTTCATTTAACAAAAACCCATCAAAAACAACTTAGCCGAAGATGAGACCGTGACAGATCGAATTGTCAACTCCAAAACACCCTAACCCGTGAATTAGAGGCGTTTTCGAGAACCCGATTCTATATATACTAGTATATACTATATATATACAAGAATTGCTCGCTTAATATAATAAGATACCTATATTATTCAGATAAATTTATTATAACACGTGATTTGTATATGGATAATATGTTTTAAAAAATTCGCATATTATTCATCTCTTTTGAGTGATATTATTCGCTTTTAAATCTTAATATTTAATAAATTATCTCAATTTTATTTAATCCTTATTTTATTTATTTAAAACTATACATTTAAGAAAATTGTCTAAGCTGATCTCTGACGTCACCCAATCGATTATAGTTAATTTTTAATAATTTAAATTTTTAAACACACAGCTATATATTATATTGTCGATTCGTCTGCTACTTTTCGAGATGTTAATTCCCTTCCACATTTTTCATTCTGTTTAATTGATCGAAATCTTGAAGAGCCTGCTGAGTTCACTCACCGAATATTTATTTTCTGTTTTTTTTTTAACTAGTCTATTCAGATCTATTTCGATCTCTATCTGGAGCTAGTTGTTGGCTAGCCAAAATAATATTTCAATTTCTTTAACCTCATGACGAGTAGTAGTAGTAGTAGTGATTCTAATTCCTTCTCTCTCTCTCTTTCTTTCGGACATAATTTCGCCTATAGCGATGAATGCTCTCTCTGGTACTTGTTATATGTCTACCCCCCTCTCTTTGTGGTCCAGATCACACATGGCCACACGTGTCTGTACTTTTTCCTGATCGATTTCACCCAAAAGCGCACTCGTTACAGTTATAATGTCCAATTTGCGTAGCTGGGTCATTCCCCCTTTCTTTTGCCCCCCTCTTGAAGACGTCATTGGGTTAATTAGGAGCGCGTGGCTGGCTGGCTGGCTGGCAGGGGACACCATTCTCAGACCCCCCTTTCTTCTGACGACAAACTAAAATACACTAAACAATAAATACTTCAATCATTTTACCTTTACAATTAATTTACAATCTACACTTAAGTGCAAAAAAATCGATCCACCAATAAAAACTTTATTAAAAAGTAAATCATTTTTAATTTTTTTACAAGAAACCATACATTATTATAATTATTGCTTATTGCAAGTGTAATTGCCACTTGTCGTTGACTTAGCCCTTGATTAATTAGGCACACAATTTGAACTGCTTGAACTTCAGAAATATCCATTTTGTATATTTTATCTTTCTATCAATGATGCTTAATTCAAAATTATTCATTTTATTGATATTTCAAATGGAATTTGATCTTTTATTAAAATTTTATTTATTGTAAAGTGATATTGAAAAAGTATGATAATTTGTAATTGTATCGTTTAATTTAATTTCATTTATTATTTTTATAAAATACAAAAATTATCAACAATATTTATTGAATATGTTAGTTTAAGAGTTAATAGAACAAATTATATGAGTATTTGTAAAAATTTTAAAAATAAAATGCTATTTAATAAAATTTTAATTAGTGGGTCGATTTTTTTCCACCGTAGTATATATAAAGGAAATAAAATTACTATAATTGAAAAGATTTCGTTTTACCGAGAGTAGCAGAGTTGTTGATTTATAAAAAAAACAATAAGTTTGTCCTCTGCTTGATGCAAATAAGATGGGGTAAGAATAGACCAGTTTTTTGTAAGTTTGACTTGGAACACATCTATCTTTAATTTCGTGTAAATAATTTAATATACAGATACCTGAGTATTTATTCTTTAATTTAGCATTGATCAAAACACCGATTTCACTTAAATATTTTCATTTTTAAAGAATATTTTAAAAAATACACACCACTCCGCAATAGGGTGGTCCTTATTTTGGGTATTTTTCAATTTTTACGCTGACAGAGGCTCATATAGTTCGAAGTAAATAAAAAAAAAATCCCCCAAGTTCCAAGTCTCTATCTCAATTTTAACCTGTGCCAAACAGCGATGCACGTTTTCCATCTAAGTAACATGGGGTTTTTGGAATTGAACGATCAATTTTTTATTCCGGCCAAAGTAATATTTCAAAAAATTTGAAGCTCTGTAGACTTTATCCTTATAATAGTAGCTATCCTTCAGAATTTTTACATATTTTTAACTATTATAATTTTAGGAGTTACAGCTAGATAAAATACTGCTATATCTTTGTGTAGTAAGTTATAGACTCCAAAATTATAATAGCTAAAAATCTGTAAAAATTCTGAGGTGTAGCCACTATTATAAGAATAAAGTCTACAGAGTTTCAAATTTTTTGAACCATTACTTTGGCCCGAATAAAAAACTAATCATTCAATGCCCAAAACCCCATGTTATTTAGACGGGAAACTTGCATCGCTGTGCGGTTGGAGACTTGAAACTTGGGGGACTTTATTTATTTCGAACCATATAAGCCGCTGTCAGCTTAAAAATTGGAAAATTACTAAAATAAGGAACACTACTCCGCACTTTCCCCGTTTTCTTAATTCCTAAGAAACAGTAGGTAAATTTATCAATAAAAACTATGAAAATTTGATGGTGATAGTGAACTTAGATTATACTCTTCACGCGAGGTGTACTTTCTGATTGATATAAATAGGGGAAGTACGTCCAGAATGGTGCGATTTCAAATCACAAAAAATAGGTTTCCAGCAATTCGCTATTCAATTTTGGTTTGTATTAGAATAAATAGCGGCCATGTACTAACTTAACCCACTCCACTATATATATATATATAATGGTATTTGTTTGGGACCATGGTTTTGAAGGTTTGATCTTAATCAACAGTCTTTTTAATTAAAAATATTATTTAAATTAAATCTCTGAATGGCAATTCTTGAGTCAAGATGTGTAGTGAGGTACTGGACGCCCAATGAGAAATTGTACAGCCCTGGAGTAAATAATACAATCTTTTCTTAAAAATAAAGTAAAGAAAATTTTGAAATTTTATTTAGAAACTTTTGAAAATTTAAAATATATAAAAATTTTTTTAAGAAAAAAAATAAAAACCGACTTCAAAAAATTAAATGCAACAAATAAAATACACTAAAAGGTATAAAATAATTATTATCTTATTTAGTTACAACTAAACGACGAAATATTAACACGAAATTACATTTTGAAGTCGGTGCCAAACATATATCCTTTTATGAATCGCACTCGACGGATCTTACTTAGTACGTTTGGAGGATATGCTCGCTTATAGGTATAGTTTGTTTGGTACCGAATTCAAAAAGTAATTTCGTGTTAATATTTCGTCGTTTAGTTGTAACTAAATAAGATAATAATTATTTTATACTTTTTAGTGTATTTTATTTGTTGCATTTAATTTTTGAAGTCGGTTTTTATTTTTTTCTTAAAAATTTTTATTTTTCTCTTTTTAGTGATGTTATTAATAGTGATCATATCATCAGAACTTGACCAAATTAATATGACACCATCCCTAAGACACCCCTTTCGGATAAAAAAAGAACCATCGAAATCGGTTCATAAACAAAGAGGTTAGGTCTAAACAAACCTAATAAAAAAGGTCTAATACCTATGAAAAAAAATCGAAAAAAAAATTGGACCAATCGGAAGCTAGACTGGACCCAATGCAAAAAAAAAATTTCAAAATCGGTTGACAATTGGCGGAGATATGAGGTAACATAGGCACAAAAAAAAAAAAAAATCAGTCGAATAGAGAACCTCCTCCTTTTTTGAAGTCGGTTAAAAATACTAGATAGGTTTCACATAAATAAGAGATCAGATGCTTGTTTAGCACGACTCTATATATATTTTAGGGCATAAGCCCATCTTCAGGAGTTCACAAAGGACACTGAGTGTATATCTGTTATTTCTCATTGGTTCAAATACCTGATTAGATTTAGGTAAATTCGTTTTATTTCAGGCGCTCTTCTTTTCTTAGAAAGATCATTTCTTCATCCTATTATCCGTAAACAGAAAAGATTGGATTATAGTTGTTTGATAGTTATATTTTGATGACAAGCTTGCTAGTTAGACAGATAATCTTTATTTAAAACTTGAAACAACTATATTTTAGTTGTCAAATTGTACCACAGGAACTCTTTAAAAACAGTGATATTTTAGTAATAACAACTACTTATACTGAAAGAAAGTATAGTTGTCAATTTATAAACGCAACTACTTGTTGTATAACTGTTTTTAACAACTATAGAAAGTTGATAAACAATAGGAAAATAAGAGAACTACTGTTTTACAGTCATTTTTTAAACAATTTTGAGAGTATTTAACGGCATTAAGTTGTATTTAGGGTTATTTTAGTCGCGACGCGGTACAATAAACGTTAGAACCAAAACAAAGTTTCGGTAATTATTCTATTAGAAAGGAAAAAGTTCGTTGATTTGAGAGAATTAAAGATTTTTGACTGCCACTCAATCATAAATAATCCAACTAGAGTTCGCTTAACTGGAATGTTTCATATATTTAAAATTTTCTCATTAATATATCAAAGAATAATTAACATATTAACGAGAATTGTTTTTGATCGCGCTTTTTAAACAAGATATATATTGGGAGACTACTGCTGGTTGAAGCTATTGGAGTCTGCTGAGTCTGAAGCCTGGATCAAGAGAGAATAAAAAAGATGTGATCCATTTTGCTATAATCCAGTATCATTTTCGCGTTTAGCCCGCATGACACTTTTTAAATCTAACACTGATATGGATCACCAAATGAATTTGAAATCTGAGATGTTACCAGGTGTACCGGAAAGTCATTACCGGTTTTTCTAACAGATGTCGCTAGGCTTAAGTATGCAATGTTATGATTTGACACATATGCATTTTATTCTACTGACATCAAGCTTCAAAGCTATACATGTTATATTTTGCGAAAGTAACACCTTCATAGATTTATACCTCTTTGAAAATGTCAAGTTTCATGCCTGAAAACGTGCATTTGCGGCACGCATTACTTTTCTTATTTAATCAAAAGAAAAAAGCCGCTGAAAGTCATCGTTTGCTGGTAGAAACTTACGGTGAGCATGCTTTAACCTTAAAAACATGTGAGGTGTGGTTCAAAAGTGGTGATTTCGATGTGCAAGATAAAGAACGTTCTGGTAGACCAAAAAAGTTTGAAGATGCGAAACTACAGGAGTTAGTGGATGAAGACCCAACCCAAACTCAAAAACAATTGAAAAAACAATACACCGACAACAAATGATCAATTTGAACCACGCATTGATCGAAAAACGTCCAGAATGGGCCCGAGTGGGTAAAGTGACGAACACGATAACGCACCGTCTCATAAAGCAAAACCGGTCAAGGAAGCGTTGAAAGCACTTGGGTGGGACATATTATCGCACCCGCCGTACTCTCCAGACCTTGCCCCGTCCGACTATCAACTTTTCGCATCGATGGGACACGCGCTTGCAGAGCAGCACTTCGCCAATTTCGAAGAAGTTAGAAAATGGCTCGATGAATGGTTTTGCTCAAAGGGAAAACAGCTTTTTTGGGATGGCATCCATAAATTGCCAGAAAGATCGGCAAGATGTATAGAATCAAATGGCCAATATTTTGAATAAATAAATTTTCCATTTTCTTAAAAATTACTTAGTTTTTTTTTTTCGAAAAAACTGGTAATGACTTTCCGGTACACCTAGTATATATTCAATCTCCCAGTCCAGCGAGCTAGGTCTGTTAACACGTATGTTAGGTGCTTGCCATTAATTAATCCTATGTTTCCTGTATTTGATTGGATAGAGAATCGAAAGCAGGTGATTTTAATCAAATATTAAGTGAATTCTCTATCGAATCAAATACAGGAAACATACGATTGATTAATGGCAAGCACCTAACATAAGTGCTAACAGATCTAGCGCGCTGGACTGGGAGATTGAATATATCACATCTCAGATTTCAAATTCATTTGGTGATTCATATCAGTGTTTGATATAAAAAGTGTCATGCGGGCTAAACGCGAAAATGATGCTTGATTGTGGTCAAATGGATCATATCTTTTTCATTCTCTCTTGGTCCAGACTTGGGACTCAGTAGACTCCAATAGCTTCAACCAGCAGTGGTCTCGCGATATATATCTCGTTTAAAAATCGCGATCAAAACAATTCTCGTTAAAATGTTAATTATTCTTTAATATATTAATGAGAAAATTATAAATATATTTAACTTAATTATTTCAAGTTAGAAATATATAAATTCGGATATTGTTTTCACTTAATATTTGAATAAAATCACCTCCATTCGATTTTCTTTCGAATCAAATACAGGAAACATACGATTAATTGAATGTTTCAGGTTTAAAAGCATTTCCTATCCTTGTTTTTACATACTATATTTTGCCTCATAATCTTGCTATATCATTTTTAACTCAAATATTATATTATTATATTATTAAAGTTTTTGCCGAGAGTAGCAGAATTTTTATATATTGAAGGAGACAATAAAAGAGTGTGTCTTCTGCTGGAATTATAAATTTTATTTATTTATAACGAGACTATAGTTTCGAGGGCTTTGCCCTCTTCATCAGTCTATTACAATGTATTCACAGGAATTAATTTATGAATGAAAGGTTAACATCTTTCATGTGGTTAGGTTAGAAATTACACAGGGTGGGCAAGTTAAGAATTGACATTTATACTTGTTTTATTATTTTCACTGTGAATCTGATTTATTCCCAAATATCCGAGCCAGAATCAAAACCAAAATTAATAATCCCATACTATGGAAAAATTTCGGAAACTTTAAAATTAAAATTCAAAACTTTAGGATATCAAACTATTTTTAAATCCTCTAGAACATTGGGATCTGATATTGGCAATAATAAGAAAGACAAAATTCAAAAAATGGACAAAAAAGGTGTCTATTCCATAACATGTGGAGAATGTGATTCGACCTATATAGGAAAAACAGAACGAAATTTAAACACGCGCATTTCGGAACACAAAAGGGTTTTTAAAGGGGTTCAGGGCATAGTGCATTTGCAGACCATTTAACCTCCGAGAAACATTGTTTTCCAGATGAATCAAATATTAAATTAATTAGATCAGAATTAGATCCCTTAAAAATTAGTATTTTCGAATCGTTAGAAATTTTAAAATCATACAATAATTCACCAAAAAATTCTTAAATCGTAAAATAGAAATTCCCGAAAGCTTTATTTTAAAAATAGCTGCTAAAATATAAACTTCACGAACGCCAACTACAGTCAAAATAATAAAACAAGTATAAATGTCAATTCTTAACTTGCCCACCCTGTGTAATTTCTAACCTAACCACATGAAAGATGTTAACCTTTCATTCATAAATTAATTCCTGTGAATCCATTGTAATAGACTGATGAAGAGGGCAAAGCCCTCGAAACTATAGTCTCGTTATAAATAAATAAAATTTATAATTCCAGCAGAAGACACACTCTTTTATTGTCTCCTTCAATCAAATATTATTTGTAATCAATTCTATTCCTAAGATGGTAGCTGCATTTTCAACTGATGTTGAAAACTCGAGCTAAGAAGTCTCGCAAACAAGCTCTTATTTATGGAATTTAATTATACCATATATATAGTATCGCTGTTTTAGAAGAGAAGAACAAGAAAAATACCATATATATATAGAATTCGCTTAATAGTTTCGTTATAAAACGAGAGAAAGAATTTCAAGATGCAGAATTTGGAATTTTGGCATTAAAAATATTCCAATTAGTGAACCATCTAAAAAAAAATACATTAGTAATTAAGATATCTTAATCATTGCCAGTAATATTAGGAAATAATTTTAAAAATATTACTTTTTTTAGATATTTTTATTGAAATATAAAAAAATAGGAAAAGAAAAGTAAAGTAGATTTTTTTATTTATTTACGCGATATAATATGAGAAATTGCTAGCAAATTTTAATTTCACTAATATCTATCTAGTTATATATGTAAATATCCTAAGCAATTATTATTTAATTTCTAATTGACTAGGCAAATACTTTTATCTAGGCAAAATTTTTTTACCAGAATGTTTTTTTAGAAAAATATTTTTATTAAAAAGTAAATAAAATTTCAAGATAGGTTTCATAAAAATAAAGTAAAACATCAAGGTAGGTTTCATAAAAATTAAGTAAAATCTCAAGGAAGGTTTCACAAAATAAAACAAATATATGTTTTGAGTTTTTATCACGACATTTAGTATATAATATAAATTTCGGGTTTTGAGCCCATCATCAGGAGTTATTTTGTGAAACCTACCTTGAAATTTTACTTACTTTCTATTAAAAATGTCTCACCTTGAACCGACCCCTAACTCTTTAAAAATTAAAAATATTTTTACTCTATCATTTAATTACTATTTGAATGGATCACTAAAATATATTTATTTATTTGCTAATGAGCCCAAAATAAAAGTAACTTATGAGGAGAATTTTCTAGGTTAGGTTTCACAAAAGGAAATATTAAAACAAATGTATGTTTTTTGAGTTTGATTCACTCGATATATATTTCGGGTTATTAGCCCATCATCATTGACAAAGATGTAATCATTGATTCTAATTTGGCTAAAATTAATAAACTAAAAATTGGCTCCTAAATTCGATTACATATTTGGTGTTTGTAATTTGTTTTTTTGTTTTTAATTTGATTTTGTTTGTAATTTTGTTTTTAATTTTAATTTTTTTAATAACATTTTGTTTTATTTAAAAAAATATAAAAAAAAAAAATAAAAATTCTGAACGTACTTTTCTTTCTCCAAAATTTTTACCTGTTGAATGTTTTTACAAATTTGTATTCAGTTTTCATTTGAACTCATGATGATGGGCTAATAACCCGGAATATATATCGAGTGAATCAAACTCAAAAAACATACATTTGTTTTAATATTTCCTTTTGTGAAACCTAACCTAGAAAATTCTCCTCATAAGTTACTTATAATGTTTCACCTAGAACCGACACCTAAATCACTTAAAAATTGCCAAAATAAAGAGTGAGGGGAGTTCTTTAATAAATAATTATAAATTATTTTATTCAATATTAAATATAAGAGAGGGGGGAGGTGTATGGTAAAGTCATGTGAATGCATATTCCAGTTTACTCATTTATTTACTAGGCCTTCGGCCCGGGCGTCACCTAGCCCCTAGCGGGCAGGGTCTCGTTTTATGGTTAAAATTTATATAGATAATAGCTGACCCGATTTTTCAAATGTATTTAAAAAATAATAATAGTTTTAAAAATAAATTGAAAATGCAAATAATTATAGAATAGGTATTAAAACAGTAAATGAATTATATATTTCTTGTCAAAATTGTTCCCTTAACCAAAAATAATATTGACAGTTGAAAGATTTCCAAAAAGCTATTATCGGCCATCTTGTTCGTTTGCTTTTACCCCAGAGATGCGCTGGAGTTGTTTCCTCGAAAAAAATATTTTTTTACATGCCATAGGTGTGATATCTATAAAAACACTCGTGTATTTGAATGGAATGTTGTGTGAAAATTTCAAAGAAATCAGTGAAGAACTTTCGGAGATCCTTCAACGTATCACTTAAGCGTAACAGTACATTTTTATTTACTTTATATAGATTATATCGTACATAAATTGTTTTAAATGAAATTATTTAAAAAAATTTCAGAAAGAATGTTTTTAGTCCCTGTTAGAATATTTTCTCGAATTTGAATTTGTGGAATTTTTTCATAGTTTCAATTTAAATATTTGAATGAAATTGAGCTAGTACAAAAATCACCTAAAATTAAGAACTCTCTCGCATTAAATAACAAAAAAAAGTGAAAACGTATTAACGTTAGAGACACTCTTAGAAGTAATTTCCAATAAACTTAAATATAAAATAAATTGTTCATTTATGCCTATATATTATAATATCGTCTTTAATTCTCAATAATATCATTTAATAAATGATCTTTCTGTATTTTTAAACTAGAGGCTTTAATGCTAGAAAGCCCGAAATCTAATTAGTTCTGCGCATTCCAAATACAAATATTTAAAATCAAAATAAATTAAAAAAATAAATAAATATACCTCATATTATTTACTTTCGCGGTTCAAATTGCTTAAATAAACCTCATTTTACTTAAAAATATATTTACATGGATATCTTATATTCTATGATAAAAAAATACTACTATGTTATTTTTTAAAAATTACAAAGTATTGGAATTAGTGGTGTTTCACAAAATAAAAATTTAAATAAATTTTGAGTTTACTGGATACTCTATATACACTACAGTGCAAAAATATCGACCCACTAATAAAAACTTTAATAAATAGGAAATTATTTTGAAAATTTTTACAAATATTCATATAATTTGTTCCATTAACTCTTAAACTAACATATTCAATAAATATGGGTGATAATTTTTGAATTTTATAAAAAAAATAAGTGAAATTAAATTAAAAGATACAATTACAAATTATCATACTTTCTCAATATCACTTTAATTTAAATAAAGTTTTAATTAAAGATCAAATTCCATTTAAAATATCAATAAAATGAATAATTTTGAATTAAGCATCATTGATAGAAGATAAAATATACAAAATGGATATTTCTGAAGTTCAAGCAGTTCAAATTGTGTGCCTAATTAATCAAGGGCTAAGTCAACGACAAGTGGCAATTACACTTGCAATAGGCAATAATCTCAATAATGTATAGTTCCTTGTAAAAAAATTAAAAATGATTTACTATTTAATAAAGGTTTTATTGGTGAATCGATTTTTTTGCACTTCAGTGTATTTCGGGCTTTTAGCCCATTATCAGGAGTTTATACAAAAGATGATCTTTGGTATAAACTCCTGATAATGAGCTAAAACCCGAAATATACAGAGTATCCAGTAAACTCAAACTTTATTTCAATTTTTATTTTGTGAAACCCTTTGTAATTTTTCAAATAAGTTTCACTATAATCCTACACTGCTTTTCCTAGATGATGTTATTTTTTATAATCTAACCAGTAAATATCTCTTTAAAAAGAATTAGTTCTTTTTTTTAATTTTATTTTTAATTTTAATCCTCTTTAAAATGATGACGAGAGAGGTCTAAATCGATTATTTTTAGATGATTTTTGTATTTGTCAGCGTTTAGAAATGGCTTAACCAAAGTATATAAAAACAAATTCGACAAATAATAACCCTAAATTATTTGGAAGATATAAGGTACGGAACTCTTGGTATGCGGTCCGTCTTGAACTTGGCCATCTTATTTTTTTTTAAACAAATAAATAAATAAAAAAAGATCAATCGATTCTAGTGGAATGCAGTATACCTAGTAGGGGTAACATGAAATGATGAGATAATTACCCGGTACATGGCGCTTAACTTGGCCAGGCCAGGCCAGGTGATAATTTTATGATTAGAACAATTTCATAAATATTTTCTCAGTATGTTTTACCAAGTCAGCCAAGAAAGAAAGGAATGTGTATCTGCTTAGCGGATGGCTAGAAATAAATGGGTGGAGATAGCATATTTTGGCGAGTCTTAAGGGCCAGCCAGCCAGTCTGAGCAGCCGAGCCACATTCCACACGCTCCAAATACTAGCAACTAGAACAATTCTGGTGAAAAATTCACTCTTTATCAATGGAACTTTGAAAAAATATAGTTGCTTTAAAAAGTAGATATAAAGCAACTATAAAAAATAATAATTTAATTAATTAATTTATTTATTAATTCATAAAGAGAAATCAATGAGGTGTCCTCCTGGTATAAATAAAAATATACATATAAATTTCAAATGTAAATATAGGTATATATCAGTGGCGGTCAGGGTCTTTTCAACCATAGGATGCTGTCCAAAAAAGTACTCTTTATTTTTTGCAATTTTATTTTAATCTTCCCTTATTTTTGCAATTTTCGTCGAATACGGCATCATTTTCGTTATTTTTCAAATTTAACATTAAAATAAAAAAAAAATATATATTTGTCTATAGCACTCATAGTTATTTCCGATCTTATATATTGAGAGTTGAGAGTTGTTAGAAATGGATTATTCCAAAGATTCTCAAATCATATTTATTTATTCCTTTTTTTGTATTATTACTATATTAATAGTTTCTCAGAGAGAACATTTTTTTATTCGACTAAAACTCGTCTAGACTTGTCTTTGACATGCTTGAACTGGAAGATAAACCACTACTTCAAACCTTTTATCCGCACCCTTTTCGGAAAAATCATTCATTTTAATTGCCCATTGAAATTATTCAACAATTTTATTTCATTTCGAGAACCAATAAATTTTTCAAAACAAAAAAATGTTTTTTATAGAAATATTTGAAATAACGGATAATAATTTGAAAATTTAAAGATCCTCATCCACAGCATCCATGGACCGCATACCACTGGTATATATGTTTTTTGTACCCAGGAGAGAAGAACCTCTTTGATTTCAAGGTAATTTCCTCACCTAAATAATTTATATTATTGTCTTATTTCACAATATTTATTTGTTAGTGTTGCTTTATATACAACTCATAGGATGGGAATGATGGAATAATGGAATTGGAATAATTAAGAAAAGAGGTTTTTTTATTTAATTAGTTTTTTCCTTTTATTAAAAACAAGGACTAAAAATATGATCAAGGACAGTTGATGGTGGAGAAGTAATCTCCGAAGTCGAAGCTCAAATACAATGTATACATTAATTAATGTAAAATTATTGGTTCAATAAAATTTAAAATTAAAATTTTTTTTTTAATTTATATAAAACTCATAAAGTAACATTTTTTTATTTTTTATTTAAAATAAATAAATATTAAATTCGATTGATAAAGAGTGAAATTCTCTTGAAACGTTTGGGATTATGATGAACGTTCAAAGATTGATTTTCATAAAATATTTGTATTTATAATATATCATAATTTTTTCGATTTTTAATAATTATATAGCAAAATATAGTATGTAAAAACATGGACAGTAAAAGCCTTTTAATCTGAAACATTCTCAAGTTTATAAGTATTTAAACAGATTTCAGTTAGATTATAATTGAGTGCCAGCCCACAATTACATAATAAAATTCGATGGTTCTTCAATCAGGGTCTAGGAAAATTTAACGCCGATAATTTAACGCCGCATTCTATATTCTAATTTGATTAAAAAACACGTTCATAATAATAATAAAATTTATATTTCTATTATAGGTATAAATATACATTTATAGGCCGAAATTGAGTTTATGGACCTGTGACGTCATAAGCAAACATGGCCGCCACTGATCGCCTATACGGTATTCCTCTTCTGTGCTTAAGAATACAAAGGGTTGTATAACCACAAGGCGCTAAATGAATTAAGGTTAAAATTACATAACGGAGTATACTAGATTCTATTGGGTGGAACTGATTTAATTATTATTATTATTAACAATAATTGTCCTGGCTTGAAATTGTTGGTGTTAAATTGTCGGCGGTAAATTACACAGGCCAACGATGAAAAAACTTTCAATAATTTTAACTATAATTCCTCTCTTATTTGGTGTTCTGGTTCTGAAAATAATAATAAAAAAGTCGTACCATCCACCAATTTCTCACATTTTGGAACACAATGGAAATACTTATGCTTCATTAGCCGGATTCTGACTGTGCATTTGCCTCGCGAGGCCAGCCCCTTGAGGCAAATGCCTGATGGGTCAGTACGTGCCTCGCCCAAGAAAAAGGGCCCCATTGTCTTGCCCGAGGCTGCCTCGGCCTGATCCATCGGTTGTCGGTTTTTGTGAATGCTCAAAGGCGCCTCGGGTCATTTCCTGCGTTCACTCAGGACGAATGTCTTTTCCCTGGCGTGAGGCGAGCTTATTTCTTTTTTATTTTACAGAATTAAAGTCAATGTGAAGTGAAAAACGATAACAATCAACATACAGAAGATGAACCACCAGCTCATGAAGGCATAAATGAAGCTGTACAACCAACTCTGGACCAACAACAACAAATACCACGAAAAAATCTCTCCATGCTGTCTCAGCCTCATCGTGGCTCGGGAAAGCCGCGCGAGGCAGCCTCCCCTAGCGTATAATTGTACCGAGGCTGCCTCGCGAGGCAAAGGGCTCGCTCAGTCAGTATCAGGCTATTTCCTATTGCTCATTCAGTCCATATGAAGGAAACTTACGAAAATCTTAATATTATTTTACAGAAAATTAGCTATACAGCTCATGTTTGGATGCTATGGGGAGATTTAAAATTTATCTCTATGCTCCTTGGTCAACAAAAGTGATTTACAAAGTTTCCCTGTTTTATATGTGAGTAGGACAGCAGAGGCAAGTGATCTACATTGGTCCAAAATGGCCAGTAAGAAAAACTAATATTCGCATTTTAGTAATTTAATATTATTGTAAGTAAAATTGTAACTTAATAGAAAAAAACTATGATTTTTAATTTCTCCTATTTTTTAAAATATATAATCGATGTAATATTGTGAGAAAATGGTGGGTGATAAAAAAAAAAAACTGATATCAAATACAGTTTCAGCACCCAAAAATACATAAGATTAAGGCAAATTGGTTTAAAAAGTTTTTACAAACATTTTTTCTGTGTTATTGGCGTTAAATTTTTCGGATCCCTTCAAATCAAACGTTGGCAAACTTTTTTTTTATATTTATTCAAGATAATTTCTTCTCCATTAGTCTATATCATTTCAAAATGTTTATTTATAGTGGCTACTAAAAAGGCGTATTTTTGGATAAAATTACCGAGTTTCAGGAAAATTCTTGCCCTTGGCTAGCAAGTTTTCTTTAACTAGATTCAAGCCAACAAACAGTCAAGGTACATACCCTCTTCTGATTTCGCCCTTTTTTTCCTTCTCAAGTGTGAGCCAAGAGGGAGGAGACAAAAAAGGTTTTTTCGTCCACCCTCTATATGCCTATGCCAAGTGTCTCTCTCTTCTATAGAGCAACCAACCTGTCTAAGAGTTTGCTTGTTCCTAGAAAAAAGTGATAATGTTCACATGGCCACCCCCTCCCTTTCTTTTTGAAAAGACCCCACTCACTTCGGACTCTAGAAACAAAACAACTGCTCTTCTTAACTTAACCAACCATTACTTTTGAATCTTTTCACAAATTTCATACTAAAAAAAAAAAAAGAAAACCTGCAAACCTCTATTTGTACTCATAGTACAACTTTTCCAAATGTATTTCAGAAAAACCCAATATTCTATTTATCTGTACTAGTAGTATGTGAATAAAAATAAAAAATAAATTTTCTTTTTATTCCTCACAATTTTTGCATTAAACAAATTTCAAAAATATTTTAAATTTGAATAACGTTTTAAGCGGCCCACAGATGATCAACTTGATGTCAAGATTGCATGTCTGTGGGCCGCTTTTAGTGAAATAACTGAGGGGTGAGTCGCTACCTAATATCGTGCGTGTACACCTACTTCCACTCCCACTTTCATTTCCAAGTGGAAGACAATAGATGAAGGGGCATTATCTAATGAATTCCAAATTAATTTCACATAATTCCAAACAAGTGTACACCTAATCTGCAGCAAGGAAGATTGGCTTCTTATTCAGGTCCAAGCGATTTTACAAAGCCCCACAACTTCTCACCATCTACAAGGCCCAAATCCGCCCCTGTCTCGAATACGGCTCACATCTGTGGAGAGGAGCCTCAAAATATTCTCTTGCTACCCTTGATGCAATTCAGAAACGATCCACCAGGCTAATTAACGATTCTACCCTCACCGACTCCCTCGACTCGCTGGCTCATCGAAGAGATGTCTCTGCCCTTTCCCTTTTCTATAGATACTATCACGGCAGGTGCTCTGATGAGATAAGATCAATAATTCCCCCAAAGCATGCTTTGCACGTAGCACGCGTTTTGCCGACTCCCAACACTCTTTCGCGGTCAAACTGGAAAAGTGCCGGACCACTTCATTCACTAATACATATATCCCCATGACTTCAAGAAACTGGAACTCTCTCCCAGCCTCCATCTTTACCAGCACCTATAATCTTCAAACCTTCAAAACCGGGGTGCATAGACACCTACGCCTACACCCTCTCACTTAATCAACTTTCCCTTCTCTTCGGTAATGCAAGGGTCTTTCGAGATCCATAGGAGCTGCATCTTTACTGGCGCACCCCTTCTTGCATTCGATTGCATTAAAAAAAAACCTAATTCCATTCGCGGTTCATCCCTTGGAAATAACGATCAACAGCGTAACAATAAACGAGGATCAATTGCTTTTTCTATTCGAGATGAAAAAAAATTTTATAATTTTTTTTGGCATTGTCAAAGGAGACAGGAAGTAATTATGATTTGAACTACTTTCATTGACTTTTTGTTACCCTGAAGAAGGAGAGAATAAATCTCCGAAACGTCGGTTTAACAAATAAATGTAAAATAATAAAACCATTATAGTCTTATTTTTTACAACCACCGTGTACTGCCTTCATTAACATCCAATTAACTGGAACTCTCTCCCAGCCTCCATCTTTACCAGCACCTATAATCTTCAAACCTTCAAAACCGGGGTGCATAGACACCTACGCCTACACCCTCTCACTTAATCAACTTTCCCTTCTCTTCGGTAATGCAAGGGTCTTTCGAGATCCATAGGAGCTGCATCTTTACTGGCGCACCCCTTCTTGCATTCGATTGCATTAAAAAAAAAACCTAATTCCATTCGCGGTTCATCCCTTGGAAATAACGATCAACAGCGTAACAATAAACGAGGATCAATTGCTTTTTTCTATTCGAGATGAAAAAAAAATTTTATAATGTTTTTTTGGCATTGTCAAAGGAGACAGGAAGTAATTATGATTTGAACTACTTTCATTGACTTTTTGTTACCCTGAAGAAGGAGAGAATAAATCTCCGAAACGTCGGTTTAACAAATAAATGTAAAATAATAAAACCATTATAGTCTTATTTTTTACAACCACCGTGTACTGCCTTCATTAACATCCAATTAACTGGAACTCTCTCCCAGCCTCCATCTTTACCAGCACCTATAATCTTCAAACCTTCAAAACCGGGGTGCATAGACACCTACGCCTACACCCTCTCACTTAATCAACTTTCCCTTCTCTTCGGTAATGCAAGGGTCTTTCGAGATCCATAGGAGCTGCATCTTTACTGGCGCACCCCTTCTTGCATTCGATTGCATTAAAAAAAAACCTAATTCCATTCGCGGTTCATCCCTTGGAAATAACGATCAACAGCGTAACAATAAACGAGGATCAATTGCTTTTTTCTATTCGAGATGAAAAAAATTTTATAATGTTTTTTTGGCATTGTCAAAGGAGACAGGAAGTAATTATGATTTGAACTACTTTCATTGACTTTTTGTTACCCTGAAGAAGGAGAGAATAAATCTCCGAAACGTCGGTTTAACAAATAAATGTAAAATAATAAAACCATTATAGTCTTATTTTTTACAACCACCGTGTACTGCCTTCATTAACATCCAATTAACTGGAACTCTCTCCCCGCCTCCATCTTTACCAGCACCTATAATCTTCAAACCTTCAAAACCGGGGTGCATAGACACCTACGCCTACACCCTCTCACTTAATCAACTTTCCCTTCTCTTCGGTAATGCAAGGGTCTTTCGAGATCCATAGGAGCTGCATCTTTACTGGCGCACCCCTTCTTGCATTCGATTGCATTAAAAAAAAACCTAATTCCATTCGCGGTTCATCCCTTGGAAATAACGATCAACAGCGTAACAATAAACGAGGATCAATTGCTTTTTCTATTCGAGATGAAAAAATTTTATAATGTTTTTTTGGCATTGTCAAAGGAGACAGGAAGTAATTATGATTTGAACTACTTTCATTGACTTTTTGTTACCCTGAAGAAGGAGAGAATAAATCTCCGAAACGTCGGTTTAACAAATAAATGTAAAATAATAAAACCATTATAGTCTTATTTTTTACAACCACCGTGTACTGCCTTCATTAACATCCAATTAACTGGAACTCTCTCCCAGCCTCCATCTTTACCAGCACCTATAATCTTCAAACCTTCAAAACCGGGGTGCATAGACACCTACGCCTACACCCTCTCACTTAATCAACTTTCCCTTCTCTTCGGTAATGCAAGGGTCTTTCGAGATCCATAGGAGCTGCATCTTTACTGGCGCACCCCTTCTTGCATTCGATTGCATTAAAAAAAAACCTAATTCCATTCGCGGTTCATCCCTTGGAAATAACGATCAACAGCGTAACAATAAACGAGGATCAATTGCTTTTTTCTATTCGAGATGAAAAAATTTTATAATGTTTTTTTTGGCATTGTCAAAGGAGACAGGAAGTAATTATGATTTGAACTACTTTCATTGACTTTTTGTTACCCTGAAGAAGGAGAGAATAAATCTCCGAAACGTCGGTTTAACAAATAAATGTAAAATAATAAAACCATTATAGTCTTATTTTTTACAACCACCGTGTACTGCCTTCATTAACATCCAATTAACTGGAACTCTCTCCCCGCCTCCATCTTTACCAGCACCTATAATCTTCAAACCTTCAAAACCGGGGTGCATAGACACCTACGCCTACACCCTCTCACTTAATCAACTTTCCCTTCTCTTCGGTAATGCAAGGGTCTTTCGAGATCCATAGGAGCTGCATCTTTACTGGCGCACCCCTTCTTGCATTCGATTGCATTAAAAAAAAACCTAATTCCATTCGCGGTTCATCCCTTGGAAATAACGATCAACAGCGTAACAATAAACGAGGATCAATTGCTTTTTTCTATTCGAGATGAAAAAATTTTATAATGTTTTTTTGGCATTGTCAAAGGAGACAGGAAGTAATTATGATTTGAACTACTTTCATTGACTTTTTGTTACCCTGAAGAAGGAGAGAATAAATCTCCGAAACGTCGGTTTAACAAATAAATGTAAAATAATAAAACCATTATAGTCTTATTTTTTACAACCACCGTGTACTGCCTTCATTAACATCCAATTAACTGGAACTCTCTCCCAGCCTCCATCTTTACCAGCACCTATAATCTTCAAACCTTCAAAACCGGGGTGCATAGACACCTACGCCTACACCCTCTCACTTAATCAACTTTCCCTTCTCTTCGGTAATGCAAGGGTCTTTCGAGATCCATAGGAGCTGCATCTTTACTGGCGCACCCCTTCTTGCATTCGATTGCATTAAAAAAAAACCTAATTCCATTCGCGGTTCATCCCTTGGAAATAACGATCAACAGCGTAACAATAAACGAGGATCAATTGCTTTTTTCTATTCGAGATGAAAAAATTTTATAATTTTTTTTGGCATTGTCAAAGGAGACAGGAAGTAATTATGATTTGAACTACTTTCATTGACTTTTTGTTACCCTGAAGAAGGAGAGAATAAATCTCCGAAACGTCGGTTTAACAAATAAATGTAAAATAATAAAACCATTATAGTCTTATTTTTTACAACCACCGTGTACTGCCTTCATTAACATCCAATTAAATAAACGAGGTTTTGCAGTATTCATTTCCCCAGAAATGCCTACTGAAAAAAGGGAACCCTACTGCTACCTAGCCCTACCATACAGCTCTTACAATATTTTTTGCCCACTGAAAAAAGGAAACCCTACTGGCTAACTAGCCCTACCATATAGGTCTTACAATATTTTTTTATGATTTTTTATAAAGATCAATATTCTATTTGAGAATTCTCAATTGAATATTCGAAAATCACAATTATTGCATTTCAGAATTCTAAATTAAATTTACGACCAAATGCCTAATATACAGTAATATAATACAATAATTCTCAAATATAACATTATATATAATACAAATAAAAATAATACATTATAATAATACTAAATTGAAAGTTTTTTCCCGATAGTAGCAGAATTTTTTATAAATTGAAGGAGACAATAAAAGAGTGTGTCTTCTTCTAGAATTATACATTTTTAATTTATTCATAACGAGACTATAGTTTCGAGAGATATTTATAACCTTGTGAAACATAACCAACTCCAACCTAATATAATTCAAATAAGTTGAAGGAGACAATAAAAGACTGCTGGAAATCTTTTTTAAAATTTATTTAGGATAACGAGACTATAGTTTCGAGGGCTTTGCCCTCTTCATCAAGACCACGTCTGAAGCTCACTTTCACACATCAATTCCTGTGAATCAATTGTAATAGACTGATGAGGCCAAAGCCCTCGAAACTATAGTCTCGTTATAAATAAAATTTATAATTCCAGCAGAAGACACACTCTTTTATTGTTTCCTTCAACTAATTTGAATTATTTTAGGTTGGAGTTAGTGGTGTTTCACAAGGTGTCCTCACTATAAACCAACACCGCGTTCCTTAAATGAAACTTATTTGAAACAATGAAAAAATTTGAACAGTGTTTTGGTTCATCATATTCATGTGAATCGCTGTCTTCATATTTGAATTTGAAAAAATCAAGCACCGGGAATCAGAAGTAAAGCTGAAAACATCGGATTAAAATATTTCCAACAGCAAATTTCTAATAAACACTAATATAGTAAGTAAATTTGTGTTCTAATTCTGTTTTTTTTTTAATTTGACCTCTCAAAAATGATCTAATCAAGTGAGAAGGTTCGCCATCCTTAGGAGATCGCTCTTTGCAGGGTCCCAAAAGTATTCTATGCCTGTAGTTGTAGAGTTGTCTCTCTCTGTCTTTTTCCCTCTAATATAAATATATCCGATCAGCTCAGTTCACACACACACAGAGATCGAATCCCCAGTTCTACCATACACTTGCCGCACATTGTCCTTGTTTCAGCTGAAGCATCTTGCTCGACCGGTCCGCTTTTCCTCCTGAAATTTATCGCTGCGTGTCCGTCTCTTGATTTCTATTATTATTTATTCGCTTTTTTAACTCATTGCTTGTGCTTTAGGGTCGAGAAAAGGAAGGACCCACCGAATCTCCCTCTCCTCTGCAGCCGCAGGTACCTACCTCTGATTCTTCCACTTGGACGGACAGACCTTGATCCGTCCATTTACTTTTCCCTTCCCAATTGCCTAATTAATGCCGATTACTCAGATTCCCAATCCATTATCGAATCGGTTAAGGAAACGACCGACATCCATACCAACACCGCCGACCAAAAGACAATTCCTATCCTATCAACCAAGATATATTACTAGAGGAATTAAAATAAACAAGTAGACACATCACATAACTTTCACTACCTCCGTCCATTTATCGAATTAAAAAACAACAATGATTTTGAATAAATGAAAAATAACATTAAAATTAATTAATCTAAAATAACTTTAAAAGTAATTAATTAAAAATAACATTAAAATTTATTAATTGAAAATATTATTAAAATCAACTAATTAATTGGAAATAATATTAAAAACCAACAATGGTTTTGAATAAATGAAAAATAACATTAACATTAATTAATTAAAAATAACAATAAAATTAAATAATTTAAATAAATAAATCTTTATTCCTCGACCTGCTTAGAGGCACAAGTGTCTTCGGTGACTAGGCCCTCCAAACATTAGTACAATCTAGCTACAATACATTAACAAACATCAAAACAAATTAACTTCAACAATTTAACAAATAATAAATAAGTACAAAAAAAAGAAAAGAAAAAAAAATAGAAATGTATGCTCATTAACATGACCATAGATTTTCATCAAAAGACAAAAAGTAATTTAAAAATTCCTCGCAAAAACCCGATACCAGGAGCAAGCAACGCATTAGCCATCCCGGCATTTGCCATAAGTTGTTAAAGAAACCTGGTCAAAACCTTAACAAGGATGGTATGACCTCTCTCTACCTCAGGTAATCTCTGCTTGTGAGAACTAAATAAAATTTTGTACAACTCTAGGATTTTAGGACTTGACAAAATTTAAAATTGATTTAATAACAGGAGTCAGAGGACTATAATCCCAATTAGTAATAAATAGAAAAATAACAATAAAAGATATTAATTGAAAATATTATTAAAATTAAAAAATATTAAAAACAACTAATTAAACGGAAATAATATTAAATATTTTTAAAATAACAATAAAAGATATTAATTGGAAATATTATTAAAATTAAAAAAACATTAAAATCAACTAATTAAATGAAAATAATATTAAAAACAAATAATTTTTTACTATTGAAAAACGTTTTTATTTCTATTGGCGTTCCCTTATATAAGTTCACAGAGAATTCTCCCCCTTCAGCCGACAAAATTTAACAGATTTAGGTATATGTTAATGCAAATTCACCATAATTTATATCTTTTAAAATTTAATTAATATTATTTAAAATAAATACAATTCTTTATGGAAAAAATTCTCCCTTTATCAATTAAAATTTTTAAAAACATTTTTGATAAAATTCTTAGATTTATAGATATCCTACATTTTCCGGACAGGATATGATCCGAAACCTCAAAAGCGTCATGGAAAATGCAAGATATCTATAAATATAAGAGTTTTATCAAAAAAGTGGTCCAGGTAAACGTTCAAGTCAACAAAATTTACTAGAGAATGAGACAAAAATCAAGTTTCTAGGATGAGTGGTTTTAATTTTATGAAGGAAAAACTGCGATTTTCTGCAAAAACTGCAAACTTCAATCTCATAGTGGCATGAGTTACCATTATCCAATTAAGATGAAACTTTGTTTAAATTGTAGCAAATTTAATCTAGTTTAAAAATGTATAGAGTGGTCTTTGTCGAAAAAATGCTCTTTCATGGTCAAAATCGAAAAAGTACGAGTTTTAGGGATATTCAAAAGTGATCCCGGGTGCTGTTTTTTGACAAGCTCTAGTACCGGTTCTACTTATCCTAAATAGATGAAATTGTTTACATTTTACGCTTATTTTAAAGAGCTTTAATTTATCTAAGGATATCTTTTTGATTTGATAAGCCGTTTTAGAGTTATTCAAGAAAAACTGAAAAAACTCCGAATTTTTCTCATTTTGAGGAGCGTAGAAAAATTTCCACAATACAGATTTGTGAGAAAAACTTAGGGTTTTAATAGTGGAGTACCAATAAAGGTATTCCAGCAATAAAATATTTATCAGGAATTATTTCTATTTAAAATCGTAATTTCCCTGGAATATAGTTGCTTTATGAAATTTTCAAATGATAAAAGATGAATTTTTAAGTAAATGAACCACACAAGCCAAAATAATTTCATTAAATAATTTTAACAGTCGTTTAGAGGCGACTGTGGGTCAGTGGCTAGAGTGTCGGGTCGCTGACTCGAAGTAAGCTGGTTCGAGACTAAGTCTCGGCAGATCAGATATTTGCAGTCGCCTCCTCTTGGAAAGCAATGGCAACCTACCAAGAGTATACTTGCCTAGTAACCTCTCCAAACTAGCCGGTCGGAACCGGCGTTAAAAAGTAGTAAAAACACCTAAACACACTCAGCACATGTATATATGGAGAGGAGCCGAAACGTCAGCTGATATGGCACTTAGGGCCGGTTGTATGCCGCGAAGTAAATGCTTTTTACCACTAACACAGGGTAGATGGTAAATGGAGGGATTGGCCATCCCAGTCCCTCCATTTACCATTTACCCTGTGTTGAATGGTAAAAAGCATTTACTTTGCGACATACAACCGGCCCTTAAGAGGAAGAACAGTCGTTTCTACATATCTAGAAATTAATTATTTTTATTATTTTGAAAAAAAAAGAAAAATTTAAATTGATACCCCGTGGCTCGCACTTGTCTGGTTTATTTATTAACTCGAGGTGATTGAAACTCATGTGTTGTTTACTAAGCTCGTACCAGAATAATTAAACTGTGATTTTTGATTTCTAGTCATTATTAAAACTAAAAAAAAAAATAAAAATAAAAAACACTTTGACATGTAATGATTTATCTCCTCGAGTAAATTTCACTAAATTGCTCTTGTTATTAATTGATTCTGTATTTTGTATTACAACATCAAAAATTAAATAACGCAAAGCTGAAAATGAATGAAAAAAAAAATTACTTTTTTAGAAAATTATAAATATTCGAATATCCGGTTTTTAACTATGTATTTTACTTTCTTTTTTTTAATCATTTTTTTTTTTACTTCCACTTATTTTAATTTCACTTATATTATATATGTAAGTATATTATAGAAGAGTGAAATAAGAGACACTCGATATTTCATCATTCTTTTTAAGAGTTTCTCGTAAAATAGAGAAGACAAACTTCAAACTTTCAAGGAATACTTAGGTATTTATTTTGACCGAAAACAAAAATTGCATTAAAAATTTTAATGAAAATTTTTTATTTTTGTTTTGTGTATAAATAAATTAAAATATTTTATAAAACAATCTAGAAACATTTCCGGAGAAATTTTCAATTTATCAATGAGAATTGGTAAGATGATGAAAAAATAGTTGCTTTAAATAAAGAAATGATAAAGCAACTATAAATAAATAAAAATGTTAACCGAATATATCAAGAAAATATATTTTTGTTTAATTCTTTGGGGTACTATTAGAGGATGCCATTTTAAATATACACTATTGGAACGGCCAACTGTAATAATGTTTGAAAAAATAAATATTAATTGGCATTGTTTTGGATCATGTGACTGGTGTCATAGAGATAGTAATTAAGAGTCAAACTACTAATCACCCAGAGTACCTCCGCCATTTTATAGGACCGCTTTTGGCGCGTCCAACTATTAATCAATTTTAGCGCGTAAAGCCCGTAGATATAGGTATGTGTATTAAGGTGGTACTTATTTTGGAATATATTCTAATTTTTACGTTGACAGAGGCTCATATGGTTGGAAATAAATAAAAAATAATATCCCCCACGTTTCAACTCTCTATCTCAATTTTAGCTTTTAAATAACATGGAGTTTTTGACATTAAAAGATAATTTTTTTATTCTGGCCAAAATAATGGTTTAAAAAATTTGAAACTCTGCTGACTTTATTCTCATAATACTAGCTACCCTTCAGAATTTTTACAGATTTTTAGATATTATAATTTTGAAGTTACAGCTAGATAAAATACTCGCTATATCTTAGTGTTGAAGTATAGTCCAAAATTATAATATCTAAAAATCTGTAAAAATTCTGAGGGATAGCTACTATTATAAGGATAAAGTTTACAGAGTTTCAAATTTTTTGAACCATTACTTTGGCCAGAATAAAAAATTGGTCGTTCAATGCCAAAAACCCGGAAACTTGGATTGCTGTGGTGGCTCAGCTTAAAATTGAGATAAATAATAATAATAATAATCTTTATTAGCTATTTTCAGCTATAACATATACAATAATCATATGCAAGAACATACAATGATAATATACAATGATAATATCACAAAAACAATAATACACAATGATAATATTACAAAAACAAAATAAAACAATACAATACAATAATGAGGCAATCACAATATAACATTATAATTTTGATGGAGATTCCACAACAATATTATCTTTTCGAAATTGAATTCCAACAGTCGCTCCTTAAATTCCTGGTTTCTTGTGACATTTCTTATCTCACTCGGCACTTTATTGTAATCGGACAAACCCCTATAAAATAAAGTCCTAAATTTTTTATTTGTTCTACAAATATCAATCCTGAAATTCTCCCCACCACTCAAATCATAATAACCACATTCGTTCGTATATTTTAATTTTTCCCTTAAATATTCCGGTGCCAAACCGTTCCTTATCCTGAAGATCATAATCAGCGAATTATTTATTTATTTATTAAAAACATTGTATCTGTAGGGCCATCTAGCCCCTTTAGTGTACAATTTTCGGCCAATTCAATTACATAAGTATTAATATAATATAAAACAAAAACGGAAAAACAAATATAAAAGCAAGAAAAATTCAAAAAGTAAAACATATGGTACATAATAATTAAATGAAACATAAATATTAAAAATACAATATATATAGAAGGAGAGTAAAAAAATAATAATGCCAACATATAGGATACAAAAACAGAAAATAGAAATAAAATATTAAGCTAGGTGCTTGCGAAGTTCTTCCTCGAATGCTTCAGGACGCCCAATCTTCCTTACGTTGAGTGGCAGTGAGTTCCAGACCTTGGTCGCCGTAACCTCAAATGAGTCCGCCATCATTCTGCTTCTATGTGGTGGACAGACCAGCGTGCGCGCACGTATTGACGGACCACAGGCCAGCGTCCGACTGAGATAGTCAGGCGCACGACCCAAGAGAACCCCGTGCACAAACTTAGCATATCTGTACTTTCGGAAGGCACCGAAGTTCATCCCCAGGATCTTGGATGAATACTCAGATACGCTTGCTCTGGGCTCAAGTTGGTAAATGTACCTGGCACAGGCGTTGAAAGCAACAGAAAGACGTTGTCTGCTTCTGCTATCTAGATTGAAATAGATGGAGTCGCAATAAAGGAAGTGGGAAAGCACTACAATATATATAGTCTCTTTTACATTGAGAAAATTCAGCGTTTTTAGCATCATATTAATACTGGTGTATCTATTACATTTTAAAATTATTCTCATGCACACATTTTGTTTTAATTGCAACTCTCTAAAAATCAGGAATAATATTGAATATTGTTGAACAAAAAGTAAAGTGAGGCTCTATTAGAGATTTATATAACAATAATTTTGTATTGAATGACAAATAGAGACGTGACACGTGGGGGATATTATTTTATTTTTATTTATTTCGAACCATATGAGCCTGTGTCAGCGTAAAAATTCGAAAATATTCCAAAATAAGAATCACGTTAATACACATACCTATATTTACAGATTTTACGGTCTAAAATTGGTTATTAGTGTATGTTTAAAATGGCAACCTCTAATAGTTCCCCAAGGAATTAAACAAAAATATAATTTCTCGATATATTCGGATAACATTTTTATTTATTTATAATTGGTTTATCTACTCTTATTAAACGAGCAAAAATTGTTTGTATATTTATTTATATATTTGTATCATTGTTCTATTTTGAAAACGGCTTTACCGATTTTGATGAAACAAATTCTATTAACAAGTTTTGAGGATGAGAAAGTGATCTGGCTAGGTCTGGACCTCGACAAATTTAATCTTAATTGATCTTTTCAATTAAAGTAATTATTGATAGATGAAAATCTCAATAAAAAAGTTTGTTTACATTTTTTTCAATTATGTTTTATTTTTAATTGGTTTTTTAATTTTAAAACCCACTAATAGGTTATAGCAAATATTAATATATTATATTAAAATTAGGAATTTTTTTATTGGATGGATGGATGGATTGAAGAGATGAGGATGAGGTTAACCAATCGACTTGATTGGGGAATAATGGAATTGAAATAATTATCGGAAAAGAGGTTTTTTTATCTAATTAGATTTTTCCTCTTATTAAAAACAAGGACTAAAGATGAATAAGGACACTCGATGGTGGAGAAGTAATCTCCGGAATCGAAGCAAAAAATACAATGTATACATTAATTCATGTAAAATAATTGGTTTAATAAAATTTAAAAAAAAAAAAAAATTATTTGTTTTTAATTAACAGGTGTCTAAATCATAACAAAAACGTGGCTTTTTTTATATAACTTGGAAATAAATTTTTATGTTTTTATTTCAGATCCTATACGATTATTTTATTTATTATTATTTTCCTATTTATATTTTATAATGTTTATCAATATGAACGAATGTGGGCAAATTGATGTACAAGTAAACAAATATACACATAATATATATGTAGACCATTAGAAAGCTTGAAATGCAAAAACTGGGTGCGGGGTGGGGTGGATGTGGGAGATGCAGGAGGTGGGGTGTAGGTGTGGGGGATCCGGGGGTGGGGTGCGCGGGGTTGGGGGTGGAGTGGTGGGGGCGAGGTGTGTGGTTTCCGGAGGGGGGGGGCAGGGGTTACCGGTCATCGCTCGGTGGCTCCAGGTACTTTCTTTTTAAAGCAACTATTTTTTCATTATCTTACAAATTTTCATTGATAAAGTGAGAATTTAAAAATTCCAAAATACCCAAAATAAGGACCACCTTAATGTATATATAGATATTAAAAACCACTTAAATTTTTATTTATTTATTTATTTAAAACAATGCTCTGAGGTGGCTACCTCGTAGAGCAGAAACAGAAAGAATATATACAAATAGTAACATTTAAGTAAGCACATAAATATAGAGATCGAATTGTTCTAGGGTCAATAATAAAGAGTATTTTTTATCACTGGAACTGAGGTAATCCCTATAGCCCAAGAGCCCACGACGGCCAGACCTTCGTTATTTTATAAAAGCTGAAAGTTTTTCTGTGCATGTCCCCTATATAGGTAAGAACGACCAGCGACTATAGAGTTTGGGTTGTGGTTACTTTGGCAGGTAACAGGTAATAAAGGTGTATAAAATAGTACTTTAAATTCGTTAAAGTATAAAGCTCAATTTTTTTATATTTTCTTCGGGATAACTTTAGAAATCTCGTCATCCATTGCCGGACACTTATGACAGTTGCTACCCCCTGCCAGACACCCCTAAACTTTAATAAATTATAATTATTCTTTCGTTATAATATAAAAGATAAATTTTATATATGTTACTTGGCGACCTATAAAAAATGTTACCTCAATAGGCGGACAGTTTTAATGGTTTTTACGTAGGTTCTTGACATTTCGGTTATTATTGATAACCATTGGTGAAGACATGGAGGAATCGTCTTAAAATCAAAAATAACCATCGATTCTTATTTAATACTAGAGGAATAACCTTATTGCATTCCATTTTTGTTGTTTTGACTATTAATGGCAACCTCTACTGAAAACGTGGAAGAATCGATTTAAAATCAAAAAGAAAGTTTAGGGGTGTCTGACAGGGGGTAGCAACTGTCATAAGTGTCCGGCAATGGATGACGAGATTTCTAAAGTTATCCCGAAGAAAATATAAAAAAATTGAGCTTTATACAATAACGAAGGTCTGGCCGTCGTGGGCTCTTGATCTACTATTAACATCTCTTTAAGTAGAGTTAGGCTATTTTTTTAAGTTAATTCTTTTTGATTTAAAATTGTCGAAATGGCTCGAAGGGATAATTTTTTGTACCTGTCTGCGTCTAAAAGAGGCTTAACTTAAAATTATGAAAAAATTCTACAGATTCACTTTTGTTCTCTCTTCATTAATGTTAAATAAGAACGAATTTGATATCTCAAGTATTTTGAAGATACAAGGTATAAAACTCTCGGCATGCGAGTCCGACTCTCACTTGGCAAGATTGTTTATTTTCCAAGCTATACTGACAGCTCTGATAGATATTGACACTAATATAGTCCCATTTTACTTTTATACGGAACTTTAAAAATGTTTAATTGAAAATTGGAAAATCAAATAAACCTAGTTTTTCGATTAAAATTAATTTATTATTGGTAATAATACGATAGACCTAATTTTTTGTGAAAGTTTGATAAAAAAAAAAAACTAAAATTTCTTCTAAATGACAAGTGGATTTTTAAATATTCTATCTCATTTTTTTAATGTTAGAATATTGTAATAAATTTATTAAATAAATTAAAGCCTCTTTTTATGTTTTACCGACGATGAAAACTCAGCTCGAGGGGATCAAAAGGTCAATGATGATTATTATATTATTATTGTTGAAGGATTCCTGAATGTAGGTACCTGTGGAATCTGTTGTCTACTACGGTGTCTTAAATGTGTTACAAGGTTAAATGGTTTCCCTAGAATATTTAGAAATTGTTTCTTTTTTTTTCCTTTTGACAACATTTTTAAGACCAATTAAATGATCCTGTGCGAGCACTGTTCAAATTCAAGCATCTCAGAGATATGGTATTACTACATTGGGTTAAGAAGTACTATTAGAATGAAATGTCTAGCACAGGGTGTCAAACATTTTGGTTTGCACGAACCTCATATAAAATATACAAATTCAATTGAAATTATTTGTTAATCAAAAAAGATAGTTAATAAGTTGACGTGTTCTGATGTGGCCATCCACTTGACTTTACTATACATCCTTGCCCCTCACTTATATTTAATATTTAATAAAATTATTTATAATCATGTAGGGGTGGGGGGGGGGTTAGTTTTTGCATTTTTAGATTACTGTGGGCCCACTGATTATGTATACAAAATTTGGTTGAGTTTGGTACAAGGGCCTAGATTTTCATTTTTTGACCCTACCCCCCTCCCATTTTGGGCGGTTAATTTTTGGATTTTTAGACTTTTGGGGTCCCACTGATTGTGTATACAAAATTTAGTTGAGTTTGCTCAAATGGCCTAGATTTTTAATTTATAACCCCCCCTCCACCCGCCTTAATTTTGTCTCGATATGCACCAAAATCTAATCAGCTCTTAATCTCAATGGACTAAAACTACGTGTGAAATTTGGTTTCGATATTCACACTAGTTTTTGATCTAGATCGTCCACAAAATTTGGTAACCCACAGACTAACTGACAGACATTTTGACAAAACAATTATTATCTCAAAAAATATAATTTTTTCGATGTTCACTTATTAGGGCTTTTTTGTAAATCGAAATGCCTTGGTTTCGCTCAATTTTTTTAATCAAAATAGTTTCAGTCGTTTTTTAGATATTTTGAAAAAAAGAAGGAAAAAACCACTTTTTTCATTCACGATTACACTACTTGACCATACCCTGTATGGCAAAGTAAAAATGTAGAATAATGATGTTCACCATGACAAATAAGCAAAAATGGCATAACATAATATTCTTTGAATTGTTTTCTTTCAGAATTTTATTTTTAAATCATTTACCATTTCTTAAAGTTTTAATTACTGAAATAATAAATATTATGAGAGAAGAAGAATATTCGAAAATTCGTTATTTTTTTACCTGAGCTTATAATTTTGCTATTAATGAATTTTGCACTTGAAAATAGCTTCACGTAGGTATTTATATGTAAATTAATATTTCTAAAAAGTGAATAAATATTGTTTCTTTCTGAGTAAGTAAATAATTTTTACAAAATTTTAATAAAAAGACATTGAAGAAAAAATTTTCTTTTATTTCTATATTATTGGATAAAAAATACTTGTAGGTTTCACATTAAGATATAAAAATAAATTCGTTTTATTTTTTTATATCTTAATCGAAACCTATCAAGAATTTTTTATCCAATAATTTAAAAAAATTTTCACCAAGTACCAACACCAAATTCCTTAAAAGTTATTTCTATATATTCAATCAGAAAGGTTGCATGTAAAATATTTAAATCTATAAAAATGATTCAAAATATGCCAATATTGTGATTATTTTTTCGAAAATCTTGATATATTTTTTCCCATTCAAATTTGAAAATCTGCCTTTTTATTCTTCGAAAACTTCTAGGCCAATTTTCATTTTACAATTTCTTTTTATTTTAGAAAAATAATCTGACGTGTTCTGATGTGGCCATCCACTTGACTTGTCCATACAACCTAGCCCTAAAACTATTTATAATCATGTAGGGAGGGAGGGGGGGGTTAGTTTTTGAATTTTTATGCTTCTGAGATCCCACTGATTATGTATACAAAATTTGTTTGAGTTTGGTAAATGGCCAACCCCCTTACTTTTGGGTCGATAACAGACATTTTGACAAAACAATTATTATCTCCAAAAATATAATTTTTTCGATGTTGACTTATTAGGGCTTTTTGTAGAGCAAAATGCCATGGTTTCGCTCACATTTTTTCATTCAAAATATTTTCAGCCATTTTTGAGATATTTCGAAAAAAAGAAGGAAAAAAACACTTTTACATGCACGATTACAATACTTAACCATACCCTGTATGGTAGAGTAAAAATCTTATCAGGTCAAATTGTATCAGATATGTCTTCCAGTAACATAAAAATCTCAATGTTTTAAAGAAGATTATAATTTTATGTCATTCATTGCTGTCCTGGGCCGCATGCGGATAGGCCAGTTTATGACGGTCCAGAACCTAAAATTTCTTTTAATAAAAGTTACATAGTTTTCGAGTTATAGACATTTTTTTGAAAATGGGTGGAAATTGCTACCTTGACCTAAAGTCCGAAAAAAATATTTTTTTCTCTCCAAAGTATAGTACTTATTGTTTTATTTTAAATTCCGGTCAATAGTTGGATTATTCAGGATTGCGTAAGAAAAATTATTTAAATTTGTAGACACAATATCTCATTATTTAGGGCAGGGTAGCGATTTTCACCATTTTCAAAAAATGCACTATAACTCAAAAACTTTAATACATTTATTAAAATTTTTTTTACTTTCTCGACTGTCATAAGCTGGCCTATCCTCTGTTCACGGTTTATCGTTGTGATACGGGACATCCTGTATATGTTAAAAAATAAAATAAAATTAAAAAAAATACAGACACCCGGTGTATATAAATTTTATACTAAAATAATCAAATAAATTCTACATTTTCTGAAATTTCAAGGGAGGAAGTGGATTAGCCCCGAAATCCACCCTCCCTTATATTACGAGTTTTATAAATGTGAATAAATAAAAGATATATTATAATAAAGCCCATTTGCGAATAATCAATTCTTTTTCTTATCCAGTTATTCATTTTCTTATCGAATTAAAAAAGATAAATAAATATTTTTAAAAATAATGAAATAAATATTGGCTTCATTTTTTTAGGAAAAGATAATTTTCTAAATTCATGTGAATTTGTCATTTATAATTTCTTTCAATGCAAGTGAGTCAGTTGTTGATTGAACTTTAGTGAGGAGAACCCAAAGTGACCTAGCCAGTTGATAGTGGGTACCAGGCTTCTGCAAGGTAATTTGCAACTCTTATTATATATTATTTGTGTTACTAAAGACTTAAAAATGAATTATTGAATATATTATCAAGCTAATCATTAAACCATTGATAATATTGTGTACATTTCAATCTATCAAAAATAGTCAAAATAATTGATCTATTTTGATTATTTATGTCCATCGATTAAATTAATAAGTTGTTGTAGGGAAATAAGAACAATAGCTTATGCAAATAATTTTTATTTTTTTCCAACGTTTCGTCAACTTTGTTGACTTCACTCAGGCTCAAACAAATTAACTTCTTTGCATATTTGTCATTTTATTAATATTCATTCTTAGCAAACACATAAGGCCAGTCATCACACAGATTGAAAATATATAAAATATTATCAGATTATAATATTTTAGGAAAATATTTTCAATCTGTGTGATGACTGGCCTTATGTGTTGCTAAGAATGAATATTAATAAAATGACAAATATGCAAAGAAGTTAATTTGTTTGAGCCCTGAGGAAGTCAACAAAGTTGACGAAACGTTAGGATAAAATAAAAATTATTTGCATAAGCCTTATTTCCCTACAACAACTTATTAATAATTGATATATTTCAGTGTTTTAAATTTAAATAAGAAAACTATGAACTCAAAAATAGACATAGAGTAATTTGGAGCCAATTTTGGATTGATCTCATTGACTTTTTTCTCTCCGAGATTGACAAAATTTCAAAATAGTTGGAAAAATATTTTAGATATTAGTGAAATACAATTTGAAATTAAAAGTACATACCTATACAATCCATCAGGTGCTATAATAAACTCAATATAAAAATAAATAAATAATTAAATAAGATTTCAATTTAATTTATTATCCCTGATAAAATTTAAAATTCATAATTTTGAGCAAATTTACTCTTTCTAAATCTTAACTTATTCAATAGATTCATAAATAATAAGAGTTAAATATTTTTAAAGATTATTATTTTCTGAATATTTTTGTCATTTAATGTCATTTATAGGACAAAGTGTTTTTGAAGATATAGAATTTCAAAAGATTAAATTGTTATTTGATATGGTTAATTTTTTTTTCAAATTTTTCGATTTAAAGCTTAATCTCAAAAATTTATTTATTGAAATAAATGTTCTCGCCTCAAAATTCAATTAAGATTTTAAATATTTATCATTCATAATTTCTGAGCTAGTGAAACCTAGTTCCGTTTCACAATTACAAAGGTTGTTTTAGGTCGTGAATTAACTACCCCTTGAAGTTAGATTTTCCCCATTCAAAATGAAATCTGTTTAATAATGATATTTTTAGCTAAAGTAAAATGAAAATAAAATTGTTTAGTTCACACCACATGACTTACACCTAATCCGGATTAATAATCAACGAATATTTAAATAAAGTAGTTAAATTATAATAATATATAAAAATATAATATAATAAAAGTTTTTATAATTGAAGTTTTAATAAGTGAAAGAAAATTTATTTTATATTTGATAAAAATGTATAAATCAATAAAAAGAATTGGAAAATTTTAAATTAAAAAACAAAGCTTTTAAAATCACGCTACAGTAATATAACTGGACATTAGCTACTATATAAGTACCTAAAAGAGAATAGGGGCATTGACACTGTGGGTACTTATTTTTCTTATAATTTAGTAAAAGTTTAATACAGGGTGGGGGTGATTTACCATATTTTGAAGAGGTATAAAAAAATGAAAAAATTTAAGTAGAAAAAACTGAATATATTTTAGAAAAGAACATAATTTTTTTTTCAAATGTGTTTTAAACATTATATTAGACAAAAAAAGGGGGGGGGGGAGTAAAAATAAAAATTCTACCCCTTTCGACCAAATTTTGTTTACATATACTGTGAGCCCCAAAAAGGCTAGAAATGCAAAAACTAACCATTCCAAATGGGTGGGAGGGTCAAAAATGAACATTTTAAGCCCTTTCGACCAAACTCAACCAAATTTTGTATACATATTCTGTGGAGCCCCAGAAGGCCATAAATGAAAAACTAACCACCCCAAATAGGGGAGGTTCAAAAATAAAAATTCTAGCCCTTTCGGCCAAATTATGTATACAAAATTTGGTTAGTTTTTGCATTTCTAGCCTTCTGGGGTCCACAAAATATGTATACAAAATTTGGATGAGTTTGGTCGAAAGGGCTAAATTTTCATTTTACCCCCCACACACTTTTTGTCTGATAATGTTTAAAACACATTAAAAATATATATATTATATTTTCTTTTCAAAAATATATTCAGTTTTTTTCTAGTTAAATTTTTCATTTTTATACCTCTTCAAAATGTGATAGATCTTTATGCCCCACCCTGTATATTATTTATTTGAGATTCTTTAGCCCCTTGGGGAGTTTAGGCTTGTACAGATTGATTGAAAAAAAAATATTTTGCCTAGGGTAGCAGAGTTGTTGATTCATAAAGAGGTCCTCTGCTTGATGCAAATAAACATACACCCATTTTGTACAGATTAGTATAAAAGTTTAATAAATATATACCTAAATGTTATCAACACTCTTTTTTTATTTGATTTTAAAATTTTAATTTATCGTAAGAAATTTCGACGGTTGTATATTCCTAATTTAACTTTATACTTTTTATTACATTTTTGTTAAAAATTATTGAAAGGAGGAAAACTCTTTGAACTTGTTCAAATTGGTTTCCTCTTCCTCCTCCTCTTGTTCATCTTCTACTAAGAGCAATGATTATAAATCAGCCAAGAACATACCAACCAACAAAGATTTATTTGAATACATAAATTGTGATTATATACTCGCTCTCTCTCTCTTGAATACGGCCTTATCTCTCTTTCTCTGCTATTTTCTCCATTTAATTTCTAATATCGAAGGAGTTCTCATTATTCGCCTATCAATAATAATCAATATTAGAAATTTTCTAAAGACTCTATAAATAAAAGATAAATGGATCGAGAGCATGCAATCGCTCTCTCTCGGTTCTATAGTTAAATAAAAATTATATTAAAAAATGAAAATTAGAAAAAAGGGGAGAGGCTAATGGTGTGTGTGTGTGTGTATATATATTATAATATACTAGCTGCAAAGCCCGCCTTCGACGGCCCTCTTGCTAGCCAGAGGCCACGCCACCCCACCCCCGTCTCCAACTCCCACCCACACCACACCACCCTGGACCCCCACCCAGTGCCCTCAACCCCCGTCCCCACCCCACCAGTCCACTACGCTTCTGGACCCTCACCTGAACCCCCCACCCCCGCGCACCACACCCCCGCCTAGCCTCCTGGACCCCACCACCGCAACGCCCCCGGAATCCCCCCGCACCCCATACCCTAACCCACCCCGCAGCATCACTCCACCCCCATACCAACGCCTCGCACCCAGTTTTTCCATTTCTAGAGTTCTAGTGACCCATATATTATGTATACAAAATTTGGTTAAGTTGGCTCTAAAGGTAAGAATTTTCATTTTGTGACCCCCCCCCCATTTTGGGTGGTTAGTTTTTGCATTTTTAGCCTTCTAGTGACCCATAGATTATGTATACAAAATTTGGTTAAGTTGGCTCTAAGGGTAAAAATTTTCATATTTTCAGCCTCCCCCCCCCTTTTTGGGTGGTTTTTGGAGGGAATTTTTTAAACAAAAGTTGTCAGAAATCACATCCCCTACAACTATGCTCATCATAAAATTTGCCGTAGAGTTAATAGTTTAGGAGTTATTTTATAATTTTCATTCGAGCCCCCCCCCCCCCAAACCCCTTTTGAGGTCAAAATATCAAAACGTTATATAGCTATAAACGTAATTTAGAAGACATCTGATACAAATATGAAATTTTATAATAATTGAGGGTCTTTTCGTTCATAACATTGCTTGAAACGTGTGCAACCAAAATTTGGCGTAATTTGGAACAATGTACAGACAAAACCTTAATTTTATATATATAGATATGTTCCAGTAAAAATCCGTTTTTGAGTAAGAACAAGTTCTTACTAGTTAAAACGCGTTTCACTGAATACCTTTGTGGCAGCTAGATTTTACTGATGTTGGTTGAGTTTGTTTCACCAAGTACCAACACCAAATTCCTTAAAAACTTTTGTTTCAAATGTCTAGAATCTTCATTTTTCGACATTCCTTCTCATTTTGTATCTTTATTTACAAAATTTTTTAAACTAAAATGTCTAAAATTACTACTTCTACAATTTTGCTTCTAATTTTTGAATTAAATTAATCTTTAAGAAATTCAAAGATATTTTTATAAAGCGAAATTTTAGAGAATACTATAAATATACTATAAATATACTAGAAAAACAAATTTATTTATAATTTGTTAAAAATTCCGTTTAGTAGATTTGCTCGCGAATCTACTCCGCGGAATTCTAAATTAATTTCTAATTTTTGACATTTTCGTTTAAAATTTTTTGAAAATAAATACCCAAAATGAGGCGGAAGGTCAAAAATGAAGATTCTAGTCTAGAATTCTCAACCACTGTGCCCCGGAAATTTAGTGTACCGCGAGATTCATGAAGTGTGCCGTCACTGCTAGGCAGTGGTCCCTCCCGAATTGAATTTTTTTTTTTCATTTCTTTATCAATTTACACTACATTTAATCCAAATATTTATTTGATCATTTGAACTGAAGAGGTAGTAACATTTCACAGGATGCAGAATGTCCTATGATAATTTGATTGGTATTATTAAAAGTGTGCCATTACGAAAAAAAGGTTGAGAATCACTGTTCTAGATCTTTGAACCAAAGTCAACCAACCTCAGAAAAATTTAGCTGCCACAAAGGTATTCAAGAAACGCGTTTTAACTAGTAAGAACCCGTTTTTACTAAAAAACGGATTTTTACTGCAACAAATATATATATATACGAGCAGTACCTGGCGTGCCTACGGCACGCCCGGCACCGCTCGGCCCTCCGAGCTGGTGGCCCTGGCGGGCAGCGTCTCGAGATGTGATTATTAGCTGTCCGTAATTATATGTTTTGAAAAAAATATTTTTTTGAATAATGAATATTGATCAAAGAAAGATCAAAAAATATCATTAAATGCTTTATAAATATTTTATTAGAGCATGCAACCATTTCTCTCGAATAACTTTTAAGGAGTTCGGTGTTGGTTCTAGGTGAAACATTTTAATATAATAATAAAACTAAGATACGAGGTAGGTTTCCTACCTCGTATCTTAGTTTTATTATTATATTTCTCTCGAAGTTCCCGATCGGTTGGAAACCTTTTTCTTTTCTCATTATCCCATATTAAATCATATCTCATTAAAACTTATATTATAAATTAAAAATATATACCTAATATATAGTATATATATTTTAAAATTAATTTGTCTACTAAAATTTTAAGAATTTATATTTTTCTTAAATTCCAAAAAAAAAATTAATTTTCGCGGTATGAATTATTTCCAAAAAATTAAATATATATTAATATATAATATATTTAAAATTAATAAATTTGCCTAATAAAATTTCAAATGAGGCACGCCGTAAATCTAATAGAGGAATATATTAATATATAGAGAAATTATAGATATATAATATAGAGAATAGATATGTTTTGTTTGTAAAATTTGACAATATAACAACTGTCATTAAATATTAGTTGCTTTTTCTCCCACATCGTACGCTAAGGCGCCACAGGTACTGTCTGACAATGGCTTTTATTTATATAGATATAGGCTGAAATTGAGATTATGGACCTCTGACGTCATAAGCAAACATGGCCGCCACTCAACGCCTGTAGCGTATTCTTCTTCTGTACTTAAGAATACAATTGGTTGTATAACCACTAGGTGCAAAATGTAATATGGCAAGCAATTTTTAGCAAAGATACTTAAATTTTTTTTTTCAAATAAATAAACCCTTTATTATCTTATAATTAAAGATTTTCATTCCCTGAAGATATTTGATTGCTTACAAATATTTATGATTTTTTATAGGGTATAAAAATGAAAGTGTGACGTCACAACACAGGGGGCTAGGGGGTCTCAAAATGTGACAGAGTGTGACACAAGGGGCGGGGGGTTAAAAATCTTGAAATTCGTATGACATAATTTATGGACGACCGAGTATCAATAAAAATTTTGATTTTCGGACATTTTTTCTATTTATAATTTTGTTCTAAAAATTGAAAAATATTTCAATTAAAAATATACAAAATATCCAATATCTATTTGAAATATCAAAATAAATCCGTTTTATTATATTATTATAAGCCGGCCCACGCGAGTCGTATACAGAGAGTTTTATACCTTATATTTTCCAAAATACTTGAAATAACAAATTCTACCTCTTTTGTCGATAACGAGGATAGAATGAACGAATTCATGAAATTTTTTCATAATTATAGGTTAAGACACTTGTGAGCGACGTCAGATACTCAATCACACAAAAAGGCATTTTGCAATCCTCTCTTTAAACTTAATTGAATTCAAAAAAAAAACCCCCAAGTCTAATACTACTTAAAAAAGATCTTTTCAGAAATACTTCACACCTCATGATAACATTTTTTTTTTTATTTTTGACCCCACAAAAAATTCAACTACATTAGAACCTCGTTTATCCAGACTAATTGGGACCAAAGGCAAATCTGATAATCGAAAATCCGGATATATGGGTAATAAAAACAAAACAAATCATCAAATAAGCGAATTTGAATTTATTATGATCAAAAAAAACATGTTTATATCAAAATTACATAGAATTGTTTAAAAAATACATACGTTAATTTTTGTTGAAATTATAATTACATTCTTGTTTTCAGGGTTAAAAATTATTATCTATGTGAACATTTATTAAAATAAAAATTTCTAATCAGTAGAGATTGTGGTGTTGGTGCAAGGTGAAACATCTTTAATAAAGATAAGAGTAAATAAATATTTTATTTAATATGGATTTACTATGAGTTAAGGATACTGGGTCACTTATTTCACATTAAAATTAATAAAATTAAAGATATAATTTTTTTTCTTTTTCAATATATATATTTCGGGCTATCAACCCATCTTCAGGAAATACAGAAAGTAACTGTTACTTTCTGTATTTCCTGAAGATGGGTTGATAGCCCGAAATATATATATTGAAAAAGAAAAAAATTTATATCTTTTAATTTTATAATTTTAATGTGAAATAAGTGACCCAGTATCCTTAACTCATAGTAAATCCATATTAAATAAAATATTTATTTACTCTTATCTTTAATAAAAATTTCTACAAATCCGATCCGGATAAATGAGGGCCGGATAAACGAGATTTTACTATATTCTCAAAATACTTTCATTCGATTAAAATTTTAGTACAATTTTTGATTTCAGGTAAAACGAATACATATCATATTTATATATAACTTATCAAACCAATTTTGTATCTTATTTATATTACGAGCAATATACTCGGACAAATTCGGACAAACTGATGTCTAATCACACTAATAGGGCTCTATTTCACTTTTGAGCACAAAATTAAAAAGTATTAGTAACATCTACAGTAGAGTACCTACACTTTCGTGATTTTTCCAATAAAATATAACTCTATTACTTAAGATTAAGGTCAAACAAAATTGGGTTCGTTTGCTTTCTTTATAAATTTGATTCTGATAAAAAAAGCTACATGTTTCCAAATAGCATATTTTTTGACAATTTTGCATTCTTATCTGAAAAGAAAATCAGTGATTATTATAAAGGTATATTTTCTTTGTAAATCCATCATCTAGTGGTAAGGCAGATTTTTTTGCATCCTATAAGATACGTTGCACCCTTGTCTAGAGACCCTTCAGCTAGATCAAAATTTATTTTACTTCTTTAAGGTGAGTCGACTTTCTTTCATTTTCGAAAAAAAATATAATATATATATAATTATATATCTATTCTTCCCACACGTGTATTTTTATTTTTCGCTTGTCATTGCGATGGTTAAGTTTTTTATACTCTATTTTTTTCTTTCATTTTGATTTTCAAATTGAATTATTGTAATAAAATTCAAAATTTTTAAAAGTGAAATGTAAATAATTAAAGAATATTTTAAGCTAATTTAGGTATTTCCAATTTTCATTTTAAATTTGATTTATTTTATATACAAAATTTTATTTCATTATTATCGTATCAAATTCCATTAATTATAATAAATTAAATCTCAGATTAAATCCCGCAAACACGTATGTGATAAGATTTAACAGATTTTATTATTTAACTAAATCTAGGATTTTCTTAATTAATTGAAATTATTCATTTACCTAATACTAAGAGTGAAATGGAAATAATTAAAGAATATTTTAAGCTTTTCCAATTTTCATTTTAAATTTGATTTATTTTATATACAAAATTTTCTTTCCTTATTATCGTATCAAATTTTAGATATTCCATTAATTAAATTAAATCTCAGATTAAATCCCGCAAGCACAATGTGATAAAATCTAACAGATTTTATTATTTAACTAAATCTAGGATTTTCTTAATTAATTGAAATTATTCATTTACCTAATACCGAGGAGTGAACCGCGATTGGAATTAGGAGTACAACTCTTTGGAATTATGTGGAATTATTTTGGAATTCATTAGATAATGCCCCATTCATCTATTGTCTTCTACTTGGAAATGAAAGTGGAAGTGGAAGTAGGTGTACAATATATTAAGTCGCGGTTCACCCTCTCCTAATACTAAGAGTGAAATGGAAATAATTAAAGAATAGTTTAATCTAATTTCTATATTTTTTTTTTTTTACTTTATCCAATGCAAAGCATGGGTAAAGTATTGCAATCGCTCTCGGGGCAAGCGTGGCTTCAAAGGGTCCTCAGGTAAAGACTACGGAACCCATGGACTCAATTAAAGTCACAAATTGTAGTATTCATATAGGTTGAATTTTAACACGTGACGGTTTTGTCAAAAATTACATGGGGTCTCGTCGAGAGGCCAAAAAGGGCGATTTTTTCATTTAGTGCGTGCGTATGGATGGATGGATGTATGGATGTATGTATGGATGGATGTTATCGCTTTTTTGGCCCACGATTTTTTCCACACCGTTGCACCGATTGAAATGAAATTGAAAACCTACCATTAGTTTAACAAAATGAAGCGCTGATTAGTTTTTGGTACATATCGGCCCACAAACATTAGTACTTTATTTCGGTACTTTTTTATTTTTTTCTAAATATTTTGAAAATGACTTAACCAATTTTGATGAAATTTAATATCCTAATTAAGTACCTTGGGGACCACAAAAAAGGTTAAATAAAGTTTTTAGTAAAATTATATTTTAAAGTACTTTACTCTAAAGTAAGATAGTACTTTTAAAAAAAATTTAAATTTATTCATTTGATCGTTTTAATATACCTCATTTAACCTAACTTAAGTAAGAATGGATAGGCTTCTCTCTGTGAAATGCTAAAAATTTGGGAGGAATTTTTATGAGTAACCATAGCAACTGCGTTGTTTTCTTATCCGTTACCTTTGCTGAAGACAGAGAAATCGATTTTAAACCAAAAATAGCGATTGATTCTCATCTAGTACTTGAGGAATAATCATTCTATATTGGATTTTTGACGTTTCGGTTTTTATTAGTAACCATTGCTGAAGACATAGAGAAATCGATTTTAAACCAAAAATAGCGATTGATTCTCATCTAGTTCTTGAGGAATAATCATTCTATATTGGATTTTTGACGTTTCGGTTTTTATTAGTAACCATTGTTGAAGACATAGAGAAATCGACTTTAAACCAAAAATAGCGATTGATTCTCATCTAATACTTGAGAAATATCCATTCTATATTGGATTTTTGACGTTTCGGTTTTTATTAGTAACCATTCCTGAAGACATAGAGAAATCAACTTTAAACCAAAAATAGCGATTGATTCTCATCTAGTACTTGAGGAATAATCATTCTATATTGGATTTTTGACGTTTCGGTTTTTATTGGTAACCATTGCTGAAGACATAGATGAATCGACTTAAAATCAAAAATAGCGATTGATTCTCATCTAATACTTGAGGAATAACAATTCTACATTAGGTTTTTGACGTTTCGATTATTATTGGTAATCATTGCTGACGACATGGAGGAATCGACTTAAAATCAAAAATAACGATCGATTCTTATCTAATACTAGAGGAATAACCTTATTGAATTCCATTTTTGATGTTTTGACTATTAATGGAAACCTCTACTGAAAATGTAGAAGAATCGACTTAAAATCAAAAAGACTAAATTCTTTTTGGTAAACAACTCAAGCTTGAGTTGTTTGCCATAAAAGAATTTAGTCTTTTTGATTTTAAGTCGATTCTTCTACATTTTAAGTAGAGGTTTCCATTAATAGTCAAAACATCAAAAATGGAATTCAATAAGGTTATTCCTCTAGTATTAGATAAGAATCGATCGTTATTTTTGATTTTAAGTCGTTTCCTCCATGTCTTCAGCAATGGTTACCAATAATAATCGAAACGTCAAAAACCTAATGTAGAATTGTTATTCCTCAAGTATTAGATGAGAATCGATGGCTATTTTTGATTTTAAGTCGATTCCTCTATGTCTTCAGCAATGGTTACCAATAAAAACCGAAACGTCAAAAATCCAATGTAGAATGGTTATTCCTCGACTCTTAAATGAGAAATATTTTTGAATTAATTTCAATATGAACTACAAATTGCAAGTGATATCTGATTAATAATAAAGGAACAAACATATTAATATTTCAAATGAATTTGGATAAAGTTTAGCAACGATCCGTTGCAGTTTATTTTTTTATAAATTTTATTAAACCAATTATTTTACATTAATTAATGTATACATTGTATTTTTGCTTCGATTCCGGAGATTACTTCTCCACCATCGAGTGTCCTTATTCATCTTTAGTCCTTGTTTTTAATAAGAGGAAAAATCTAATTAGATAAAAAAACCTCTTTTCCGATAATTATTTCAATTCCATTATTCCCCAATCAAGTCGATTGGTTTTAATTACCTCACACCTCCCAATCATTCATATCCAATTCACCGCTAATTTCTATAAAATTTGATTTATTTTATATATAAACTTTTATTTCATTATTATCGTAGGTATCAAATTCCATTAATTATGTTAAATTAAAATCTCAGATTAAATCCCGCAAACACGTATGTGATAAGTTTAAACAGATTTTATTATTCAACTAAATCTATGATTTTCTTAATTAATTGAAATTATTCATTTACCTAATACTAATAATAATTCAAAGGGTGCGCCACTTTTCCAACTAGACCATTTTCTTCGATTTATTAGGGTTTTTTTTTCCTTAAATTGCGTGTATGATTGAACAAGGGTAGAGCAAAAGTGTGGGTCAAGACCATGGGAGGTGGTTAGGGGTCTCGGGGGCGGCAAAGGGGGACCAGGGGGCTCAAGTGCGAGAGGCTCCGCCCCGCCCTTTTAGTTAAGCAATATCGATCTGCATTGCAGTCGTGACGTCCGTCCCTTCTCACGTCTTACGCCGGAAACGTAATCACCGACCCCTGTAGCCTGTAGCGGTTGTAGCGGTTATGTAGCCAATCATAACCCTGTGCTTAGAAAGACACCATCGACGACACCCCGGGTCGGGCAAGAAGACCAGGTGTTCATTTTAATCACTTTCGCATGGCACAGTGTATGCATTGTAGTGAGCAAGCAAATCCACCCCCCCCCCCCCCCCCCACCAACAACCCCACTGGCACCTCCCAAAACACCCCCGATACAATCGAACACCGATAGAGTAGGGATCACACAATGAACTGACGCAGAAATCCGAGTTGAAAATGCAGTAGATTTATTATTAGGCAAACACCTGAGTTAGCTAGCTAGTCTGCCTTTCTACATGATTAACAGAAACCGAGGGGTGAACCGCGACCTAAAATCGTGTACACCTACTTCTACTTCCACTTTCATTTCCAAGTAGAAGATAATAAAATATAATAGATTATCTAATGAATTCCAAAGTAATTCTAAATAATTCCAAAGACGGTGTACACTTAATTCCAATTTCGGTTCACCCCTCGACAGACACTATAGAACCGAGAATAGTACACCCTGACTTTTAGCTAATTCCCGCTTTTTTTTACTTTACCATACATAATATGGTCAAGTATTGTAAGCCTGCATGAAAACAGTTTTCATTTTTGCTTCATTTTTTCAAAATATCTCAAAAAACGACTCAAACTATTTTGAGAAAAAAATAAAACGAAAACTGAACGTTTCGGAATTCAAGAAAGCCTTATAGAGGGTACATCGAAAAATTCGGGTGTGTGCTTAAGACAACACGACAGATGTGATAACTTATATGGCATTTATAATTCTAATATTCTAAAATTATTAAAATTTATTATTAAAGTCCATAGCGTCCATATTATTTAATTAATTAAGTAAGTTCACAGGTACTTGGACAGGTTTTTAAGGTGTAAATGATGAAGCCAGAATAAAGCTAGCGAAACGTGGCCAAAATCAATAACAATTTTTTGATTTACACCTTAAAAACCTGTCCAAGTACCTGCGAACTTAATTAATTAAAATTTATATTTTGTAAAAAATAAATTTTTAAAGTAAACTTTTAATTATTTTTTTTGGGATTGTTAAATTTTTATTTATGTTATGTTATTTTTAAATATTATATTTTTATATTTAATGTTTAGTTTTTTTTTATTCAGGATTTTGGACCGTAGGCTAAATAGAATAACCTCCTCCTTTTTTCGAATTCGGTTAAAAATAGAAATACTTAGTCCAAAATCCTGAATAAAAAAAACTAAAAAAAAAAAAAACTAAACATTAAATATAATAATATAATATTTAAAAATAACATATCATAAATATTATATTTAACGATCCCAAAAAATAATTTAAAGTTTACTTAAAAAATTTATTTTTATAAAAATATAAATTTTAATAATTTTATTATTTTTTGAAAAGGAATAATTAATATATTTTCCGACAATGATTGAACTGGTACTAGAACACAGCCCAACCGTGACGTGAGCGTGACGCTGCTAAATCCATTTACTGCCAAGTAAAATGAAATGTGTGCAAGGCGCGCCAAAAGTAGTTATCACTTCAAAAATGATATTTTATGAGATATTAATTTTTTTGTCAAAATGTATATTAGTAGGTACATTATTTCTATTCTATTCTATTCTAGGTACGTTATAGTGTGTACGTTACCAAATTTTGTATACGCTCTAGTTCAATAACTAGTGAGAATGTCAAAATAAAATTCCAAGTGTTGTTTTTGTATTGAAATTAAGAGCTGATTAGATTTTGGTTGATTAAAATGAACCAAAAATTAAGGGAGGGGAGAGCTATTAAAAATTTAAATTATAAAATTTCCAAACTAAAAAAACCCAAGAAAAATGGAATTTACTATTATAGGGTCCTATAATAAAAAAATGTCATTATTTCTTTCCTGGACCAAAATGGATCTAGGGTGTTAGAAAAATAGAATTCTCAATATAAAACCTAGACCCTTTGAAAATCGATTTGTACGTAATTCCGCTTATGCAATCTATACCCTAATTCAGTGGTCGGCAACTTGCGGCTCGCGAGCCACATGCGGCTCTTTCGATGTCAAGATGCGGCTCTCCAGTTTCATGCGCAAATATTAATAATCATTAAGTGGATATTGATGAGGCAGTCCAAAAAAAGATAATTTATACTATCTTTTTATTTTTATTCATAAACCGACGTTTCGGAGGCTATTCCCTCCTTCTTCAGGGGTTTGAAAGGGAATAGCCTCCGAAACGTCGGTTTATGAATAAAAATAAAAAGATAGTATAAATTATCTTCTTTTTTTTTTGGACTGCCTCATCAATATCCACTCAATTTCACTTATCAGTCCGTCTCCAAATATTACTCCAATCATATTAATTTATTTTCAAAACTCATAAAAAAATGTTATACTGCAAAAAAATTCATATTTAAATCAAAAATCAAGTTTATATACTGAATCCTAATCAAATACCATAATATTGAAACAAAAATGTTAGTGGGTCTTTGAAAACTGGAAAATTTTGTAAATATAACTTTTGGCTCTTCCGTCTCAAAAGGTTGCCGACCCCTGCCCTAAATGACTCACGTGACTCAAGTGTCTAAAGGGGTCAAAAATAATTTAAAATAACAATATAGTTTCGATAAAGATAAGAGTAAATAAATATTATATTTAATATTGATTTACTATGAGTTAAGGATACTAGGTCACTTATTTCACATTAAAATTAAAAAATTAAAAGATATAAATTTTTTTTCTTTTTCAGAGAAAAAGCTGATATATATGATATTCTTATAATTAAAAGGAGATATAATTGATTGCTAATGGGCCCCAAAGGAGAGGAGTGCTCTCTTAAAAAATTAAAATTTTCAATTAAAAAATCCAAATTAACTTAAACTTAATACTATTCATGTTTTAATATAAAATTCTTAACACTTGCTACTTTTTAAATAATAAAAATTCGTAAATAATTATAAATTATTTTATTAAATACTAAATACAATAGGGGCTGTTAAACTGTGAAGTCTATGGCCACATCAGTTTACTTATTTATTCTTTTAACTACAAAACCACATTGTTTTTTTTTTGTTAATTTACACAATTTAATTAATCTGGAGAATTTTTTTTAATCTTCTCCGATATAAAAGTGTATAATTATCAAATATTTATAGTGCAAATATTTAATTAACAAGAATTTTAACAGCGCTAGAGCGCATGGTTTTATAGTATTTATTTTATTAACATTCCATATTTAAAATATTAATAGATTTTATACCTATATAAATAGTTAAATAGCTAGGAAAATAAACACTAATTAATATATAATATTATATATTTAATTAAAATTATAGAATATAAAATTAATTTTTTAATTAGGTTAATTAAAAATACCAATATCCAATATATTAATATGAAATTTCAAAATAAAAATTGGATAATTAAATTTTTAATTGAACTTTTTAAATATTTGTATATTTTTAATTAATTAAATTATAAAATTAATAATAAATAAAACAAACCCATAAGACACCTTTTAAATTACAAAGGATTGAGTTCCAATGGAACAAATAATTGAATTGAAAACTTTGTAACTTCAGGTTTTGGACAAATGATATTGTTTCACAATGAGGCTTTTTGGGTAATAGAAATTTAATTATACCATCTTTGGGCTGCATTAAAATTCTCTGTGAGTGTTATATTTATGTTTATTGAGCCCTAAAAATACCCAAAATTTTCATTTTTACCCTACAATGGACAATTTACCTCGGTTTGCCGATTATGAGAGTCAACTACACACTCTGAACTTCTGGAAGGTTTCCGTATATATTATATAACGCATTAACAGAACCATTTTACTGTTGCTTATGATACCTACCTAAGTGTCTATATATACAGCATTTGTAGGTAAGCTCGTAGGCTAAATAAGATACGATTTTACTAATTATTTGTATTGATTTTACTTAAATTTTTTGGAGGACTTCAAATTTCTTAATATATCACAATTTTATTAAATTATTATAGCAAACTTTGTTGGAATCTCGAAGAGCACAAATGTTGTAATATAGATTGTTTAATAGAATTTTTTCAGAAAATGGAAGAACATTTTCTCTACTTTTTACCAATGGAAAATTGGTACGCAAATATCTTAGAATGCTCCAAATTTTAGCTTTTTACCTGAAAACGTTTTCTGGAAGTGCAAAATGCCACTCTTGAAAGGTTTTAGTTAATGAGCAAAAAATTGTTACACAAATATCTTATAATGCACCAAATTTTAGCTTTTTACCTGAAAATGTTTCCTGAAAGTTAAATTAAATTAAAATTTTTTCTTAACTACAAGTTTTTTCTATTTTTTCAAATGTTTATTAATAAATTCTGAATTTGATTTGAAAAATCCTGAATTTTATATGAAAAAGTTCGAATTTGAAGTTAAAAACCTATATAGAAAATTGTTTACTCTCAATATCAATTCCTTTGATCTAGTACAATAATTTCTCTCCACGCATTACAATTATTATTACACAGGAATTATTTAACGGATTATAGTGGTGTTTAACAAAGTGGAAATAAAATTAAAAAATTAAAAAATCTTTTAAATTATTTTGGAGATTTTTTATTTATCTCTATACATATTTCGGGCTATGAACCCTTTCATCAGGAGGTTTAACAGAAAACTGAATATAAAATTTTTACATTGTATTGATATTATTTTAGTACAGGGTGAGTGGGGGTGGGGTGCATGGGCGTTGAAAGAATTGTGTGGTTGAATTTACGTACCTTTAAATTTAACCACACAATTCTTTCAACGCCCATTGGCTCACTCCCTACTCGCCCTGTACTAAAATAATAATCAATACAATGTAAAAATTTTATATTCAGTTTTCTGTTAAACCTCCTGATGAAGGATTCATAGCCCGAAATATGTATAGAGATAAATAAAAAAATCTCCAAAATATTTTAAAAGATTTTTTAATTTTTTTTTAATTTCATTTCCACTTTTGTGAAACACGACTATAACCTGTTAAATAATTCCTGTGTTTAATATGTTTCGCTATAAGCCAACACCGTTTTCCCTAAACTTTATCAATTATTATTAGCTAGTAAATGGATTAGGTATTTATTGTTATTGAAAGTGGATAGATAGTTGGCTTTGATCGTTTCAGATTACTTACTATTTAGCCTCCGGGGGGTCTCGAAAGCTGTCCTAAGTAATTTTATTTCTAAGAAGAAGTCAAATTTGATGTAATTAATCTTTGATGAAAGGTGTATGAACGGGAAAACGAGAGAATGGCAATTTGAAAATTAAAAAAAAACTTTAATTATAGTTTGTAGTTAAAAAAAAGTGGATCACAAGTTATAAAAAAATATATATATAAAAATTTATGCAAATAGATCTATATAATGAAATAGTTACTACGTATATAGTTGGTGAAATGAACATCGAACGATGTCGCGTCATTCAGAGACATAGTTTCTATCTTTTTTTTAATGAACCGTAATAAACATTCCGGAACTGGAAAAGAACAAGTTACACCTATAATAGTATTAATAAAAAGTTGGCGTGATTAAAAACACCACGTGACTCTATCATTTATTTATTTATTTGAAAGTTTAAAATAGGGAAATAAGGACAAGTTTTTATGCGTGAATTTTTTATTTATCAGCCAACGTTTCGTCGACTTTGCCGATTTCTTCAGAAAAAAGAAAACTTGTTTATGTGAATATTTATCTATATAAATAAAAATGTACTGTTACGCTTAAGTGATACGTTGAAGGATCCCCGAAAGTTCTTCACCGATTTCTTTGAAATTTTCACACAACATTCCATTCAAATATACGAGTGTTTTTATAGATATCACACCTGTGGATTGCAAAAAATATTTTTTTTGGAGGAAACAACGCAAGCGCCTCTCTGGGGGGCAGCAAGCAAACATGATGGCCGATAATAGCATTTTGGAAATCTCTCAACTGTCAATATTATTTTTGGTTAAGTGGAACAATTTTGACAAGTAATGATATAATTTATTTACTGTTTTAATACCTATTCTATAATTATTTGCATTTTCTTTATTATTTTTTTAAATATATTTAAATTTTTGATCAAATCAATTTTGACAGGTAAGCAATATATAATCATTTATCATTTCTTTTAAATATATTGTTTTATTCTTATTTTATTAAAAGAAAAGCTTTGTCCACATCAACGCGTGGTCGGGTCAGCTATTATCTATATAAATTTTTACCATAAAACAAAACGCTCCCCGCCAGGGGCTAGGTGACGTCAGGCCGAAGGCCCGGGCGTCAGTTAGTGCCGAATATTTTTTGAAATTTGTGTTTCTGATGGTCTTAAATGGTAACGAAGTTAACAATAAAATTTAGACGAATGTGTGGCATGCATATTTGAAGCCCTGAAGAAGTCGGCAAAGTCGACGAAATGTTGGCTGATAAATAAAAAATTCATACATAAAAATTTGGCCTTATTTTCCTATTATAAACTTTCAAATTAATACAAATTATGGACGGAAATGATAATAATAATTTATTTAATTGAAAAGTTTTCGTTTTGCCGAGAGTAGCAGAGTTGTTGATTCACAAAGAGAAACAAAGAGGTTGTCCTCTGCTTGATGCAAATAAACATACACACACATATATTGAAATTATATATCTGTGTATATATATATATATATATATATACATATATATATATACATATATATATATTATTTATTTGTTTGAGACTATAGTTTCGAAGACTTGGTCTTCATCATCAGTCTTTTTTTAATTATAAATATTATTTTTCATGGGGTCAATACCGTGAATGTTTTCTGTCAAAACAAACAATTTTAAATAAAAGAAAGAGAAAAAAGGAACCCCCTCTCCGCCTTTCAATTGTCCGTCTGTTCTTTCTTACAAAGAGGGATACACTTGGTTAAAAATGAATGTGAACCTGAAGTTGATTTTAATTTTAACTGGCTCCCAGCTAAGTAAAGAGAAAATTTTCAATATCCATACGATATTGACCCCATGAAAAATAATATTTATGATTAAAAAGACTGATGATGAAGACCAAGTCTTCGAAACTATAGTCTCAAACAAATAAATAATATATATAGAGATATATAATTTCGATATATATGTGTTTATGTTTATTTGCATCAAGCAGAGGACAACCTCTTTTGTTCCTCTTTGTGAATAATTTATTTATTTATTTTGCTAAATTCTAAAAATTAATCATTTTTTAAGCCAATATGGTCAGGAAGATATCTAAATATTGTCTAGCCCTCCATGGTGTCAGAAAAAGTAATTAATTACTGGGCAAATAAAACAGACATCAAAATTATCAAATAAAAAGTCTCCTATATTATATAAAAAGTTTTTTATTAAAAAAATTATAACTAAAAACCGGATTTTTCGTGCAATTAAAACCCAAAAAAAGTGCAAAAAGGTAAAAAAAGTCTTGTTTAATTTAATATTAATATAATAAATATCAAATTTAGAGTAATTTTAAGCATATATAAACAACAAAATATAAGTTTTATACTATAAATTCGACATTATAATTACGACAATAAAATAAGTACGTAGGTACCTATTTTTAAAATGAAAAAATTTTATTTTGCCGACAGTAGCAGAGTTAAAGATAAAAGTAAATAAATATTATTAGTTGAATAAAAGATTTCACTGTCGATGGTAACAGAATTGTTTTTATTTTAGGTTAAAAATAAAATGAGAGAGTCTTCTGTTTTTTAAATAAAATAATTTTTAATTATTTCTAGAGACTATAGTTTCGAAGGCATTGCCTTCATCATCAGTCTATCACAAATATTTTCAAATTAGTTACAAATTAAGATTTATACATTGAAAATTTTGAAAAAGACATTATATATTTTTCAAAAATTTTCAATGTATAAATCTTAATTTGTAACTAATTTGAAATATTTGTGATAGATCGATGATGAAGGCAATGCCTTCGAAACTATAGTCTCTAGAAATAATTAAAAATTATTTTATTTTAAAAACAGAAGACTCTCTCATTTTATTTTTAACCTAAAATAAATAAATATTATATGCAATATTTATTTACTATGAGTTAAGGATTCTCGGTCACTTGTTCACATTTACATATTTTTTAGGAATTAATACAAAAAATTTTTTAAAGTGTTTTTATATGCGATTTTTGAGTTTGATAATTTTAATATTGTTTTTGAAACTGTATGTACTCTTCGATTTTTTGATAATTTTTTATTTTAAACTTTTATTTATTCTACAAATTTTAAGACCGGGCTGATTGTGGTTCTATGATAATTACTATTTTTTTTTTCGATTTTTGAAAATTTCGAAAAATTTTATTCCCTATATCGCTATTAACCATTATTAAAACCACTTATTGGTATTGAGTTCTCTTTTTTTAGTTATTTTGAATTGATTTTTATCGTTAACAGGTGTTTAGTATATATAATTACTATTTTTGTTTGTTGAAAAAAAATCAAAATCAAAAATCAAAAATCGAAAATCGAAAAAGAATAGTAATTATCATAGGCCCTCTATCAACTCGGTCTTAAAAATTGTAGAATGAATAGAAGTTTAAAATAAAAAAATTATCAAAAAAATCTAATAGTACATACAGTTTCAAAAATAAGATTAAAATTTTCAAACTAAAAAATCGCATATAAAAACACGTTAAATGATTTTTTTGTATTTTTATCTAAAAAGAATGTAAAAAAAAAAATTTTCAAAAAAAAAATTCATTTTGGACCATTTTTGAAGAAGTTATGTGCGAAAAACCGAAATTCGATATCTTTTAATCTGGTGATCAAAAAAATTTCAAAATTTACCAGGGGGAGTTTTTTGATGGGTGCCTACTAAAAAATGTCAAAAAATGAAGCAAATCAAAAATTAAAATTTTTCAAAACGTCTGATTTGGCGTGGAATGCCCCATTTATTTTTGAATCCATTTTATCTAAAATCCTTTCATAAATTGTTAGATTTTCTTCGATTGTGGTCATTTAGAGAAACTTAAAAAAACATTTCCGAAGACAATGAAAAGATATTATTTTATTGGACAAGTGGAGGGGAGTTGGAAATATATATATATATATATATATATATACCTATATATAATGAACATTCTTTTCATGAGTTCAGGCAGACCATCATGTTTATCTCCTACCTAATATATGTCCCTAGGAATGAATATCTATCTCTCTCTCTGTGTGTGTGTGTGTGTGTGTGAGTATTCGCTTTCGGTTGATTTATATGGTGGTTGAGTTTTTACGACCGCGCTTGCCAAAATCGGCTTTGCCAAAAAGTCAACTCGAAACCACACTAGTTTTGAACGCTTTTGTGTTTGTGTTTGTTCCTTAAGCACAAGTGCGCCCTCCCCTCCCCTCTCACCACACCTGTCCCCCTCTGGTCAGGGGGCCTGTCTCTTTTGCTTAGAATTGCCTGATGAATGAACGAACCCACGAGAGAGAGATTTCCTCTTGTTCTTTTAGCATCATCTTCTCAAGCAGTGTTTTGCAACCGGTGGTCTAAGGACCACGAATGCTCCGTGATAAATATTTACTTGTTCGCGTAAAGATTTTTAAAATCCTTAAAATCGTCCTATTATTAATAATATAATTAACCCGATATAATCTTAATTTGCTTAACAAACTTTCAAGTAGTCTTAGAGCCAGTTGTATGTCGGTTGGTAAACTCTTTTTAAATGTTGACAAATGGTAAAACCTTAAAATTCATCATTGTGCCCGATGGATGGCCAATCAGATGACAGACACTTTCATCTGATTGGCCATCCCACCGGGCACAATGTGAATTTTAAGGTTTCACCATTTGTCAACGTTTACCAACCGACATACAACTGACCCTTACAGAATCCAGATAATAAATATATTGTTATGAAAGATTTCAATTTGCCGATGGTAATAGATTCAAATTTTCTTAGAAAATCATAAGATGGTGTCATCTAGTAATTCCGATGGAATGGAATATTTTTAATTATATGTCAGAAAGGTTGTTTTTTCACCCCCTCGGGAATCGAACCCGAGTGCCAGTAACAGCAATCCGGGCCATCTGGCTCACCTGCTGGAAGCGAACCTCTCTGCCATATGAAACGCCATAAATCACTAGATCGCGAAATTTTACAAATTAAGATAACAATATTTTAGTAAAATATTTAACGTATTTACATATGTCAGAGAGGTTCGCATCCCGCAGGTGAGAAGGATGGCCCAGATTGCTGTTACTAGCACTCGGGTTCGATTCCCGAGGGGGTGAAAAACAACTTTTCTGACATATAATTAAAAATATTCCATTCCATCGGATTTAATAGATGACACCAACTTATGATTGTCTAAGAATATATTGTTATATTCTTTAATTTATTTATTTATTTATTTATCCAGAAATAAACGATATACATTCATGTCCTTTCCTATAGAGTTGAATTAAATTATAGATATTTATTTTGAATAATCGAAATAATATGTGATAGCTATTTAACTCGTTAATGAGAAGAAACACATAAGTACATAAGTGTCAGTTAATGCTGGATCTCCTATCAGTCTAATAGCCCGCCTTTGAATTGCATCCAAGGTATTAGAGAGAATGCTTGGGGGCTCCTATCCAAAAATGAGAGCAATATTCAAGACAGTACGAATTTGAGCCTTGTAAAAGATAAGAAGTTGAGTGGGGTTGAAAAAGTGTTTGGTCCGGAAAAGTTTGTGAACGAATTCAATTTTCTACTTCAAACCGTTCCCTGCCAAAAAAAATTGTCAATTCACTAAAATTTGTGGAATAGATGCCGAATTTTGATAAAGTTTTCATAATTTCTTCGCAATTTTTTATTGTCTATTTATTTATTATTTATATTCCTTAAATGTTATACAGGGTAGGGCATAACGATCTCCCACATTTTGAAGAGGAATAAAAAATGATAAAATTTAGCTAGAAAAAAAAATGAATATATTTTTGAAAAGAACATAAAATAATTTTTTTTTTAAATGTGATTTAAACAATATCAGACAAAAAAAAGGGGAGGGGGGAGTATCAAAAATGAAAATTCTAGCCCTTTTGACCAAACTCAATCAAATTTTGAATACATATTCTGAGGGCCCCCAAAAGGCTAGAAATGCAAAAACTTACCACCCAAAATGGGAGGAGTATCAAAAATGAAAATTCTAGCCCTTTTGACCAAACTCAACCAAAATTTATTTTATGTTCTTTTCAAAAATATATTCAGTTTTTTTCTAGTTAAATTTTTTCATTTTTTTATACATCTTCAAAATGTGGGAGGTCTTTATGCCCAACCCTCTATAAGCAAAATGTGAAAATAAAGGAACTTATAGTGAAGTGTTTAATATTATACTTATTAGAAAACATGATAAAAAGTAATTTAAAAAATATATTTTTTCACTGGTCAGTGGTCAACCAATCGGGAATTTTAGTGGTCCTCTGTATAGTTTCGGTTGAGAAGTACTATTATTTATTAGTTGAATAAAAGATTTCACTGTCGATGGTAACAGAATTGTTTTTATTTTAGGTTAAAAATAAAATAAAATGAGAGAGTCTTCTGTTTTTTAAATAAAATAATTTTTAATTATTTCTAGAGACTATAGTTTCGAAGGCATTGCTTCATCATCAGTCTATCACAAATATTTCAAATTAGTTACAAATTAAGATTTATACATAGAAAATTTTGAAAAATATATATGTCTTTTTTTCATGTTTCCTCTTGGGAGATTGAGTATCATTATTCTAATCTCCCAAGAGGAAACATGAAGAAAAAGACATTATATATTTTTCAAAATTTTCCATGTATAAATCTTAATTTGTAACTAATTTGAAATATTTGTGATAGACTGATGATGAAGGCAATGCCTTCGAAACTATAGTCTCTAGAAATAATTAAAAATTATTTTATTTAAAAAACAGAAGACTCTCTCATTTTATTTTTAACCTAAAAAAAAGTACTATTATTTTTCAAACCCACTACCCACTAGGGCTCTGGCAAGCAAGATGTTCGGCGAAGGTGGACTTCGCAGCTGGAATATAATAATAAGTGAACTATTAGAATTAAATGTCCGGAAATATTCTTTTTAGTCTTCTAAGGTCAAATAAAAAGTCTCCGGGGTTTTTTGGTACATTTTTGAACAAAAAATTTCTTTGTTGGAAATCAATTTTAATCAAGTAGATAGATGTCCGCGGCCACACACATCTTTGATGACTCGGAACAAATTGACAGAACTTGGTTGGGAAGTTTTGATGCATCCACCGTATAGCCCGGACCTTGCACTGTCTGACTACCATTTGTTTCGGTCTCTGCAAAACTCTCTTGATGGTAAAAATTGGCCGACCGAAGCTCCGCTGAAAATCGCTTGGCCAAGTTTTTCGACGATAAATCACAGAAGTTCTACTCCGATGGAATTATGAAGCTACCCAAAAAATGGCAAAAGGTCATAGATAATAATGGTCAATATCTACTTGATTAAAATTGATTTTCAATAAAGAAATTTTTTGTTCAAAAATGTACCAAAAAACCGCGGAGACTTTTTATATGACCTATTATTTTAAAAAGAAACAAATAATAAATAAATACTTATTTCATTATTTTTTATTGGACTCGAGAACTAAATGATCATTTTGTTGATCGCTATTTGGATAAAATAAAAATTTTTACTAAAAAATAAAAACCGACTTCAAAAATTAAATGCAACAAATATAAAAATACACTAAAAGGTATAAAATAATTATTATCTTATTTAGTTACAACTAAACGACGAAATATTAACACGAAATTACTTTTTAAAGTCGGTGCCAAACAAACTATACCTATAAGCGAGCGTACCCGCCAAACGTACTAAGTAAGATCCGTCGAGTGCGATTCATAAAAGGTATATGTTTTGGCACCAACTTCAAAAAGTAATTTCGTGTTAATATTTCGTCGTTTAGTTGTAACTAAATAAGATAATAATTATTTTATACCTTTTAGTGTATTTTTATATTTGTTGCATTTAATTTTTTGAAGTCGGTTTTTATTTTTTTCTTAAAAATTTTTATTTTTCTCTTTTTAGTGATGTGATTAATAGTGATTATATCATCAGAACTTGACCAAATTAATATGACACCATCTCTAAGACACCCCCTTTCGGATAAAAAAAGAACCATCGAAATCGGTTCATAAACAAAGAGGTTAGGTCTAAACAAACCTAATAAAAAAGGTCTAATACCTATGAAAAAAAATCGAAAAAAATGGGACCAATCGGAAGCTAGCTAGACTGGACCCAATGCAAAAAAAATTTTCAAAATCGGTTGACAATTGGCGGAGATATGAGGTAACATAGGCACAAAAAAAGAAAAAAAATTCAATCGAATAGAGAACCTCCTCCTTTTTTGAAGTCGGTTAATAATCGATCCTCTACTGTAGTTCGAAAAACCTTTTTTTTAACATGTTGTAAAGTAAAAAACCTCACAACCTGTATATATCTATATGGAAATTGCCTGTAACTACGCAATGACAAAAATTAAAGAGAAATCGGTCATTTGCTAAGCAATTTTACTTGAATTGGAGAGAAATCAATGAATCAGGAATGAAATGGCAATTAAAGCCGCTCTACATTAATTAAAATAAGCGATTTAATTTATCCTGTTCTTCTTGGAGAGGAAAATAATTAGAATAACCATTATATCCATAATTGGTAGGAGGAATTCCCTCTCCCTACCTCCCTCTGTGTGTAAATGAGTACTTGTATATTTATGAATTCCTTGTTATTTACTTTTTACTTTTTTTTTGCTTTTAACCACCGGTTTTGCTTATTAATTTACTTCCTTTCTCCCTCTCTCTCTATCTTACTAATTCTTTAATTTGTTACATTGTACAAATTGTCGTATTTCTTTCTAACCAAAGGGAAATTCCTCCTTGAGCTTATTTATAATTAGAGTTAAAGATTTGATGCTTCGGTGGTTGAGTTGTTTATCAGGAAAGATGTTTTGCATTGGATGACATCAGTAGGGACGCGCCAAGTGCCCTTTGCGCCGTCGTGCGAAATGCTGATTGTCTCCTTGATATGCTCTGTGCCCAAATTACTGCGGCTATAACATTTTTTCACGTTTCAAGGTTTTTTTTTACAAAAAGAACTAATAGGGCCAATAATAAATAGTTTCAGACGTTTATGAGATATTTCTTTAAATACGAACAAAAAAAACTTTTTAATGCTCGATTACGAAATTTCATCATACTTCATATAGAGTCACCAGTTAAAACCTGTTACGGCACGGTCTCTGTTTGCCAGTAGCAGCATCAGGCCAGTCATTTAATATCCACACCTTGTATAGAGTGAGCCCCTGCTAAATTAGCAGATCAGTTAAGGGTATAACTATCCTGCAAAAAAGGCGCAAGAGGTAGATAAGGGGGCGTCCCTAAATTACGTGAGGCGATTTTTCGACCCACCTCCGCCCTTGGTGAGATGACGTGATATTTGGCTCGACCCCCCCCCCCCCCAAACCAATCTCATGTGAGATTTTTCAAAATGCTCTATTTTTAGTGCAAATACGTCAATCTGTGCATGATTGCCTTGGATTTATTATTTTTTTTTTTATTTATTTATTGTCACCGGGAACAAAGCCCATTTAGACAGCACATAAGTAAAGTGTTAGTAGCGTTAGTGAGGGAGCCGAGTTTTAGCCGGTAGAAATTTTTATTTGGCAGCCAGGATCGAACCCCAGCCTTCCTCTCCAACATCGTCATAATCGATCGATGCCGAAGGGGCCAGCGCGTTAGCCGGCTCGACTAACCCGACTACCCACGCCAAATTTATTTAATTATTTAAAAAACATAATTTGTTTAATTATTTTTATTCAAGACTAGTTAAGACTAGTATTATTTTATTATTATTACTTAATTTAACCCAGTTTTCTCGGAATTTTACACTGTTTCTGGCGGAATAAATAATACGTGATATTTTCCGAGACCCCCCCCCCCCCCTCCCCTCTCCCCCACGTGAGATTCGACTCGACCCTCCCCCCTAAACGCCTCACGTAATTTAGGGACGCCCCTAAAGTATTGGATTGGTCTTGCGCCAATTATTTATTATTATTTTAATCATTTCCCCCCCCCCCCCCCAAAAAAAAAAATCTTGGTAGTCTAAAAATCTCCGTAAAAGGCATTTTTTTAAATCTCCAAATATACCTATGTTTTATTTTTTTTAGAAAGAACTTGAAAAGTCCCAAAATTGAAAAAAAGGCGAAATACTTTTTGAGCTCTCTGTACATACTAAAGTACAGAACCTTTCGGAATATAAGTCCGGCTTACGAAATAACCGGCTCATTACAAGCGGATAAATTCATCAACTAGCTAAAATATATATAAAAAAAAATCGTTTCTTAATTCTTAAGCGGCTAAGGCTCTCCAATTCTCTCTCTCTCATTCTAGGATGATGATTACCTTGAAAGTTAAAACAATCCGAATCATTTTCTTTTTTTTTTTTTTTTTTTTTTGTTAACCCGCTCAATGAATCCTTAAAGCTGTCAATTTAAATCTTCCAAGCACGTTTTATTCAAATTGGGAAAACAGACAAAAATGTCGCTTATAACAAACAATACAAGTTAAACGAGTGGGGAGAAGAGGGGGCCTCCCAGAAATAGAACCCCAAATGCCGACAAAGCAAGTGAAAGGAGGAAAATTATATGCTATATACATACATATATATATACTCCTCTAGAGTGAGTTTTTTCAATTAATAATAATAATAATAATAAAACAAATCTTTACATCTCTAGTCTTAAATACAAATCAAAGAGAAAGAAAACAAGTAGTCGATGTTGAAGAGGCTTTAGAGTTAGAGTTATTAATAAATTTCATAAGAAAAATCAATTCGGTTCTCCTCTGCTTGGATTAAATAAACATATACATAACTATCAGTGGTGCGCTGTCCATGCGGCGTATCCCTAAAATGTTCAATTATTTAGAGTATTTTCATAAATATACAAGGTCGACTTCAAAATTTCAGGAGCGATCTTTAAATTTTCAAATTATTATCCATTATTTCAAATATTTCTATAAAAAACATTTTTTGTTTTGAAAAGTTTGTAAATTGGTTCTTGAAATGAAATAAAATTGTTGCTTAGTTTCAAGGGGCAATTAAAATGAATGATTTTCCGAAAAGGGCCTAATAGAATGTTTTAAGTCCCTGCCTGGTAGATTATCTTTCAGTTCAAGCATGTCAAAGACAAGTTCTAACAAGTTCTAGTCGAATAAAAATTGTTCTCGCTGAGGAACTATTAAAATAGAAATAATACAAAATAGGGATAAATAAAGATGATTCGGAAATCTTTGGAATAATCCATTTCTAAGAATTCTCATTATATAAGATCGGAAATAACTAAGAGTACTATAGACAAGTCATAGCTTGCTTATAGCAATAGGATTAGGACAAATTGAAGATCTTATTATAGGACAGGCTGATTCATCGTGGAAGATGGTCGATTTCCATCTCAGGGATTGCGGAATTTAAGTCCCAAGATTTAATTTCAGACTCCTACCCTCACTCACACAAAGTACTATCCTTTTGGGGCAAAGGTTCCAAAATATATTTGTAAAAAATCTAATGTTAAATTAGAAAAATTACGAAAATGATGTCTTATTCGATGAAATATGAAAAAAAAGCGAAAATTAAAAAAAAATGTTGTATCATTCGGATCCATAGTAAATTTATAACAGGAATAGCAGGGAATTGGACAGAATCAAAAACACAGAGTTTTTATTAAAGAAAAGTCCAAGATTGTTAATTAATTTGAGCCAGGAATATGATATAAAAAAGATTAATGATGTTTTGTCGTATAGTGACATTGTTTTTTGACAAAGAGTGATAAAATGGGCCACTGAGGAAGTCATAAATAAATTGACGAAACGTCTGACCCATTTAATAAAAACTCAGTGTTTTTAATTTTGTCCAAATCCCCTGCTATTCCTGTTTACATTAAAATAAAATTTCAAAAATGAAGGGTACTTTTTTGGACAGCATCCCCTGGTTGAAAAGTCACCGCTCAATGATACCTATTGTTATATTATGAGAGTGGTAATTTTGTTCCTATATATCTAAGCCTTGCTGGTTGCTTCAGCTAACCCAGTGTTTCCCAACGTGGGTTCCATGCCCCATAGGGGAAATTTGATTGTTAAGGGGGCAATTCGAAAATGGGCTTCGACCTATTGTGCTATGTATTTGTGTTTTATTTTTATTTATTTAAGTTTTAGAAGCATATAATACATTTTCCAGAAAAAATATGTTATTGTTCTGGTGGGGAAAATGTGACATAATACTTTTAAAATATGTATTTTTTAGTCTACTCCATTCCTTCTTAAATTATTTCTAACACATACATTATTTTTGGTCACGATTTTTTTAAAATTAATTTTTAGCCTTTTTTCCTTTAAAATTAAAAAAGAAAAAATATTTAAAATTAGTAAATTATCTTAAGATTCACAAAATAAATAAATAAATAAATAAAAGTGCTGAAGAAAGGAAGATAGCAAAGCAGAAAAGCTCAAAGTAACTAATTAAATTAATGTTTTAGTTTAAATATAAAAATCTAGAAAATTAGTTAGGAGCCGTCCATTAATTACGGAATTAGAACATTTTTAGACCTCCCTGTGTGACGTCACAGTATCACTTTTATATTTATTAAATTATATTTGAAAAATTAATTTTAATTTGACTTTGTGACATCACAATTTTTAAGATACCCGGGACCCCCTTGTCACATTTTGGCACAAATCTGAGATGCCTCCTCCACCTTACTGGGTGACGTAATTTATGGAGGCCCCTTATCTTTATTTGAAAAAATAGAAATTAACAAAATTTAATAGTAAATACTACAGCGAGATATAAAATACACTTAAATGAATGTAGAACCTTACAAAATACTAATCAACAAAATTTTGTTTTTGTATATACATGACAAAATAAGAAATTATATTTTAATAAAACTAAAAAACACGCTTCTAAAAAGTACAAAATATTGTAATACTTAATCAAAAAGTGTGGGGCGCAGAAACATGTACTTTTAATTAATTTCAACAAAGTGCCCCCACGCTTTTTGATTAAGTATTTATTACATTATTTTGGACTTTTTAGAAGCAAGTTTTTTAGTTTTTTGAAAATATAATTTATTTTTTTACTTTTTAGTCTTAATTATTTTTATAGAGAAAAGTTTGCGGAATTTAACAGAATGAAATGTAATTATTTTTATTATTTTTAAATAATTTCATTTAAATTGAGTAGGTAAACAATTATTTTTATAGAGAAATGCTTGCGGAATTTAACAGAACAAAAGTCTCATAGATACATATAAAATATACATACATACATACATACAGGTGAAGCGTGTAATAAAAATTTGTCTTTTATAAAAAAATTTTACATAGGGGTATAAGAATTTGAGAAAGGCTTAGGTGGGGCATGGCACAAAAAATGTTAGATAACCCATTAGCAAATGAAAAACTTGCGAAGAGCGTACCTATTCTTAAAAAATTTTCACTTTCTTTCTAGTTTTAATTAAATCAAAACTAAAAATAATAAAAACCAGTCATGGATAACTTATCTCCCTCTTACATATAAATGATTAGTTTAAATTTGAGAATGAAAACGTTAGGTACGTACAATGTACGTCGTACATACATACATGATAATATTTTTTTCTTTTCTAATAAATTAAATTCCTCCGGTGACTTTGAGAAAGCATAGTTTACATATTTTGAATTTGGACAGCCTCCCACTCTCACGGTGTCCAACTTGCTTATTTTTATTTTTATTTAATGCCTTTCGGCCCTCGAAACCATTTAGACATGTACACTTGAAAATATTTATGGTTGATAACTTGTTTTATTACTTTTTCACCTTGCGTGCATGATGGCTAAGTTGCTTGGCATCCCCGAAAAACATGAGCTCAACCACGAGAGGATTCACTAACAAATCTCGTTTGTTGTTGCTTGTTGTTGTTGTTGTTGTTGTTGTTGTTGTTGTTACACCTCTTTCTTGTCGATCTACATAAATAAACGGACAACTGTTAATCTTTTCAAGTGTGCGTCCATCCATTGGAGGAGTCAACTTCTCGGCTCCAAAATATTTTATAACCTTTAAGATACATACTTAATCGAGAAAAAAAGCGGGTCATGCAAGAGAGAGGCTACCTTTACGCTCGCTACACCTAATATTTAATTCATAGCCCGTTCAATTGATTTACAAGAGAGTTTATTTCGAGACACTAACTCTGTTGGATCGGACATCGCAAGGGAATTTAAAATAAATAAATAAATAAGTTAATTAATTATTTTTTTTAGAATAAGTTATTTATTTATCAATTTTCTGCACACAATTAGTTTTTAGTTTTTATAAAATATTCAATATATGAATTTGAGAAAAAAAAGTTAAAAAACTTTTTAAAAATACGGTACACTTTCCGAAAGATTTTCATTTGGCTAAGAGGTTAGCTAGACTTAAGTTAAAAGCGATATATTAATATTTATTTATTTATTGTTTTCAACGTCTAAATGCCTAATATACAGTAATATAATATCAATAATAAAAAACAAAATAATATATCATAATAACAATATTATATATAATAGGCTAGATTAATGTGCAGCAACGCTCCCAGAGAATGCTGCCGACAGAGAGCGCTGATGCCGTCGGTATATTTGCGGCAAATTTGAAATATAATTGTAATTTGAACTCGAATTTTGAAATGAAAGACTCCAATTGATTTTAAATTAAGAAACATTAAATATATTGATAATTATTCCTCCCCCTCTCACCTCACCACTCAAAAATTAAATATTCAATTCGCTTTTCTTTGCGCACAGAAGAAGAAATTGATCACATCTTATTTGATTTATATTTTATATATTATTTGTTTATTTTTTAATAATTTGCTACTTTTTTATAATTTTTAAAAATCTAAATTTTGTTATTCTTATTTTTTTGATTTTTACAAAATTGAACGACTTAAGACACGCATGCCCGAGTTTCTCATGGCAATACTGGAGCAGCCTGTCATACAAACAACACCTGATCTCTTTTAAATATTTTGAGCCTTATATCGATTATCGATCCCAAATTTAAAAAAAAAATGATATAATATAATTCTCCTCCTCACACGATTCCACATATTTAAATAAATATATTTCCACACAAAAAATATCACAATGCTGTACATTATAGAAAAAAAATACTTCCAGATTCATATCTAGAGCCTCATTTTTGTAGCTGTGTCAGGACGAAAATGAGGCGAAACTTTAAGAGACTATGTATTTTCGGGAGTTTACAGGTATACATTTGGAGTGTGGTTGTTTAAAAGGAATAACATTTTTGGACCGAGACGCCGCCCGCCAGGGCACCAGCCTCGGAGAGCCGAGTTTCGAGGCACGCACGAAAAGCTCGTTAATAATAATTGATAAAGTAATATAATTAATATAATACAATAATAAAAACCAGTACTCCAATAAAAGTACAACAATAATATAACAATAATACAATGATAATATAAATAAACTGCAACGGATCGTTGCTAAACTTTATCCAAATTCATTTGAAATATTAATATGTTCTAGAGTAAAGTACTTTAAAATATAATTTTACTAAAAACTTTATTTAACCTTTTGTGGTCCCCAAGGTACTTAATTAGGATATTAAATTTCATCAAAATTGGTTAAGTCATTTTCAAGATATTTAGAAAAACTAAAAAGTACTGAAATAAAGTACTAATGTTTGTGGACCGATATGTACCAAAAACTAATCAGCGCTTCATTTTGTTAAACGAATGGTAGGTTTTCAATTTCATTTCAATCGGTGCAACGGTGTGGAAAAATCGTGGGCCAAAAAAACGATAACATACATACATCCATCCATCGCACGCACTAAATGAAAAATCGCACTTTTTGGCCTCTCGACGAGATTCCAGGTAATTTTTGGCAAAACCGTCACGTGCTAAAATTCAACCTCATTGAATACTTCAATTTGTGACCTTAATTGAGTCTATGGGTTCCGTAGTCTTTTTACCTGAGGACCCCTTTGAAGTCGCGCTTGCCTCGAGAGCGATTCCAATACTTTCTCCCATGCTTCGCATTGGATGCAAGTAAAAAAATAGTACAAAATTTACTTATAGACTAGGGTCAGCATTTTGAACAAAACTCCAACTCTATCATTATTCAATGGGAAATCCAAAGGGTTATACCATTGTCGAGACAATTATAGTTATAATTATAAAATCTACTTATTTATAACTTATTTTTTCATTATATGTTAACATCTACTTAATCTGAATATTGAGCTATTCAGAATGACTTAATACTATTTTTTAAATCAAATTTAAGAAAGGTCAATTTTTATTTACAGCCAAAATTAAATAAATTTGAAATATATATATATATTTTTATAGTTTTAACTCCCTGCGGTCAGCAACCATCTAAAGGCAGCGTTGTGAACAAAGTTTTGAACAAAGTTTTGAACTTAATTGAAATTAAAAATAATATTAATATACATGGAGGTTCTTTTGTTGATCTTTTTTAAATCCTGAAGAAAGAGGGGACGATCCTCCGAATCGTCAGTTTCTTTTTTTTTTAAAGGATGAAAATGACGTTCTAAGAATTTGTGATTTTCTTTATCCTTGGGCTAGTTTTGCACCAATTCAGCATTAAGTTTTAGTACAAAGTACTCAATAGAAAATACTTACTATTTTTTTTTGGCTTTTCGGCCATTCTAGCCATCAGCCAATTTACGATACTATTTTAAATTATGTCTTCTATGTATAGGGATCAGATTTTTAGCCGGTTGCTTCGAGTCGATTTCGTACCCGACTCCACTTGATTAGTAGGCTTGTACGCTAACCGCTCGACTAGCCCGACCCCCATTAATGAGTTTTAAAATTAAAAAACAACTTCAATTAATTAATAAAAGGAAATTAAAAAAAATTTAATTATAAATTGTAATTGACCCACACACCCAACTGTGAATAATAACGTTAATTACGGAATACAATCGAATTAAAGTTACCCGAAAATGAGACCCTGAAATATCGATTTCTCGCCCCTAAAAACCCCCTCATATTTTTCATCGGAATCGATAGTACCTATATAAAAACGAGTTTTTCCTGCGTACCTTCGGAACGCCCTCGAAGCTCAACCCTCCGGGCTGAGTGTCTAGCGGGCAGCGCCTCGGTCCAAAAATTTTATTCCTCTTAAAAAACCACAATCCAAATGTATACCTGTAAACTCCCGAAAATACACAGTCTCTTAAAAGTTTCGCCTCGTTTTCGTCCTGACACAGCTACAGAAATGAGGCTCTAGATATGAATCTGGAAGTATTTTTTTTTCTATAAACTACAGCATTGTGATATTTTTTGTGTTGAAATAGATTTATTTAAATAAGTGAGATCGTGTGAGGAGGAGAATTATATTATATCATTTTTTTAAATTTGGGATCGATAATCGATATAAGGCTCCAAATATTTAAAAGAGATCAGGTGTTGTTTGTATGACAGGCTGCTCCTCAATATTGCCATGAGAAACTCGGGCATGCGTGTCTTAAGTCGTTCAATTTTGTAAAAATCAAATATTAAGAATAACAAAATTTAGATTTTTAAAAAAATTATAAAAAAGTGGCAAATTATTAAAAAATAAACAAATAATATATAAAATATAAATCAAATAAAATGTGATTAATTTCTTCTTCTGTGCGCAAAGAAAACCGAAATCAATATTTAATTTTTGAGTGGTGAAGGGGAAGGGGGAGGAATAATTATCAATATATTTAATGTTTCTTAATTTAAAATTAATTGGAGTCTTTCGTTTCAAAATTCGAATTCAAATTACAATTATATTTCAAATTTGCCTCGTTAATGAAAATCGATTCAAGTCCTTCAGTTTAAAATCCGAACTGACAATTATATTTCAAATTTGCCTCGTTAATATATTTAATGTTTCTCAATTTAAAATCAATTGGTGTTTTTCATTTTCATTCGAGTTCAAATGAATACAATATTATCTCGACACAAAGTCTAAATCAACAATATATAGTTTTTAGTAATGAAGCTGTTGAAGCTTTTATTTTTGTGATTAATTTGATTAAGGTTTGAATTTTTATTTAAATCACACATGATTAATTATAATTATTTATTGAAACAAATAAATACAATATATATACAACGTTTCGAAAGACTTATTCTGCGGGGTACCGCGACATTTCAGCCCCCGACAAAATATACAAAGGCCAAAATATCCCCCGGCATAATATCTTCTGACAAAATATTCCCCAGTATAAGGGAGAATACAAAAGAGACACCCTGCCCGACGATTGGATGTTCGGTTTTCAATGTGTGTCAGAACCGGAGTCGATTTGCATTACTCATAAGATTCACGCGGGGAAGGGTTATTTTGTCATGAGATATATTGTCTGAAGGATATTTTGTCAGAAGATATTATGCCGGGGGATATTTTGTCCTTTGTATATTTTGTCGGGGGATGTTTTGTCGGGGATATTTTGTCGGGGATATTTTGTCGGAGATATTTTGTCGGGGATATTTTGTCGGGGATATTTTGTCGGGGATATTTTGTCGGGGATATTTTATCTGGGGCTGAAATGTAGCGGATTCATTCTGCGGTCGTTCTCAAGTATGAGCACCTACTCGATTATAGGTTAACTGAGCCAATCACGTGTACTTCATGTTTATCTCGACTCAAAACACAAATATACCGAAGGCATCAGCGCCCCCTGCCGGCAGCATTACGTTAGCGTTGCTGCAAATTAATCTAGGCTATTATATAAATAATATATAAAAGGAAATTAAAAAAAAAATTGACACACATACCCAACTGTGAATAATAACGTTAATTACGAAATACAATCGAATTAAAGTTACCCGAAAATGAGACCCTGACATATCGATTTCTCGTCCCAAAAACCCCTTCGTATTTTTCGTCGAAATCGTTAGTGCCTACATAAAAATATATACAAGAATTATCCCTATCTATAGGATTTCCAATGGATTCAAAAAATTAAGGGATAAATAACACGCTCATCAAAATAAAATAAAAAGTAACGAACGATTTTTATTTTTCCAACTTAATGAACTTATTTTTGGCACGACACTGTCAGATTGGCAGCTGTCACAATAGGGAGGGGGACCTTTGTTTCCTTTTATATATATATATGTATATGTGTGTGAGTGTTTTTATTTTATTCCTTCCCCTTTATCCCCTCCCCTCTCTATCCCTTCCCCTTTCGTTGTCTTATAGCTCAGGAAGATGTTTGTGATGTCGTTTGTTATTATATATATATGTATATACAATGGAAAAAGGAATTTTTTCGAAACTTCAAATAGAATAAAAATAGCATTAAATCGACAGGGCGGACCTGGTGGCGCCTACAGGGGTTGTTGACCTCTTCGAAATGTTTTTTTCCCGGTCGGTCAAAAAAAAACAATCCCGAGAATCCTTTCGATTCGGATAAAATCCTTTCCCTTTTATAGGAGTTTTATTATTGTTATTATTACTATTACTATTACTACTAGTATCTACTACTCCCTATATTTATTTGTATATTAATTCTTAAGTCTTTTATCTGAGAGATTTTTAAAGGGGAAATCAATTGTCCTCTGCTTGATGCAAATAAGAATATACCTATAAGGGTGATTCACGGTCGATGGCACGTTAGACGTTTATGGAAAACGGAACGCAGGATTTTTCTGAAAATTTAGCACCATACATTTTCTTACCTGTTCTATCGATCTAAAATATTTTCAGCATTGCGACGTTTCGGCTTCCATCAAAAACTCGTAGCAACTTTATTTTTTTAAATGGAACACCCCGTATATTAACACGTTTTTAGAACCGCTCTTTTATTAAAATACTTTTTTGTTAAAATTGTCCTATACCTATCAAAATCATTTGTGTTAAATATGGTCCAAAACATGGCCCTAATTAAACTTAAATAAATTAGTGCTCTCAATTCATGGAAAGTTGATATTTTGGTGGTAGTTTAGACGCACCCGAAGTATTTAATTTACGCCGAAAAATCGACTCCATATTATACAGGGCGTGCTAAGATTAGTATTGTTTCCGGTATTCATAAAAGGGGTCAAAATTTCGTCTTTTCAAATGGTATATTATTCAATAATTTGAAAGACGAAGAAAAATGCTTTAAGAAGATATTTCATGTCCTTATATCAATTTCTAATAAAATGCAAATAGATAGATTTATTAATTTTGAAAAATTGCATACAGCCTCATTTGTAAATATTAACATTGATAACAATACCTTTAAAAAGGGAGATTTAAATCAAAATGAGATCTTTAAAAACTATATCAAAGAGTTTTATAATCAGTACAATATATTCTTCACAGATGGTTCAAAAGACACAGCAAATGATTTGGTAGGGTGTGCATTTGCATGCCCTAATATAAATATATTTAAACAATTTAAGATGGAACCAGAAAACTCTATATACTCGGCAGAGGCATATGCCCTGTTGAAATGTTTAGAATATATTAAAAATAACAACATAAAATTCAATTTAATATGTACTGATTCGAAAAGTCTTACAGATGCTTTAATCAACAAAGATATTTTAAGATCAAATTATAATATATTAAAAATTTGTAATTTATTATATGATTTATTTATTAATAATAATACTGTAGACATTGTCTGGATTCCTGCACACCAGGGAATCATAGGCAACACAATCGCTGACTATGAGGCCAAGCAAGCCAGTAAACTCCCTACAGCATCAAATGAAAAAATCATATGGTCCGACTTCCTGGTAGTACAAAAATGTAAATCATTGAAATTATGGCAAGAAACGTGGGAAAAGGATACCAAAGGTCGACATTTATATAAGATTAAACCTACGGTGTCCCTATTACCATGGTTTAAAACAGTTAACATTCCACGCAAAGCTATTACATCAATTTCAAGAATGAGGACTGGACACTCATCACTGAAGTTACATCTGCATCGAATTGGAGTGGTGGAGTCCCCATTGTGTAGGTGTGAACTTACCAGTGAGGGGCTCAATCATGTGCTGCTTGAATGTGAGCTAAACAAAAAGTGGACACAATTGCTATACTGTGAAATCAACGAAAGTGTAAAATTCCCAATAAATAGTGATTATCTTTTGTCCTTGTGTGAGTGCAGTGAAAAAGTTGTGATGGCTCTTCAGAGATTTGTACTAAGGGCTAGTGTAAATATTTAAAATTATAAAATAATACAAAGAATGTGATTGGCTAAATGGTTCTGACCAAAAGCCAGGAAGGGGGAAAAAAACCATCTCCCTTTTTAAAAAAAAAAAAAAAAAAAAGAAAATATCAATTAAGATTAAATTTGTCGCTTTCTCATCATTCTGCTTCATCAAAATCGGCAGAGCCGTTTTCAAAATAGAACTAAGATACAAATATATATATATTTGCTCGTTTAATAAGAGTAGATTTTTGGCGTATAAATGTCGTTTAAGAAACGCGAAGAAAAGCACCTGCCAACACTGGTAAAGAAAGTAATAATAAAAGGGCAGTAATAGCTACTGATCAAACAAATATTATTGTTTGTTTTTTCTTTACTACTTGGGATTGTACTCCTCTGGCCCCTATGATTAAGTCAATTATAAATTTTGTCAAGTCCTAATGTCCTCCTAGAGTTGTGAAAATGTTTATTTAGTTATCACAAGCAAATATTACCTGAGGTAGAGAGAGGTCATACCATCCTTGTTAAGGTTTTGACCAGGTTTCCTTAGCTATGGCAAATGCCGGGATGGCTAGTGAGTCGTTTGCTCCTGGTATCGGGTCTTTGCGCGGAATTACGAAATTACGTTTTGCCTTTTGATGGAAATCTATGATCATGTTATTTTGAAGTTATATTTCTTTTGGCGCGTTTGGATGAGAGTGAATTTGTGACCTACGCGCGAAGATGTCCCAAAAATTAACATGATGAAATTGGCTACTGCTACAGAATAGAATAAATAATATATTCCTTTAAATGACTGCAAGGAATCTAACAAAACGTGTTGTTATTTTCAAATTCAATAAGTCAGTTGATGTGGATGTGAAATATATTATTTATATTAATAATCAATTCTTAATAATTATATATTTATATATTATATTTTTAAATAATATATATATTTATTATATAAATTTGTCAGTTACAAAAACTATGTAAAAACTTTGAGAGTGTTTTCAAATATTAGAGGTTAATTCTGTAAGTATTATCTCAACAAAAACACTGGTAAAAGTAGTGAGCGTTGTTTCAACATCATCAATTTATTAAATGAGTCGAGAATATATTAGTAACTTCAATTAAAACACATGTTTGTCATTTCACATGTCCCTCTATATTTTTTATTGATTTCACATTTTTAGTTGAAATTATTTTCTAAAACTTGGCTTTTACGCATTAAATTATTATTATTATTGTTTGATAGGGCCTCCACCACTCCCCTCTTATTAAGATTCCATGATATGGTAACTAGTAATTCGTGACATACATAATAATGCGTAAAAGCCAAGTTTTATGAAAATAATTTCAACTAAAAATGTGAAATCAATAAAAAATATAGAGGGACATGTGAAATGAAAAACATGCGTTTTAATTGAAGTTACTAATATATTCTCGACTCATTTAATAAATTGATGATGTTGAACTTGGCAGCACATTAGATCTCACTACTTTTTTTGGCAAACGGATTTTATTAATCGAACTTGGCCTTTTTTTACACAAGTGTTTTTGTTGAGATTTCACTTCTTTTTGTAAGTTGGATTTATCCTATAAATTTAACCCCTTCATTTCGGGCCCTGAAGAAGGAAAAGATTTTTCAATTTCGTCCTTTATTAATGTGTCAAGCTATACCAGTATGCCAAATTTCAGCATTCTAGGTTCATTGAATTTTCAGTATATGTTAATTAAGTCTATAAATTTCACCCCTTCATTTTAGGTCCTGAAGAAGGAAAAGTTTCGATTTTTGGATTTTTTTCCATTAATTGTACCCCAAACTCTACCCGCCTGCCAAATTTCAGCATTCTAGGGTTAGCGGAAATACTCTAGAATTTTGATGAGTGAGTGAGTCAATCAGTGAGTGAGTGACGAAAAAGCCTATCTTTGGCTTCTTGTAACTTGGATGGTATAAACAGTAGAAATATGAAATTTTGGAATTTAGTTAAGCTTGTGGACCAGTATTCTGGAAAAAAATTCAGCCATGTAGAGGTTTCCATTACGAAGTTACAGAGGCGTCAAAATGGCCTGAGTTGTTTCCTGTAAAGGGTAGTCTGGCAGTGCACACATCCCCGCTCGAATCGAACTTGGCTGGGGCTGGCACTGCCGTGCCCCCAGATATCTAAAATTATTACTGGAGAGTTAATTATTTTTTAATAAATATTTAATCATTTTGTTTGTCAAATCTTATTCTAAACATATCTTTATATTTTATATTATAGATTACCTTGATAGTTTTCCCGAATAATATTTTAAATATTTAAAAAATATATTTGACTCGTTCACATGATAATTAATGATTGTTTATTTTGACTGTATAGTCTATTTTTACTGAAATAAAACCTTTTTGATTAATTTTAATATTTTTCTTCGAACTTTACTGCAGTTTTGTATTTTGAAATTTTTTTTCAGACGCCAAAGAAGTATAACTTCTAACGCGTGTACATAAGTACACACACACTTTTTTTAATGAGCACACATTTTTATTTGTTTTTCCTTTCTTGTTTCTTAATTGTTAATTTATTGTAATTGATTTATAGTTTTTTTATTAAAGAATTGTGTAATTATTCATTATATTAATCAAATCAAAGAAATATAAAATTATAAATAAACAGTTGCAAATCGGTGCCAAAAATTTTGTCGACAACCTTTTTTGGAACGGTTGCATTATAATCTTTGCGACTATAATTTAACTTTCTTCCAGAACTTAAGTGACTTGATTTAAATTTTTCATTAAATTGAAGGGTTGGTTTTGTCACAAATATAATAAAACAATAATTTTAATAACTATTAGAATTATTTAATTGATAACTATACAGTTTCGGTCACCACTGGTCGACCATCCTCAGTAGTTCTAAAAATTGAAATGAAACATTTATTTACATTTTTTCTTTTTATAGAGAATTATATAATACAAAAATTTTATTTTTTTTATTTTTACAATAATTTGAAATCATACATACATCTCGTTCAAGAACCGGAATTTGTCATTTCACATGAAACATTCATTCTTAAATCTTCATTATAGATACATCACACAATTCATTACAATCACACACATATATATATATATATATAGCAACAATTTATAAAAACGTTTATCACTGAACTAGAAACTATTTTGAATTAATGATTATATTAAATATTATTTTAAATTTTATTTTTTTCTAATTATCTCATTGCATCGTCAATTATTATACAATTAAAAAACCATTATAAATAATCCATTCTAGAAACACATTATAACTTAAATTCATTCTTTATTTTTAATTTTTTATTAATGAAATATCAAAATACACATCTCCCTATTACATTTTTCTTATAAAATCAATACATGTTTAATCAACACACTAAATCAAATCAATATTCTCACAACAATGACACAATGAGACTATAACATTCGGATATGTTTTCCGAATCCATTTTGAAATTTACACAATTATCGATATCCTTCAATATATAAAGAGATTCTTTTATTTTTCTCTTGGTCCAATTTTTCTCATAATCTAGTATCTTTACTCCTTCAAAATCGAAAGTATGCTCGTTGTCAATAGCATGAATGGATAACGCGGAGACCAATTTATTTCCATTAATCGATGAAATATGTTCTTTAATTCTTTGTCTCAAATGTCTTGAAGTCTCACCTATATATTTGTGTGTTTTTTTATCTTTTTTACATGAATCACAAACCATCTCATAAACAACCCCCATTTTATCAAGTTTTTCAAGATGAGTCTTATTATTGAATATGTTCATGAGTGGCCTGCCAACACTGTGTACTAATTTTATGTCATTATTATTCAGAATTCTCAAGATTTTCGCAGATAAATCATGAATATATGGGATGGAGCCTTTAATAATTTTATCTTCTTTTTTAATCACTTCCGTTACTAATTTATTTTTTCTATATTTAGTTAGAACTTTATTGAAAAATTGTTTCGAATATCCATTGCTTTCACATTTCTTTTGCAATTCAATCAATCTTATGTCTCTGTAGCTCTCATCACATATTCTATCCAATCTACCTATTTCTCCATATATTAAACTAATCTTATGCTGAAGTGGCTGTATTGATTTAAAGTTCAACATAATTTAACGATAATACAACATTGAAGGAGACAATAAAAGAGTGTGTCTTCTGCTGGAATTATAAATTTTATTTATCTATAACGAGACTATAGTTTCGAGGGCTTTTTCCTCTTCATCAGTCTATCACAATGGATTCACAGGAATTTATTTATGAATTAATTCCTGTGAATCCATTGTAATAGACTGATGAAGAGGGAAAAACCCTCGAAACTATAGTCTCGTTATAGATAAATAAAAATTTATAATTCCAGCAGACACACTCTTTTATTGTCTCCTTCAATATATAAAAATTCTGCTACTCTCGGCACAAAAACTTTCAATTTAATGATAATACAACAGTTGCAAAACGGAAAAAAATGATACATAACTACATTTTAGAAACCGTAATTCAACCTAATTAAAACTAAATAGAGACTATAATTCAACCAATCAAAAAAGTTTGTTTTGGTCTCTGTGCTATACGGGTTGTCTTGGTGTTTATTAATTTCTATATTTATTTATTTATTTGTTTAGGTTTAAAATAAGAGACGTGCAGCTTCAATTTTTTCTTTTTATTTATCAATTCCCACTAACGTTTCGGCCATTGGTTATGGCCATCTTCAGAGCTAAACAATAGAACAATATTAATAACAACAAATCAGTCTCGCCCGAGCACATAATCAATTAAAATTTTATTTTTCTGCTTACCGGGAATTAGTCAATATTTATATAAAAACAATTTTGATACACTTGTAATTTATTTATTTATTTATTTGTTTATCTATCTACATTCATCCAGTCTCATTAACAATTCAAATAACAATAATTAAACAAAAATTAAATTTTCAATTAATATACAATGTACAAGAAATTATTGATTACATTATTTAACTTTCTAGGTTCAAATTACTTTAAGAAATAATTAAAACTAACGTTTAAAAAGTTAATTTGTCTAAAATTAATATACATGTTAAGAATTAACAATATTTCATATAGTTATATATAAATAATCTAACAATGATTAACAATATTTCTATATATATATATAATGATCTCTCTCTTTCGAAAACTCTCATCTATAAAGATCAATAAGAGATTTTTATGTTTGAAATAGAAGAATATATTGATTCTATATAAAATAAAAAAATTATATTATATATATACAATTTGCATTTTAAAAAATATTTAAGTTAATAAGATCTACGTTAATTAAGATAAAAAAGAAAGTATTATCACAATTATTTAATAATACATGTATCTCTTAAACTTAATGATTGTACTCTTATTTTTCAAGTTAATTATTTTAAAATCATGTAAAAAAAAATACATCTACATTAAGCCTTAGGAAATATTGCTGTAAGTTAATTAGAAAAATCATTATGATTAAATAACGTTTGATCGTATAATTCACCCTTTACCATTCTTCCTCCGAAATATCGTCCATTCAAAGCGTCGCGAGCTTTTTCTGCTTCGCTCATTTGAGAAAATTCTACAAATATTTTAACAATAACTTCTGCATCATCGTCTTCTTCTTCAGATTGTTTTTCGTTGTAAATAATCACTCGATCAACACGTCCAAACTTGCTACATTCCTCTTGTAAAGATTCATCCACATCATCAGGTTCTACCATATTACGCAAAATAACGACTCGACTCTCAACTTTTCTCATAAGTTTTTGCATTACTAAATGCCTAGCACTTTGGCCTTTAATAGATATGTTTTCCTGCTGTTGAAGAGTTTGAGGTTCTGATTCTTCTAATAGTTTCTTTTGTAATTCTTCTTGTTGTTTTTGCTGAGCTTGTTCATGAGCTCTTCTTAGAGCATCTTGGGAATTTGCTTGAGGTACAGGTTGAGCTAATGTTGGAGTTAAAACTACTGGAGGTGGCAGCATAGGCATAGGCTTGTCCTCCTCCAAGTGCGGTAGAAACCGGTGTCGCTAATGTTGGAGCTCGGAATGTGGGAATTGCAATGCCAGGAGGAGGAATTATTCCACCAGGAGTTACTGGAGCTGGCATAGTTAAAGGCAGTCCTGAAGCCATTCCTAGTGCCACTGCATTGCTTGCTACTGCATCCATTGCTTGAATTTTTGCAGTTGCTGCGGCGGCTGCCACCGCATTGGGTGGGGTGATTGCTCGCCCAACCCTTAAATATTGACCTCCTAGATCAAATAAATTCATAGAGCTTATAGCTTCTTGAGCGGCTTGTTGAGTTTCGTATTCAATAAAACCATAACCTTTATGACGCGTTGGAGTTGAACCTGGCTGAAGTCTACAGTATTTTATGGGCCCAAAAGCTTCAAAAACACTTTTAATATCATCTTCTGTTAAGTCAGGGTGTATTGATGCAACATAAATTCTATTGTATTGTTTAGCTTCTTCAGTAATCTCATCAATAACTGATTGAGCTTGTGGCATATTGCTTGGACGACCAACAACTTTGATATTTCGACCTCCAATCATCACTCCATTCATTTGTTCAAGAGATAATTGTGCTGCTTCGGGAATATCATATTCGACAAATGCATACGGTTTATGATATGTGGGGTAATTCATATGCATGTTAATTGATTTAATAGGACCAAATGGAAGAAATGCTTGTCGGATAGTATCCTCTTTTAGCTCAAAACTAATACTACCCACGTAGACACGACACATAAGCCCCAGAGCTTGCTGTCTCTCAAATGATTTAGCAAGTTCACTATTTAATTTAGCACTTACCAATTGTTGATGTGCCAATGTTTGCTTCATAAGAACCATTTTAATACTTTGTTCCATGGCAAATTTCTTTGCTCTAGTTACATTATCTTGTTGTTCAGGTGCTAGTTTTGGTAAACCGGCACCAAGTAATCCAGGTATACTTGTGTGTCGAGCACCAGGACCTGCTACAAGAGCTCCAGTTTGAGCCAAGTTCAATACTGGTCCGGACACGAATTCTTTATCCAAAGGTTTTATTATTGGTTCAGTTTCAAAAGTAGATATTTTTTTCGATGTATCATTAATATCAATTCCTGAATAATGGCCAGAATTTATGAGACTCGAAGATTTGTCTTCATTTTCACCTTCTACTTTTACTATAGAAGATTCAATTTTATTGATGGTTGGCACAGGGGCGCCTTCTTCAAATTTGCCCATTTTTGGTAACGGCTCGTCAATTTTCTTATTTGGTGATCTTGAATTTCTATCCACGTGAAGGCGCTTTTGGTACGATTCTATGCTTTCAGTTTCCATATTGGAGTTGCCATTAATATTATTGAAATTCATCAACGATGTCATTTTTCTATTTGATCAATATATTTTGGAAAAACGATTCTTAATAAACCATCCTGAATAATAAATGTAAAAATGATGTATATTAATTTTATATTATCGATGGAAATAATAGGACCACAGAGAATTATGAAAAGTTAGAAATGTGTTTTCTTAAAATATCAATGAAAACAGAAATAATACATTTAGAAAATTTTCTAAGAAATTATAGAAATAGAATAATAATAAGATTAGATTGAATGCATATATACATAGAATCTAAAATAATAATATGATTTGAATTTGACGTGAAGGTCTTTGTCCTAAATCCTAAACACATAATGAAGGCCACGGCAATTAAGTGAGATGGAATCTTAATGGCTAGATAAGACAGAGATCATTTACATCTAGGCATTTGGGCACCAGTTCATTTTAATGACATCAATTCCTAAGACAAATACCTACCTCTAACTTCAAAGCTTGAACATTTAACTACAAATAATTTATACTTATTTTTTTCTGTTATACCGGGTGAGTTTTTTATCTTGAGACAGTCTTATAACTCAAAAACAATGCATTATATGAAAAAAGTTTCAATTAAAAGATCATTTATATCAAGGGGGACACTATACTAGGTTATTGTTGTTCGACGTAGAACAAGCTTTCAAGGGTATTTCAATATCAAGTTCTGTTTTTTAAATGGAACCCTATATTTTTCTATAGGTCTACTTAATCTACAAAAAAAAACTAAACAACTTTCATAAGAACTATTTTTTTATACGACATCAAATAAACACAATACATCAATCAATTAGATCTCAAAAAAATCTTAATAATTATTTTTAACAATTATTTAACTAATTATCAAATAATAATGATTAAATAATTGATTATTAAATAATTATTATAATTTCGATTATTTGCCCATAAGAATTGAATATTTACGTTATTTTGTCATTGATTATATCATCAGAACTTGACCAAATTAATATGGGATTACCCCTAAGGTATCCCTTTTCCAATAAAAAAGAATCATCGAAATCGGTCCACATGGTAAAAAGAAATCGACAAACAAACATCATCAGAACTTGACCAAATTAATATGTGATCACTCCTAACGAATCCCCTTTCCAAAAAAATGAATCATCTAAATCGGTCCATAAACAAAGAAGTTTACGCGTGAACAATGAAAAAACCAACAATACCAATGAAAAAAAACGGGACCAATCGGGTATGAGAGTGAACCCAACGCAAAAAAAATCATCCAAATCGGTCCACATGGTAAAGAGAAATAAATGTTCAAACACAAAAAAAAACCAGACAATCCGTTGAAATGATATCCTCCTTTTCTTCAAAGTCGGTCAAAAATAGGAGACGACATCTAAAAAATCGCTATTAAAACATATATATTGTCATAATCCCATCTTAACCATTTTTTTTTATTGATAGTAAAAAAAATATGTGTGCAAGTAAAAATCAATAGCTATAGATGTCCTTATGAGAATAAATATATTTTAACAACGATTTTTTTGAGTCTCGTCTTCTATTTTTGTTCACTATGTTGTAAATGATATTAAAACAAAAAAAAATCAAGCCTAGATTTAATATTTAAATATCACTCGAAAACATCAAACATGAGTCACTCAAAAATCATTAAAATTCTTGAGCGATCTTTGAAAATTCATATTTTAAGCTGAAATTTTCTTGTGGTTATTTTAATTACATTAATTTCTGTATAGAAAATAAAAAAATTCGAAAAATAAAAAAAATAGATTTTCTTACATTTTTGAAATTCTCTTTTATCTTGCTAAAATTTGGAGTGGGTTCTTAAAAACATGAAATACTAAATTTTAATGGGGGACTCAAAAAGGAAAATTGTAGGTCAAAATCGGCCACGCTAATAAATACGGAACCCCGTTACGGATCATAATTATAAATGACAATATATGAGCATCCCTTGTAATTATTTGCTTGAACCTTCCCCCCCCCCCACCATTCCTTTTAAAGGCCATTTCAATTCGAATTCCACAATCAGGCAGTTCAATTTAATATTGAATTTATTAGTAATAATATTTAATTATTTTGCACAGCTATTCTAATTAACGAAAATAATTATTTATTAATTGAATCGCCTTTATTAATAATAAATAAATAATTAAATGTAAATATTGATTAAATATATGAGAAATATTTTAAATTATTATTATTTTGCCAGTATGAAATGAGCATTATATTGGACCCTATAGTAGTCATAAATAAATAAATAAAGTTACAGTATCTATTGTAATGGTTGAATATTAAAAAAATTAATAAAAATTATACTTAAAAAAAAATTAATATCCTTTATTTCAAAATATACCTACTAAAAAGCAAAAAAATAAATAATTTATTTTCAATTCCAAAATTTTTTTATACAAATAGGTATGACCGAGGGGTGAACCGGGACCTAAAATCGTGTACACCTACTTCCACTTCCACTTGAATTTCCAAGTAGAAGACAATAGATTATCTAATGAATTCCAAATAATTCCAAAGACGGTGTACACCTAATTCCAATCGTGGTTCACAACTCGGGTATGACTAGTATGAGCATTTATTTTAATTACATTTTTTGTCAAACATATTCTTACTAGAAAACAAGTTGTTGTTCACCGATAGCTGCCCACCAATATGATATGCCTGCTTGGTGAATTCTAGCTACTTTATTAATCTATATATAACACATGGGCTGAAAAATCCCGGGCCTAACACATACATTGCGCTAGCTTTTTTGAATTCACCTGTTTTTTAGTTAGTACCAATCTTCAAAAGACGGCTGTCAAAATTTCATGATATTCTATTCATTAGTTTGTGAGTTATTGTGCTAAAAGTGACGCTTTTCAGAGCAATGGATCAAAAACAATTTCGTGTTTTAATTTTACACTGCTTCTTGATGGGAAAAAATACTTTTCAATCGAAGCAATGGCTTGAAAAGTGTTATGGGAACTCCTCTCCATCAGAAACAACCATAAAACGTTGGTTTGCTGACTTCAAACGTGGTCGTAGAGACACCGATGATGCAGAACGCACTGCACGTCCAAATGAGGCGGTAACACCAGAAAACATCAAAAAATCCACAAAATCGTTTTGAATGATCGAAAAGTGAAGCTGCGTGAGTTAGCTGACATCGTAAAGATATCAAAAGAACGTGTTGGCTTTATATTACATGAGCATTTGAGTATGAGAAAGCTCTGTTCAAAGTGGGTGCCGCGCTTGCTCACTGTTGACAAAAAAAACAACGTGTTGATTATTCTTAGCAGTGTTTGGACATGTTTAAACGTAACAAACCGGAATTTTTGCGTCGATATGTGACAATGGATGAAACATGGATCCATCACTTCACTCCGGAATCAAAACGATCGTTTATTCGCCTATTTTGAGGCAAAAGATAAATCATTCTACAAAAGTGGTATCGAAATGTTAGAGCGGTGCTGGAATAATTGCGTTGCTCTTAATGGAGATTACGTTGATGAATAAAGCTAATTTTGAACAAAGAAAACGTGTTTTCTTTGTTAGGCCCGGAATTTTCAGCCCATGTAATATAAATTTGGATGTTTGTTGGTCTGTCTTGTCTGTTTGACCTTAATGAACTCCGACACCATATGTCTGATTAAGATGAAATTTTATACACATTATTTTCTCACTTTCGCGGATCGGACTGATTTACTATCATCAATATAAAATCGATTTAATTTTTCAATTTTATTCAGAAAAATAAATAAATATGAATGAATAGATTTTTGTTATAATAAGAATAGAGAGAGAACAAAAGAAGGGTTCTTTTTAGACCTTTTCAGACCTATTCATTCAGAAAAGGGTAGATGGTTTGCTTACTTGGCCTTTTATATTTATGAAAAATTAATTTAAGTTATATTTTTAAATATTTATATTTTTAATTAAAGGTAATCTGGACACCAAGACAATCTGTACAATTGTCAATTTATAAAAAATATTTAATATCTTAGTGTTGCTTTCTAAATTTTAGAGAAAGCAAAATTTTTTACTTTTTTTGAAAAAATTTTAAAATTGAAAAAAGAAGAAATTCTCCCGAAACGTTTTTTTTTTTTTTTTTAATAAACGTGTTTTGGATTGTTTTTTTATAAAAAAGATTTGCATTTTTTAATTTATAAAACAATCAATAGTTGTTTTTTCTTTTCTATAAAACTGACGCCAGCCGAACCGTCTAAAAACCAGCCCGAAAAGGAGCTATACGAACCCAACCGATCCGAACTGAATTTATATTAACCGAACCTCCGAAAGTTTGGTGCGCGTGGGGTGTGTTTCGGGCTCCCATTTTTTTTCTAATCAAACACACATTGAAAACCGAACCAGCCAATCGTCGGGTGTGTTTGGGGCTCCCATTTTTTCCTAATCAAACACGACAGACAGCAGCACTTTCAAACGGCTAATTAGCCGCCAAAATATGAAAGTCTGTTTATATTATTCAAAACTATGATTATAAGCTTCTCACTTAATCTCTTTTGTATTCTCCCTTATACTGGGGAATATTTTGTCAGAAGATATTATGTCGGGGGATATTTTGTCGGGGGATGTTTTGTCGGAGATATTTTGTCGGGATCTGAAATGTCGCGGTACCTTTGAGATTAGGTATTATAGATAAAAATATTTTAACTCAATTTTTGTGATTTATTTGTTTAAATAACGATGTTGTTATAATTACACATGGTTTAATATGAATGGTTAAATATTTTCAAAGAAGTTAAATCTTTCTTTAAATGGTCAAAGTCACCCAAGAAATCCCTATAAGTATATAAAAAAAAAACAATTTACATAAAAGGTAATCAATTTTGGACAGATAATACTTCAATCACGAGACGGGTTCAGCTAGTATATTATATATCTTGAATAGATGTCAGCATATTATTTATCTTGAAGAGATGTCACCCTATAATCCCTAGATTTCCACAAATAGAAATTTTTCACAAATAAATAAATAAATGAAAAATTTCACTTATTAATTCATTTAATTTATTTTTAATTATTTTAATTTATACACCTATCTGTCTTTGAAATAAATATTTTTCTATTCGGTGAGAAACAGGAAACAGTAATAAAAATTTAATCTCTATACTTGATAGGTACTCATCTTCTTATCCTTATCTACAGAGCCGGTTTTACCATTAGGAGAGTCTAGGCGATCGCCTAAGGGCGCCTGACCTACTCATAATAAACAAAGAAAAAAAATAGATCGTTAAATCTTTTCGAATTGTTTAATTCTAGCAAAATATAAGAGTTCAAGTTACCGATAGAAATATATCTTAAGAAAATTACAACAGGTTGTCATCTATTAGATCCGAGATAGAATGATTATTTTTCATTATATGCCAGAAGGGTTGTTTTCACCTCTATAATTATTTTCACTATAATTTTAATTATATAAACGCAAGTGCCTGGAGCACCGAGCGATGCTCAGTGACTTTTTGCCTCTGAATAGCTTAAATTTCACATTTCAAGGCTCTGCGAATTACTGAAGACGATATATGAATGATTAAAATATTTATTATACGACACTCCTAATTTACACCCTCTATAACTTATGTCACTTGATAAGTACCTAAACCAAAATTAAAAAAAAATCGTTAGTTTTGTTTTTTTTTTGATGAAAATGATGAGAGAAGGAGTTACGCCAAAAAGGTGCAACCCCTAAAGGCCTTTAGATTTTTAAAATATTATAAAAAAGTGGCAAATTATTAAAAAATAAACAAATAATTATAAAATATAAATCAAATAAGATGTGATTAATTTCTTCTTCTGTGCGCAAAGAAAAGCGAATTAAATATTTAATTTTTGAGTGGTGTGTGTGTGTGTGGGGGGGGGGGAGGAATATTTATCAATATATTTAATATTTCTTAATTTAAAATCAATTGGAGTCTTTCATTTCAAAATTCGAGGTCAAATTACAATTATATTTCAAATTTGCCTCGTTAATATATTTAATGTTTCTTAATTTAAAATCAATTGGTGTTTTTCATTTTCATTCGAGTTCAAATGAATACAATATTATTTCGACACAAAGTCTAAATCAAAAATATATAGTCTTTAGTAATGAAGCTTATGAAGCTTTTATTTTTGTGATTAAAGTTTGAATTTTTATTTAAATCACAGATGATTAATTATAATTATTTATTGAAACAAATAAATAGAATATAAATACAACGTTTCGATCGGCTTATTCTGCGATCGTTCTCAAGTATGAGCACCCACTCGATTTTTTTTTAATGAAAATGATGAGAGAAGGAGTTACACCAAAAAGGTGCAACCCCAAAGGCCTGGGTTGGCCCCTCCATCGTGAAAAGAAGAAAGAATTTTATGGTCTGGGCGGGGGTCGAAGGTATCTGTGGATACGGGTCTTAAATAGCTGAAGGTTATAAGTCGCGGGAAAGATGGTGGCAGGGAGCGAGTTCTAGTCTCTGGAGGCCATAGGGATAGAAGAGTTGGCGAAAGCGCTAGTGCCCTTTTTGAGAAAAAAAAATCTTTCATGTAAATAAATGTTCACTCAAGTTGTACCGATTTCAACCAAAAACTTGGTGTACCCCTTCTAACCTATATCGAGCTTAAGTTTCGAATTTTGTAGCTCTGAGACTTATGGCTGCGAAATTCAGGGGGGTACATTCTTACGTAAGTAAACATCAACTTTCGGTACTTCAATTTTAACCAAAATCTTATGGTACTTCTTGTAGCCTCTATATAGCTTAAGTTTCAAATTTCAAGCCTCTGTGACTTACCGAAGACGAGATTTGAACGATTAAAATATTAATTTAACACATGACTAATTTACAGCCTCTTCCTTTATTTCAATCGGATTAAAAATATGACACAACTAATAACTCATGAGACTATGGTTCTTAAATAAAATTGAAAGAGATAGTGAAAACTCTATGCTTTTTGAATATTTTGATAACTCTCAGTCAATTTTTGTTCGGGAATACGTATATCTGGTTTAAAAATTGAACACAAAGATACAGTTTAATAATTTAATAATAGGATTAGGTAAACTTTAGTGAGCTCAGAATACTATTTTCTAAAACTAGAACTAGGTACACTAGTAATCCTACGTAGGGGCCTATTCCATGGATTCTTTCTTTTCTTCATTGTATTACCAATGCGGAGAATTACGATTAGATTTCGGGCCATCTAATAGCAGAATTTACGGATAAAAATGTAGAAAATATATATTTTTTTAAATGGTTTTGTTCAGATTTTAAGGCGTTGTTGTGTTAAAAGCCTTAACAAATAAATAACATATGTTTTTTCAATTTCATCCTAAGATAATTAATCAATTTTTTCATTTTAAAATCCACTAATAGTTAATTATAAATTGTATTTTATATTAAAATTAAGAAATTTAATGAAAATATGGAATGGATGAGGATTGGGTAATTAAAACCAAATCGACTTGATTGGGGAATAATGGAATTGAAATAATTATCGGAAAAGAGGTTTTTTTATCTAATTAGATTTTTCCTCTTATTAAAAACAAGGACTAAAGATGAATAAGGACACTCGATGGTGGAGAAGTAATCTCCGGAATCGAAGCAAAAATACAATGTATACATTAATTAATGTAAAATAATTGGTTTAATAAAATTAATTTATCGGAAAAGAGGTTTTTTATTTAATTAGTTTTTTCCTCATATTAAAAACAAGGACTAAAAGATGATCAAGGACAGTCGATGGTGGAGAAGTAATCTCCGGAATCGAAGCTCAAAAACAACGTATGCATCAATTCATGTAAAATAATATGACCCGTATCCACAGATAACTTCGATCCCCGCCCAACCCATAAAATTCTTTCTTCTTCTTTTCACGATGGAGGGGTCAACCCAGGCCTTTAGGGGTTGCACCTTTTGGTGTAACTCCTTCTCTCATCATTATCATAAAAAAATAATAATTGGTTTAATAAATTGGTTTAATGAAAATATTATATTTAAATTTATTAAAAGGTAATTAGAAAATGTTTTCATCTAGTAGATCCGAGATTGAATGGACTATTTTTAATTATATGTCAGAAAGGTTAGTTTTACCCCGGGAAATCGAACCCGAGTTCCAAAATTTTCCATCCGGAATAAATGGCTACCCAATTCTGATATCCCTATGTAACGCTGTAAAACTATTCCTTTTAAGAAATGTTATAACACTGTCCTTCAAATTCTTAAGAAATTCTAAACCTGAAACACTTTTAGCATGTCTATGGATTTAAATTTAAAATCACTAGACCAAGAAATTTTACAAATTAAGATTTATATATTTAATTGAAATATTTAGCATATGTTAGAGAAGGGTTTCTCCCAGAGGGTAGCCAATTGTCCCAGATTTCTAATTTAGGCACTCGGGCTCGATTCCCAACAGGGTAAAAACAACCCTTCTGACATGATAAAGAATAAACTGACGTGTTCTGATGTGGCCATCCACTAGACTTTATCATACAACCTGGCCCCTCTCTTATATTTAATATATAATAAAATTATTTATAATCATGTAGGGGAGGGGAGTTAGTTTTTCCATTTTTAGACTTCTGGGGGCCCACTGATTATATATACAAAATTTGGTAGAGTTTGGTACGAGAGCCTATATTTTCATTTTTTGACAATACACCCCCCCCCCATTTTGGGCGGTTAGTTTTTTGCATTTTTAGACTTCTGGGTTCCCAATGATTATGTATACAAAATTTGGTTGAGTTTGGTAAATGGCCAATATTTTCAATTTTTGACCCCCCTCCCCATTTTGGGCTGTTATTTTTTGCATTTTAGACTTCTGGGGCCCCACTGATTATGTAAACAAAATTTGGTTGAGTTTGCTCAAATGGCCTAGATTTTTAATTTTTAACCCCACTCCCGATTTTGGGCTGTTACTTTTTGCATTTTTAGACTTCTGGGGCTCCAATGCCTATGTATTCAAAATTTGGTTGAGTTTGCTCATATGGCCTAGATTTTTAATTTTTAACCCCCCCTCCACTCTCCTTAATTTTGGGTCGATATGCACCAAAATCTAATCAGCTTTTAATCTCAATGGACCAAAACTACATGTGAAATTTGGTTTCGATATTCATACTAGTTTTTGAGCTAGCTCGTCCACAAAAATTTGGTAACGCACAGACTAACTAACAGACATAATAATAAAACTTGAGCAAGATGCGAGGTAGGTTTCACAAAAAAAATAAAACAAAATTGAGTTTTGAATTCGATATCCATATTTCGAGGGTGAGCCCATCATCAGGAGTCAAAGAAAATATGGATATCGAATTCAAAACTCAATTTTGTTTTATTTTTTTTGTGAAACCTATTTCGCATCTTGCTCAAGTTTTATTATTATATTAAAATGTTTCACCTAGAACCAACACTTAACTCCTTAAAAGTTATTGACTAACAGACCGACTAACTTACAGACATTTTGACAAAACAATTATTAACTCGAAATATATAATTTTTTCGCTGTACACTTATTAGAGCGTTTTTGTAGATCGAAATGCCATGGTTTTGCTCAATTTTTTTTATCAAAATAATTTCAGCCTATTTTGAGATATTTCGAAAAAGAAGGAAAAAACCACTTTTATCATGCACGATTACAATACTTGACCATACCCTGTATGGTAAAGTAAAAAAATAATTAATTATTTTTGTAGAAAAACCTCTCTTATTTATTTGTTTATACTGTTTTTTTAATCCGAACAACGGCTTAAAAATTTCATTAGAAATTTAATAAAGTCTACTTCTATAAGAAATTTGAACACTTATATTTTAGACACTTTTTGAAATTAACTATATAACAGGCTCAATCCCGAATCTTATATAAAATGCCTCTTCATTTTTCTTCTAAATCTAATTTAATTTTTGTATCTTTTGTTTGTTCCAGGAATCATCGCCGACGCTTACGCTCATCTCATCCAAAGTAAGTGTACTACATCATAAATATGTTTAAAATATAAAAACCTTTTTTTTATGTATATTATTTCTTTTTAATAGAAAATAAAAGTCACAATATTTTATAAAAATAAAATTTTTTATTATCTCTATTGTGAATGAAAAATTCTTCTTTTCACCTATTCGTGACTATTTTTTTCTCTTCCCCCTCTCTCTGATTAAATATCAAGATATACCCAAAATGGTCAATAAATTATACTATCTTTTTGTAAAAAATTCTAAAGAACCTATCTCGAATTTTTCAATTTAACATTTTTTCCAAATGAACAATAACGCAATAATATCTCGTTTATTTATTCCTTCATTCACTTCTATTAGCGCAACAAAAATTCTTTACAAATTTTTGTACAGATAAAAATATTTTCATTCTTGTTTTTTTATTTATTTATTATTTCTCTCTACAGTCTATTATAAAATATAATATAATCATAGATAAAGCGTATTTCTTTTAAGACAATCAGAGATTCTTACTTAAACCTGTTATCTACTCTTATTAAACGAGCAAAAATTGTTTGTTTATATATATATATATATATATATATTTGTTTGTATCTTAGTTCTATTTTGAAAACGTCTCGACCGATTTTGATGAAACAAATTCTATTAACAAGTTTTGAGGATGAGAAAGCAATCTGGCTAGGTTTGGACCTCGACAAATTTCATCTTAATTGATCTTTTCTTAATTAAAGTAATTATTGATAGATGAAAATCTCAATAAAAAAGTTTGTTTACATTTTCTTCAATTATCTTTTATTTTTAATTGGTTTTTTAATTTTAAAACCCACTAATAGGTTATAGCAAATATTAATATATATTAAAATTAAACAATTTAATTGATTATGAATTGAAAAAAAAGGAAAAGAGTTTTTTTTATTTAATTAGTTTTTTCCTCTTATTAAAAACAAGGACGAAAAAGATGTTGGCAAGCTCAAGAAGATCAAGGACAGTCGATGGTGGGGAACCAATACAATGTATACATTAATTCATGTAAAATAATTAGTAAATTAATATAAAATTTAATTGATTATAAATTCGAGTATTAAATCCAACAAAGAGTTAATAAGAAATATTATAGAATATAATATATTAGAATTTACCAATTTAATTGATTATTATAAAACTATAAATAAATTGTTATTTAATTAAAAAAAATAATTATACGGAATTTATTTATATACCTATATATACATAATCTGTGGGCCACTAGAAAATTAGAAATGCAAAAACTGGGGGTGGGGGGGTGGTGTGCCGAGGTGGTGTGCAGTGACGGAGTGGTTTTTATCAGAATTTGAAATTAAAAATAATATTAATATATAACTTTTAGCTGAAGCAAAAAGTTGCCGAGCATCGCTCGGTGGCTCCAGGTACTAGTGTTTTAAAATACTAAAATAATTACGATTTTTTTTTCTAAATATTAAGGAAAAGATCAGAGTTGAATTTCAACTAAGGATCATAAATTTGGTATTATTTTAAGAGAAAGAACATTTTTTTTTAAACATGTTATAGAGAATATGATGAAATCTTAAAAGTATTTTTGGTGACTTTAATGCAGGTCTTAATGATGATAAACAGACTTCTATAATATATTCCTAGAATTACTTAAATGACGCCATGGTTTGGTTATTTTCCTATTCGAAATGATGTAATTTCATTGACAATATATCTACCTACTTAAAGTTATCTATTATATATAAAATAAAGGCTTTTTCTTTACATTGGCTCAAATCACCTCAAATTTTGGATTCAGACGTTTCGAGAAAAGTTATCAAAGAAAATACCTTTAATAACATCAATGTCTGTCGGTCTGCCTGTCTGTCGGTCTGTCTGTCTGTCTGTCCACTCTTTTATGTCCAGTGGGAATAAAAATGGATCGAAATATTCTTATGAAATTTTGTATTTGAATCAGATTTCATCTAACTTAAAATCTGAACTATAGACATTTTGATATTTTGACCCTTAAAGGGGGTTTTGGGGTGGGTTTTGTGGAGTCAATAATGAAAATTTTAAAATAACACCTATACTATTAACTCTGCGGCAAATTTTATCATAAGCAAAGTTGTAGAGGGTATGATTTCTGAAATTTTTGTTTCAAAAAATACACCCAAAACCCACCCAATATGGAGGAGGGTCAAAAAATGTAAATTCTAACGCTTTGAACCAAACTCAACCAACATTTGTTTACATAATCTGTAGGCATCCAGAAGACTAGAAATGCAAAAAAAAGGGGGAGGGGGGCGTAAAAACGGCTGGAAATATTCATATGAAACTCAACAATCAACCAACCAACCAAAAAGTCTTCTGGGTAGCAATATGCCTACCGAAAGCGGGCTTCGCAGCTATTTATAATAAAATAAAGCCCTATAGGCTTTTATATATAGATATTTCAAGTACTTCAGAATAAATTTAAAATAGAGAGCTCAATTTATACCATGACTAGGTTATATTTCAGGGCTGTCCAACCAGTACTGCAATGATTATATATTATAAATTATAAATTTCTTTAAAACATTAAGATTTTCTGGAAATCATATCTGATACAATTTGACCTAATTTTGTCATATATTGACTCCATTTTTTATTAGATATAATTATTTTTAAGATAATGTTACATCATTCGTATCCATAGTAAATTTATAAGAGGAATAGTAGAGAATTGGATAAAATTAAAAACAATAGTTTTTTTAATGGGTCAGACGTTTCATGAATTTTATATCCACTGAGGAAGTCAAAATAAATTGACGTATCAATAGAATTAGGATATTTCGAGGGGTGAACCGCGACCTAATATGCTGTACACCTACTTCCACTTGTACTTCCAAATATTTCTAAGGATTCCAAATATTTCCAAGAAATTCCAAATATTTCCAAGCAATTCTAAATATTTCCAAGTACTTTCAAATATTTCCAAGTACAAATTTAGGGAACGAAGAAAATATTATTTTTATTACAGACAAAAGGATCAGCCGGGGCTCGAACCCGGGATCTTCGCATATGTACTGCAATGCTTTGTCATAAGAGGTTTACCTCCTATATCCACTAAGCTACTGATCCCCGAACCCAAACTAATACCCCTGCCTATATGAATTATGGAATTTGTTTTTTAATCCTCTCCTCGTTCATTTTCGCAGCGTAGGCCTTGATTCATTAATTAAACAATTAATTATTCCAGCGCCTCCCAATCGATCGCAGACCCCAAAGATCGAAAATAATTTTCTCTTCACCCAGGGCGTGACCAGAGGAGGATTAAAAAAATAAAAAGAAATTCCATAATTCATATAGACAGAGGGTATTAGTTTGGGTTCGGGGATCAGTAGCTTAGTGGATATAGGAGGTAAACCTCTTATGACAAAGCATTGCAGTACATATGCAAAAGGGTTCGAGCCCCAGCTGATCCTTTTGTCTGTAATAAAAATAATCTATTCTTCGTTCCCTAAATTTGAATTTGTTATTAATTGTCTTTACACGGCCTCGTTGTGTTCGCGCCCCGGGTGAAGAGAAAATTATTTTCGATCTTTGGGGTCTGCGATCGATTGGGAGGCGCTGGAATAATTAATTGTTTAATTTCCAAGTACTTTCAAATATTTCCAAGAAATTCCAAATATTTCCAAACAATTATAAATATTTCCAAGTACTTCAAAATATTTCTAAGTATTCCAAATATTTCTAAGTATTCCAAATATTTCCAAGAAATTCCAAATATTTCCAAGCAATTATAAATATTTCCAAGTACTTCAAAATATTTCCAAGTACTTCAAAATATTTCCAAGCACTTACAAATATTTCCAAGTACTTTCAAATATTTCCAAGTACTTTCAAATATTTCCAAGCAATTATAAATATTTCCAAGAAATTCCAAATATTTCCAAGCAATTATAAATATTTCCAAGTACTTCAAAATATTTTTAAGTACTTCAAAATATTTCCAAGCACTTCAAAATATTTCCATATATAATATTCCCATTTTTCTCCTTGTGAAACACCACCAACTCCAACCTAATTTAATTTTAACAATGTTTCACTATAAACCAACACCGCGTTCCCTAAATTTTATTTCCAAGTACTTTCAAATATTTCCAAGTACTTCCAAAATACTTCCAAAGAGGTGTACACCTACTTCCAATCTCGAATCACCCCTCGGGATATTTTATCTGCGGCCCGAGGCATTTGTTTTTACTTCAAATGCCGCCCGTGGTAAGCTTAAAGGTTGGCCACCCCTGTTCTATTTAATCTAGAGTTGATCTATTAGTAGTAATTTTTTAGAATTTTAATATCTTACATACCTAATATATTTTTGGTTTTCTAAGTAGTATTGCCTTAAATAGAGTAGAAAACGAGTGTCGAAACCTCGTGATGGCCACCTCTTCGTTTTTACCATATTCTGGCACACACAAAAAGACATTTTCGAAAGTGGAAGTGACTCAAATTTCCTTGACAGATGTACAAAAGCCAAACAGATGTGCACTTGAGCAAGGATACGTATGTCTGCAAGCGAAAAAGAACAAAAAAATTATAATAGGAATGTTAATCATCAAAAAATCATTTCCACAAAAAAAAAAACAACACCAAAAAAACGCCTAACCATTACTGTTAAATAATGTATTAATGCAAAATGATGAATATATTCTAATCAAGATTACGCTAATTGAAATATATACACTTAAATGCTAATTCGATGAGTCAGATGATTTTTTTTTTAATTCAATCATTAATATACTTATAATTATTATTTATTTATTTATTTATTTTGGAAACGCTTAGAATTTACTTAACATTATACCTACTTATCAAAATATTTTTGCATATTAAAAAAACCTGGCTCGACTAAAATTTATCATCTAAATAAACTCACAAAGAGAAACAAAGAGGTTGTCCTCTGCTTGATGCAAATAAACATACACACATGTATATATCGAGATGATATATCTGTATATATATTAAATTGAAAGTTTTTGCCTAGAGTAGCAGAATTTTTATATATTGAAGGAGACAATAAAAGAGTGTGTCTTCTGCTGGAATTATAAATTTTATTTATTTATAACGAGACTATAGTTTCGAGGGCTTTGCTCTCTTCATAAGTCTATTACAATGTATTCACAGGAATTAATTTATGAATTAAAGTTTAAAATCTTTCATGTGGTTAGGTTAAGAAAAAACTATAGTCTCGTTATAAATAAATAAAATTTATAATTCCAGCAGAAGACACACTCTTTTTATTGTCTCCTTCAATGTATATATATTATTTATTTGTTTGAGACTATAGTTTCGAAGACTTGGTCTTCATCATCTTTTTTTTTTTATTAGTTCCTAGCCAGCAGTGACGAAGTTACACCAAGTTTTCAATATCCATATGATATTGACTCCATGAAAAACATTTATAATTGAAGAAAGACTGATGATGAAGACCAAGTCTTCGAAACTATAGTCTCAAACAAATAAATAATATATATACAGATATATCATCTCGATATATATATGTGTGTATGTTTATTTGCATCAAGCAGAGGACAACCTTTTTGTTTCTCTTTGTGAATCAACAACTCTGCTACTCTCGGCAAAAAAAAACTTTTCAATCATATCTAAATAAACTGACACATGACTTTTAATATGAGGCCTTCCACGCCAAATGGAACTGTTTGAAAAATTTTAATTTTTGATTTCCTTCATTTTTTGGCATTTTTTAGTATCCATCAAAAAACTCTTCCTGGAAAATTTTGAAATTTTTTTGATAACCGGTTTAAAAGATATTGAATTTCAGTTTTTCGCTCTTTAAAAAAATGGTCCAAATTCAAAATTTTTGTTTTTACATGTTTTTTTTTTTAAAAATATAAAGAAATTATTGGAGGTGTTTTTATATGGGATTTTTGAGTTTGAAAATTTTAATCTTGTTTTTGAAACTGTACCTATATGTTCTCTTCGATTTTTTTGATAATTTTTTCTTTTAAACTTTTATTCATTCTACAAATTTTAAGACCAGATTGATAGTAGTCCTATTATAATTACCCGAGAGGTGACCCGTGATCGGAAGTAGGTGTACACCTCTTTGGAAATATTTGAAAGTGCTTGGAAATATTTGGAATTACTTGGAAATATTTGTAAGTGTATGGAAATATTTGAAAGTGCTTGGAAATATTTGGAAGTGCTTGGAAATGTGTGTAAGTACTTGGAAATATTTGGAAGTACTTGGAAATATTTGGAAGAGAAATATTTGGAAGTACAAGTGAAAGTAGGTGTACAGCATATTATGTCGCGGTTCACCCCTCATACTTTAATTACCTAATATTTTTTTCAAATTTTTTATATTTCCAAAAAAAATATTCGCTATTATAACCATTATTAAAACCACTTTTTGGTATTGAGATCTCTTTTTTTAATTATTTTGAATTAATTTTTATCGTTGACAGGTGTTTCAAATAAATAATTAGTAGGTATTTTAGTTTGCTGAAAGAAAATCAAAATCAAAAATTGAAAATCGAAAAAAAAGTATTATAATTATCATAGGACCATTATCAACCCACTCTTAAACTTTGTAGAATAAATAGAAGTTTAAAAGAAAAACATATCAAAAAAATCGAAGAATTATAGAGTTTCAAAAACAAGATAAAAATTTTCAAACTCAAAAATAGCATATAAAACACTTTAAATATTTTTTTGTATTTTTTTCTAAAAAGTATGTAAAAAACAAATATTTCAAATTTTTTTTTTGAATTTGGACCATTTTTGAAGAAGTTAAGAGCGAAAAACCGAAATTCGATATCTTTTAAACCGGTGATCAAAAAAAATTCAAAATTTACCTGGAAGAGTTTTTGATAGATGAGTACTAAAAAATGTCAAAAAATGAAGAAAATCAAAAATTACAATTTTTCAAACTGTCCGATTTGGCGTGGAATGCCCCATATACACTTGCCCCTTCTCGTATATTTAATATTTAATAAAGTAATTTATAATCATTTAAAAAAGAAACCCCCCCCCCCCTCTTAATTTTGGACTCATTATAAATTTATGATTTCTCCTTATAAATGAGAATCTTCTTATGAAAATATTATTTTTTTGATTCTCGTTATGAAATTTAATTATTTTAATTTATTTTTGAACCCCCCCCCCCCCCACCTCACCACTCCCTTTGGATCAGTATCAATTTCATATAATTATTGCATATGCAAAATTTCGTACAAACTGACCAAAAGGTCTAGGAATTGTATTAATGGTTCTATTTTTTGAACCCGTCCACCTCCAATAATTTTGGCCTCCCGAAAAAATAATGAAAATAATTTCATTAGTTAATTATTGATAAAAAATACTTGGTAGGTTTCACATTAAGATATTAAAATAAAACGAATTTATTTTTCCAGAGACTTTAATCTCAATATCTCAGTTACTTTCTGTTGCTCCTGAAGATGGGTTAGCCACCCGAAATATATATTGCGAGATTAAAGTCTCTCCAAAAATAAATTCCTTTTATGTTTATATCTTAATGTGAAACCTACCAAGTATTTTTTCATAAAGAGAAACAAAGAGGTTGTCCTCTGCTTGATGCAAATAAACATACACACATATATATCGAGATGATATATCTGTATATATAATATATATTATTTATTTGTTTGAGACTATAGTTTCAAAGACTTGGTCTTCATCATCAGTCTTTTTTAATTATAAATGTTGTTTTTCATGGAGTCAATATCGTATGGATATTGAAAATTTGATGTTCCTTCTTCACTGGTGGTCAGCTTAGAACTAAAGACATTCTTTTGGTTCACATTCAAATATAACCATATGTTTCCCTTTCTCCTTGTTTTACAAAGAGATAGGCTGATAATGGAAGAGGGGGGTTTGTTTTTCTTTTTTCTTTTATCTTTTGTTAGCAAACATTTTAAGCAAATTGCTATTTGATAATTCAATTTGGCTGTACAAACAAAGTTTTGAATTTTTATTGAATGATTTCAAAATTTCTAACGATTCAATTGCGCAAATTAATTTTGGGTTTCTTTCTCCTTTTATTAATCTAATTTCTGCACCTTCTGGGAAAGAGTGATTGTTTGAATTTAAATGTTCCGCAAAAGAGTTTTCATTCTTTTTATTTTTAACATCCCTAATATGTTCCTTTAATCGAATTTTCAGATTCCCCTCTGTTTTCCCTAGGTAGATCGCTTCGCAATCTTTACATTTCAAACTATAAACCCCTTCTTTTTCTATATTTGGTAATTTGTCTTTTTTATTTGAACCTAAATCTTTTCCTAGAGTAATTGGAGTTTTGAATATTGTGTTGAACCCTAATTTTTTCATTTTTTGTTTTAATTTTTCCGAAATTTGTCCATAATATGGTATTTTTTATCCAATAATATAAAAAATGTTTCACCAAGTACCAACAACAAATTAAATAATAATGAGTATTAATTTGAATATCCACAGGGGTGCCTACACTCACTCACTCTATTGTTTACTCTAATGTGATAGCATAAGGAGCCCACGACTCATCACTACCCCAGTTCGTTGTTAAGTTAAAAGTTTTCTATCTAATATGAATCGTTTAGCTACTCTGCAGGATTTTAACTTGCAGAAGCATTGCCCGTGTCTCACCGCATGGAGGTAGATTCATTTTATTTTTTACCGACTTATTCGAATGAATTTTCTTTCTTTTTTTTTTTTTATTCCTTTTTTAGGGAAATCTTAAAGGCTTCTAAATTTATTATACATTTCTTAGTGAGTGGCCCGGCTCTATTAGCCGGGGTTACAGGGGTGCCTACAAGGGGGAGAGGGTTAAGATGCATTAAAATTTATGGAGGGGGGTTGATATTGTTGCAAAATTAGCGTTATATGCAAAAAATGAAATCCGTCAAGTTAATAACTTAAACAAAAGGTAATAAAAAAACTCTTCTAATTCTTTAGAAGTGAATAAAATATCATGTACAAGGAAGAGAGGGGTTATTTTTCATGACAATGCAGGGGGTTGAATCATGAAGCTAAGGGGGATGGGCACCCCTGATATGAATAAAATTGGAATGAATTAGGCCAAGTGGGGGGTGTAAAGTAATTTGTACTCGTGTTTTTTGCAAAGCGATCTCAGCTAGTAAATATTTTGATCTTCTACTTCAGATGGGGATTAGTATTTGAAAAAATTATTCATGAATATGCATGTTTTTTCACAGGAATGTAATATCTATGAATAAATTTTTTAAAATTATAATTAGATTTTTGAAATGCACAGGATTTAAATACTGATTTCCCTTACTAAAGAAGAAATTGCTAAATGTTACGAATCTCTTTCTGAAGAGAGGCTTGAAAGTCATCTTAAGATGAGATAGGTCATTTTTGATAAATCACTTTAGAAAAACACAGAATTGGATTGGATATATTTTGTTTATATGGCTGATTCTCAAAAAAAAAAAAAAAAAAAAAACGAAAAATGACTTCGATAATTTGAACATAATTTTTTTTTAATTATTATGAAATTTCTTTTGTAAATTTGATGGTACATGGGCTAATTGTTTAAAACCTAATAGTGGTCCCCAACGTTTTTGAGTTTAAAGGGGGTGAGGGGGTCCATATAGTTTTGGGTTCTGAATACTTCCAAAAAAAGCTGACGTGTTCTGATGTGGCCATCCACTTGGCTTTACCATAAAGCCTGGCCCCTCACTTATATTTAATATTTAATAAAATTATTTATAATCATGTAGGGGTGGGGGGTTAGTTTTTCTATTTTTAGACTCCTGGGGGCCCACTGATTATGTAAACAAAATTTGGTTGAGTTTGGTACAAGAACCTATATTTTCATTTTTTGACCATACACCCCCCCCCCCCATTTTGGGCGGTTAGTTTTTACATTTTTAGACTTCTGGGGTCCCACTGATTATGTATATAAAATTTGCTTGAGTTTGCTCAAATAGCCTAGATTTTTAATTTTTAACCCTCCCTCTACCCCCCTTAATTTTGGGTCGATATGCACCAAAATCTAATCAGCTCTTAAATTCAATGGACTAAAACTACGTGTGAAATTTGGTTTTGATATTTAAACTAGTTTTTGAGCTAGCTCGTCCACAAAAATTTGGTAACGCACAGACTAACAGACATTTTGACAAAACAATTATTATCTCGAAAAATATAATTTTTTCGATGTTCACTTATTAAAGCTTTTTTGTAGAGCGAAATGTGATGGTTTTCTTCAATTTCTTTAATCAAAATAGTTTCAGCCGTTTTTGAGATATTTAGAAAAAACGAAGGAAAAAACCACTTTTTTCATGCACGATTACAATACTTGACCATACCCTCCCTGTATGGTAAAGTAAAAATATGTGATATCCGGAAAAAAAATATGATAAATTGTGAGAGACAACATGGAACATAAACTTATTCTTGTATTGGTTTACTGGACCGTCTCTTAGAACACTAACACCAACACTTTCTATGAGGGAGGCGAGGGAATGAGGAATCAAAACATTATTGCACACAAGTAGAAAAAATAACCTTATAATTTAAAATCTATTGGTGTTTTTTCATTTTCATTCGAGTTCAAATGAATACAATATTATCTCGACACAAAGTCTAAATCAAAAATATATAGTTTTAGTAACAGAAATCAAGATATAAATATTAATGTTGCATTGGTGTAATGGCTAGAGCTGATGCCCTTAGTTCAAGAGTTGGTCGGTTCGATTCTAGGCAAGAAAGAATTTTTTAAAGAAATTTCTCTCAGAGTTGTTACAAATTAATCTAGGCTCTTATATATAGTATGGTATTGTTTTTGTTTCTAATGTTATTTTTTTTTTTTTTTGACTTTTCGGCCTTTCTAGCCATAAGCCTAAATACGATACTAGTTATAGTTTTTTGAAAATTTGTCTCTACCCCCGGGGTCAGATTTTAGCAGGTTGCCTCGAGTCGGATTCGAACCCGGGTCCCCTGGTTAGCTCGCTGTCACGCTACCGCCTAGCCTATCTGACACCCCATTTCTAATGTTATTGCTCATTTTTATTTGGGATGTTTTAATGTTGTAGTTTATTTTATTGTTGAGTTTTGCACTCAGACAGTTTCAATAAAAAAAAAAGAAACATTAATAAAAAAATTAATAAAATTAATTCGGTAAGTTAATTAGTTTTTGCTGGGTGTCCAAATGGGCTTTTGCTCCCAAGGCCAATATTTTTTATCTTCTTTAAAAAAAAGTTCAAAACGTTTGTGAACAACGATGCTTTCTTTCTTTGATGATGCCGGAGCTAGTCAAAACGTTGGCAAAAAAATAAATTATATTTTATTACAATTTTATATCATTCTGGTTGCAAATAATAAAAAGCGACCCTTTTACCTGTAATTAAAATTAAAAAAAAATATATTTAATATATCATCGTAATTAAGTAAAGCAAAAAAATCACCTAACAAAAAGTTTGCTACTCTAGGTAGATTAATAACTAGCCTATCATCAAATTTAAAATATCATTTAGTTGAAGGAGACAATAAAAGAGTGTGCTTTCTGCTGGAATAATAAATTTTATTTATTTATAACCATTATAAATAACGAAATAAATAAATAAAATTTATAATTCCAGCAGAAGGCACACTCTTTTATTTTATCCTTCAATATATAAAAAACTCCGGTCTGGTGACCTGGCGGGCAGCGTCTCGGTCCAAAAATTGTATTCCTCTTAAAAAACCACACTCCAAATGTATACCCGTAAACTACCGAAAATACATCGTCTCTTAAAAGTTTCGCCTCTTTAATTTTTGAGTGGCGAGGAGGAATAATTATCAATATATTTAATGTTTCTTAATTCAAAATGAATTGGAGTCTTTCATTTCAAAATTCGAGTCCAAATTACAATTATATTTCAAATTTGTCTGGTTAATGAAAATCGATTGGAGCCATCAGTTTAAAATCCGAGCTGACAATTATATTTCAAATTTGCCTCGTTAATTAATATATATTTAATGTTTCTTAATTTAAAATCTATTGGTGTTTTTTCATTTTCATTCGAGTTCAAATGAATACAATATTATCTCGACACAAAGTCTAAATCAAAAATATATAGTTTTAGTAACAGAAATCAAGATATAAATATTAATGTTGCATTGGTGTAATGGCTAGAGCTGATGCCCTTAGTTCAAGAGTTTGTCGGTTCGATTCTAGGCAAGAGGGTAATTTTTTTAAAGAAAATTCTCTCAGCGTTGTTACAAATTAATCTAGGCTCTTATTATACATTTAGTATTCTGCTACCCTCGGCACAAAACTTTCAATTTATCATTTAGTTGGTTCATGTCCATTTTAATAATAAATAAAAGATTCACGGGTTTTTGGACAATTTTTTTTTTATTAATGTTAAATTTTCGTACGACGTTTCGTTCTTTTTGAAAATTGGTTGTGTTAGCTTGTTATAGGATGAATATTATGAATACACTATTTATTGTCTCGATGATTTCACTATTTTATCAACGATTGATCAACGGTTTTAAGTAATTGAGTACTTGAAAAAGTCCTGAAAAAGGACGAAACGTCCTACGAAAATTGATATTTAACATTAATAAAAAAAAATGTCCAAAAACCCATGAATCTTTTATTTTTTAAAATATCATTTTCATAACAAGCAGAATTATTAATTATCAAATATCTATTCAGTTCCCTGCTTTTCACTATATATTTTAATACGATTTTTGATTTTGAATTAATAATATTATTATAGAATATGCTGAAGTATCTCTGTAAAAAAAAATAGAATTACGTTTAATTAAAAAAAATCCATTTAAAATACAATGTAAGAGCTTAAAGGTAATTTTTGTACCAATTCAATTTTAATTAAATAGTTAAATTAAAATTATGAAAAAATTCGACTTAAATTTCAATTTATTAATTAATCAATTTATTTATTTTATAACCCAATAACAATTCACTACAAATATTATTATATATTAAAATTAAAAAATCCTAATTATGGGAGAAGGAATTCAATAATGGAATTGAAATAATTATCGGAAAAGAGGTTTTTTTATTTAATTAGTTTTTTCCTCTTATTAAAAATAAGGGCTAAAAAGATGATCAAAGACAGTCGACAGGAGAAGTAATTTCCGGAGTCGAAGCTCAAAAACAAAATATGCATAGATTCATGTAAAATAATTGGTTTAATCCTAATTATGGATTGATTTTTTTGATATTATCGGAAAAGAGGTTTTTTTATTTAATTAGTTTTTTCCTCTTATTAAAAACAACGACTAAAAAGCTGTTGGCAAGCTTAAGAAGATCAAGGACAATCTATGGTGGGGAAGTAATCTCCAAAGTCGAAGCTCAAATACAATGTATATAGTACATTAATTCATGTAAAATAATTGGTTCAATAAAATTAAAAAACAAAGAAATAATCCTAATTATGGAATTAAGGAATTAGAAATCGGAAAAGAGGTTTTTTTATTTAATTAGTTTTTTCCTCTTATTAAAAACAAAGACTAAAAAGATGTTGGCAAGCTAAAGAAGATCAAGTACAATCGATGGTGGGGAAGTAATCTCCGAAGTCGAAGCTCAAATACAATGTATACATTAATTCATGTAAAATATAATTGATTCAATCCTAATTATGACAAGTAAATAAATCAGTCCCCTATCTAATTGCGCTAAACTTCTTAGATCGAATACAGTGGTCGTCCCACTTTTCTGGTCAAGGGCCACATAGGACAATAGGAGGTATTATTGCGGTCCACACACTTATGAATTGGGCTGACAACTCAATTGATTAACTATTTATTGACAAAGCAACTAAAAATCTAATTTTACAGTTAATTGAAAATTAATCAGGATTTCAGAGCTAAAATAAACTGTTTTTTGGAGAAGTTATGTCTTGGAATTATTGGTTAACTACCCAATTATATGGGTTTTAACTTCAAATTCGGACTTTTCCATTTCAAATTCAGGATATTAAAAATCAAAATCAGACTTTTTCAAATTCAGAATTTCTATACAATGGACCAAATTTTAGATTTTTACCTGAAAAAGTTTTTCTGAGAGTACAAAATGCTAATCTTGAAAGGTTTTAGTTGATGAGCTGGAAAATCGGTACGTAAATATATTAGAATGCACCAAATTTTATCTTTTTGCCTGAAATTTTTCTGAAAGTTAAATTAAATTAAAACTTTTTTCTTAACTATATAAAACTTTTTTCTATTTTTTTCAACTGTTTATTAATAAATTCTGGATTTGATTTGAAAAGTCTGATTTTGATTTTTAAAATCCTGAATTTGATATGGAAAAGTCCGAATTAGAAGTTTTTTTTTAATTTTTTTATTTTTATTTAATGTCACCTGGAACAAAGCCCATTTAGACAGCACATAAATAAAGTGTTAGTAGGGTTAGTGAGGGAGCCGAGTTTTTAGCCGGTAGAAATTTTTATTTGCCAGCCAGGATCGAACCCCGGCCTCCCACTCCAACATCGTCATAATCGATCGATGCCGAAGCGAGGCCAGCGCGGTAGCCGACTAAGCCAACCCGACTTCCGAATTAGAAGTTAAAAACCTATATTATCAACGTAGGTAGCATTATGTGAATGGGTGTGAATATATGAAATCGAGGGGTGAACCGCGATTGGAATTAGGTGTACACCATCTTTGGAATTATGTGGAATTATTTTGGAATTTATTAGATAATTCCCCTTCATCTATTGTCTTTTACTTGGAAATGAAAGTGAAAGTGGAAGTAGGCGTACAAGATATTAGCCCGCGGTTCACCCCTCGTATAAAATGTATATTGAAAAAAGATAGTATATTCAATTTTTTTTCTTATTTTAACCACAAACATGTTATTATTATTTATGTATTTTTTATTACGAGTATCATGTAATTTAAGTGTTATGGTGTTGTACTTTTGTAATTATTTCTTTTATGTTGGCGTCATTGGGAATACATGCAATAATTCTCATTGCGTTTTCTAAATGAGTGGAAAGACGATTGCGGTATTTATTTTTAACCGACTTCAAAAAATTCGACTGAATTTTTTTTTGTCTATGTTACCTCATATCTCCGCCAATTGTGAACCGATGTTGATGATTTTTTTGCATTGGGTTCAGTCTAGCTTCCGATTGGACCCGTTTTTTACTTTAGCATACAGGTATGGTCAAGTATTGTAATAGTGCATGAAAAAAGTGTTTTTTTTCCTTCTTTTTTTCGAAATATCTCAAAAACAGCTGAAACTATTTCGATTAAAAAAATTGAGCGAAACCATGGCATTTCGCTCTACAAAAAAGCCCTAATAAGTGAACATGGAAAAAATTATATTTTTCGAGATAATAATTTTTTTGTCAAAATGTCTGTTAGTCTGTGCGTTACCAAATTTTGTGGACGAGCTAGCTCAAAAACTAATGTGAATATCGAAACCAAATTTCACAGATAGTTTTGGTCCATTGAGATTAAGAGCTGATTAGATTTTGGTGCATATCGACCCAAAATTAAGGGGGGTGGAGGGGGGTTAAAAATTAAAAATCTAGGTCGTTTGAGCAAACTCAACCAAATTTTGTATACATAATCAGTGGACCCCCAGAAGTCTAAAAATGCAAAATATAACCGCCCAAAATGGGGGGGGGGGGGGGTGTCAAAAAATGAAAATCTTTGTCATTTACCAAACTCAACCAAATTTTGTATACATAATCAGTGGGTCCCAAGAAGTCTAAAAATGCAAAAACTAACCGCCCGAAATGGGGGGGGGGAGGTCAAAAATTAAAAACATCACTAAAAAGAGAAAAATAAAAATAATTTTTATAAAAAAAAATAATACCGACTTCAAAATGTAATTTCATGTTAATATTTCGTCGTTTATTTGTAACTATATAAGATAATAATTATATTATACCTTTTACTGCATTTTATTTTATTTTTATGTTATTATTATTTTATTTGTTGCATTTAATTTTTTTGAAGTCGGTTTTATTTTTTTCTTATAAAAATTATTTTTAATTCACTGAGTTCGTTCATCAACTGAGTTTTAGGCAATCCAAACTGACTGAATATTTGAATTTTTGTTATGTCGCGGGCCGCACAAATACCGACTGTGGGCCGCATGAGGCCCGCGGACCGCAGTTTGACGACTAGTGATCTAATAGGATCGCCCACATTAAAGAAGAGAGTTAATCATTCCTAAAAATAGAGAAGTAAAGTAACCGGAAATGGACTTTCTAATTATTAGTGACTATTGCGAAAATAATAATAAAAAATAATTAGTTTAGCAAGAACCATGAGAGCGCTAGCTTTAAAAGGTTGAAATACAAGCCTCACACACACACACACAGTCGGCTGTCTCTACTGGGAACTTTTTTGGCTGGTTGGCCCCCCAAGGGCCCTGGCTACATTTTATGAGCTCTCGTAAAGCATATTAAGTATATCCTAAACAAAAGCCTATTTTAGTGTTACGTTTTTTGCTCTACTTGAAAAATCTTTTTTCTTAGAAATGAATTTTTTTCTGTCCTATCTCTTCCTCTTACTCTGGTAGAAATACATTTTGCTCGCTAATTATAAATTTAATTTCCAAGTCTATTAGACACAGGGTTAGAACTAAAAAAAAAAAAAAAATAATACAAAGACGAGCATGCTTGAAAATCCTTCTCATCAGGAGTTGAATATTTTTCTACGTACCATCCACGTGTTTTATTTATTTATTTATTTTTTGTTTCCCATTCTTTTGCCTAATGTTTAATTCGACTTTTTTTTATAGTGTATTCTCTAAATATTTCGGAATGCGAATGAAAGCAACTATTAGATATAGATAAAGAAACGTTTATTTATTTATTTGTTTGTTTGTTTGTTTGTTTGTTTCCATTTACTAAATGACTAATTAAAAATACACTAAAATCGCAAGTTAGTTAATTCGGGGAAGCTGTTTATAGACTTGCAAACAATAAATGGCTTTTTGGCCGTACCTACTAACTAAAGACTTTTGGTCTGAAAGACTATCTCATTAGATATTATAAATTTTACTGTTTTTATTTTATTATTTAAAAAAAATAAGCTGACGTGTTCTGATGTGGCCATCCACTTGACTTTACCATACAACCTGGCCCTTCAATTATATTTAATATTTAATAAAATTATTTATAATCATGTAGGGGAGGGGGTTAGTTTTTGGATTTTTAGACTCCTGGGGGCCCACTGATTGTGTATACAAAATTTGGTTGAGTTTGGTACAAGAGCCTATATTTTCATTTTTGACCCTATACCCCCCCCTTTCCCATTTTGGGCGGTTAGTTTTTGCATTTTTAGACTTCTAGGGTCCCACTGATTATGTATACAAAATTTGGTTGAGTTTGGTAAATGGCCAAGATTTTAATTTTTTGACCCTCCACCTCATTTTAGGCGGTTAGTTTTTGCATTTTTAGACTTCTGGAGTCCCATTGATTATGTATACAAAATTTGGTTAGTTTGCTCAAATGGCCTAGATTTTTTAATTTTTAATCCCCCCTTCATCCCCCCTTAATTTTTGGGTCTATATGCATCAAAATCTAATCAGCTCTTTATCTCAATGGACCAAAACTAGGTCTCAAATTTGGTTTCGATATTCACACTAGTTTTTGAGCTAGCTCGTCCACAAAAATCTGGTAACGAACAGACTAACAGACAGACTAACTAACAGACATTTTGACAAAATACTTATTATCTCGAAAAATATAATTTTTTCGATGTTCACTTATTAGAGCTTTTTTGTAGAGCGAAATATCATGGTTTTGCTCCATTTTTTTAATCAAAATAGTTTCAGCCGTTTTTGAGATATTTTGAAAAAAAGAAGGAAAAAAAACACTTTTTTCATGCACGATTACAATACTTGACCATACCCTGTAGATTTGTTTTGCCGAGAGTAACAGTGAGGTTGTTGATTCATAAAGAGAAATCGATGAGGTTGTCCTCTCCTTAATTCAAATAAACATATCGATGGTGTTTGGCGGAAAAAGGTCCAATCTACAATTTCCAGAATGTTTCTAAAATTGAATACTGCGATTTCTATTCATTTTTTTTTTGCAAGTTTATAGATTTTTTATGTATCGGTTAATGGCAAATATTAGCTATATTTATAATACATCCTTACATTTAAATGATCACGTGGTTAATTTCAAGTCAATGAAAATTCAAGAGTGTTGTATGTACATTGATTGGCCCTTTAGCATAAGCGACTATGCTAAAAACTGGAGAACGAAAAGGTCCAATCTGTCAGTTTGGGGGGTTAGTTTTTGCAGTTTTTCCATTTTTAGACTTCTGGGGGTGATTATGTATACAACATTTGGTTGGGATTGATAAATGGCCAAGATTTTCATTTTTTAACCCCCCCCCCATTTTGGGAGGTTAGTTTTTGCATTTTTAGATTACTGATACTAATATTACAAAATCTAATCAGCTCTTAATCTCAATGTACCAAAACTTCGTGTGAAATTTAGTTTTGATATTCACACTAGTTTTTGAGTTAGCTCGTCCACAAAAATTTAGTAACGCACTTACTAACAGACATTTTGACAAAATAATTATTACCTCGAAAAATATAATTTTTTCGGTGTTCACTTATTAGAGCTTTTTTGTATACCGAAATGCCATGGTTTGGCCCAATTTTTTTATTCAAAATATTTTCATCCATGTTTGAGATATTTCGAAAAAAGAAACAAAAAACACTTTTTTTCATGCATGATTACAATACTTGACCATAACCTGTATGGTAAAGTAAAATCTACAAAAAAATAACTAATTATTTTTCCTTGAAACAACCGTGTAATATAGGAAAATAAAGTGTCAGATTGTCACTTTGGATTAATTTAAAAGCAGCTTGGCCCTAAACACCAAGCAGATTGGCCCTTCTGCAATTTCATGTTTAAGTTGATTTCAGTTTGTCCCTTATATATTAGCCCAAATTAACAGATAACCTTGAGCTGGTAAAATTAGATAGGCCCTAGTGGAAAAAAATCAGATTGACCCTTTTTCCCCAACAGCATCGATATATACTCTTATATACCAAATATATACTGGAATGTACTTTTTTCAATTAAACCGATTATTAACAGGTGGGTTAAGATAAATAAAGCAGGTGGTGGTCATAACAAATAAGGTTTTTGGTGATAAATAAACATTAATTAAAAACACAATTGATAAAAAATAAAAACATTTTGTCTCTGTTTATTAATTTAAATAATAATTTATTTTTTCAGTCAATATTAACGGACAGCTTTTTTGTGGTCCTTAATATATTTAATTATTAGAATATTAAATTTCATCAAAATTGGTTAAGTCATTTTCAAGATATTTAGAAAAACTAAAAAAAGTACTAGAATAAAGTACTACTGTTTGTGGGCCGATAGATACAAAACTAATCAGACATTATTTTGTTAAAGTAATGGTAGGTTTTCAATTTCATTTTAATTGGTTGAACGGAGTGGAAAAAATCGTCGACGAATAAAAAGTGTAACGTACATCCATCCATCCATTCATGGTTTTCGTAGCCTTTACCTGAGGAGCCTTTGAATGATCCAATACTATATCTTCTTCGCATTGGATGAAATAAAAATCGAGAAATGGCTTGCACCTTATTTCGTAGGGTAGTCAAACTCTTAACTTCTCTGTCATTTCAGTTGTCTAAATACCAGGGGCTCCCAGGATAGAGTTGTGGCTATCAAATAACCTGGCTGATGGTTCAGCAAACCTTGTTTGACAGGATTGTGTCTAGTGATGCTTCCCCCACTCTCTGTTCGCTAGACAAGCCTGCGTTTTCTCTGTAGCAATCGTCCGCAGTAGTCTCTTAGACAACACTCGTCGGAAAAATGCCAAATGGTCAGATGAAGCAACGGGTTAACCTCAGAAAGGCGAGATGGGAAATATTTTTTCTTTAGAACCATAAAAATTTTAAGATAAAAGAAATATTTAAGAAATTTATATCTAAAATTAAGACAATTTGAATTCAACTAAACTCTTATTTTAAAAGATTCACATTTTCAACCTCTTTTAAATTCACTCTTATTACGTTACTACTTATTATATGAGGATGGTGAAATTTTGTTATCGAGTATTAAGTTTTTTTTTTGCTTTGTATTTTCGAAATATCTCAAAAACGGCTGAAATTATTTATTATTCGATCTATTAGTTCTTTTTGTAAAAAAAGCCTTGAAAAAACGTAGTGCCCGCAGAAATTTGGGCTCAGTTCATATAAAGGAGCCAATCAATATTTCGCACGACGGCGCAAAAGCCACTTGACGCGTCGTTGCCAATATTAAGTAAAATTGAAATAAAAATTTAACGTGATACGTGATATATTAACATTATTTTTAACCGACTTCAAAAAAGGAGGAGGTTCTCAATTCGACTGATTTTTTTTGTGTCTATGTTAACTGATATCTTCGCCAATTGTGAACCGATTTTGATGATTTTTTTGCATTGGGTTCAGCCTAGTTTCCGATTGGTAAAAATATAAATTTCATTGGTATTGGACCTTTTTTGTTATGTTTGTTCAGCCATAACTTCTTTGTTTATGAACCGATTTTAATGATTCTTTCTGCGTTTGGATCAGTATAGCTCCAAGATAGTCAAGATACCTAACTATTTATTTATTTTATGTATGTTCAGCGAGAACTTTTTGCCACGTTGATCCGATTTCGAAGATTCTTTTTTATTGGAAAGGGGCACCTTAGGATGGTTCCATATTAATTTGGTCAAGTTCTGATGATATGATCAATGACGAAATAACATAAATCTTCAATTCTTATGAGAAAAATAATCGAAATTATAATATATAAAATCTTTTATAAAAAAAATCTTAAAACGTTCATTTAAAACCCGCAAACGTTTCGAGTGAATTTCTCTATTTATGAATTGAATTTTATTATCATTTTCTGATTCATTTGCCAGACGCTTTCTCTTACGAGATGCATGCAAGGTATTATATTAAGTCACTATTAATAACATCACTAAAAGAGAAAAATAAAAATAATTTTTATAAAAAAAAATAAAACCGACTTCAAAAAAATTAAATGCAACAAATAAAATAATAATAACTCAAAAATAAAATAAAATACACTAAAAGGTATAAAATAATTATCTAATTTAGTTACAACTAAACGACGAAATATTAACATGAAATTACTTTTTGAAGTCGGTGCCAAACAAACTATATAAGCGAGCGTACCCACCAAACGTATTAAGTAAGATCCATCGAGTTCGATTGATAAAATGTATATTTTTGGCACCGACTTCAAAAAGTGATTTCATGTAAAAATTTCTTCGTTTAGTTATAACTAAATTAGATAATTATTTTATACCTTTTAGTGCATTTTATTTTTTTATCAAAACAACAGCTTAAAATATCAATAAAATTATTGAAATAAAAATATTTTCTCGATCTGCCAGTCACTAACTATTCGAATAATAATAAGAGCGAGTGTTGGAAAGAATTACTTTCGATTTCTGAACTAAATTGAAGGCTATGGTCGTTGTAATAATACCTAATCCACCACCCCGGTCGTTCACTCAGTTGATTTTTTTTAGGGGTCCAAAAATAGGCGGCAAAAGTTGCGTTCTTGTCTGCCACGTGCGCTACACGCACCCATACACGTGACCACGTGACACACACACACCAGGAACAATCCATCCCAGGAGGATGTAACGCATATAAAAGATACATGGAGATTTTAATTTATAAAAAAAACAAAATCATATAAAATTCTCTCCAGTGTCGCTTTCTGTTTTAAAAATAACGTTATTTTTTCTTTTTTCCACTTTCCTCCCTTCATCTTTAATCTTGATAGAAATAATTAACGTTTTTTTGGTAGTGGAGAATTCTTTCCTGTACATTTTAATTGATCTAATCCCTGATTTATAACGTAAACCAAAATACAAAGGAAATTCGGAATTTATGAGCGGAATAAAAATCAAGAAGCAAAACGTTTTTTTTCATTTAATTTATTCACTTTTTAGACTAATTTAACATGTATTTTTAAAAATAAAATATATAAAATTTAGATCCCATAATGTATATTCAACGAACTTCCCTTGTTCATTTCAAATCGATAAATCTGTTTCGGGCGCCGGACGTCTTGACGTCTTTTCATTTGATCTAAGCTTTCTAAAAGAGCCAAAATATTATATATACCGGTGACTTTTTTTTTTATCTAGAGACAGTCTTATAACTCAAAAACAGTGCATTATATGGAAAAAAGTTTCAATTAGAAGTTTATTTATATCGAGGGGAAACTAAACTACGCTATTGTTTGTCGGAATAGAACAAGCTTTCATGGGTATTTCAATGTCAAGTTCTGTTTTTTAAATGGAATCCTATATTTTTCTATACGTCTACTTAATCTACAAAAAAAAAACTGAACAACTTTCATAAGAACTATTTTTTTATACGACATCAAATAAACAAAATACATGAATCAATTAGATCTCAAAAAAAATCTTAATAATTGCATGCAGCCCAAGATGGCTATCAATGTGGCCCGACAAAAAATCGCGAACTTACAAACTTTATGAGATTGCGACTAAAAATTCCAGTGATATTACTAAAAATACAATATTTTTAATTTGCTATTTATAAGAAATGAATTTTTGAATTTAACACGTTATTTTGAAATGAGATATTCATAAAGTGATTCTTAAATAATTTTATTTATTCAAGCATCTATTTTCAAGTATGAATCTAGATCTAAAATTTTTGATGAGCTTTTTGAGAATTCACTGAGAATTCCTTTGAGACAAATATCAACGGATTAATGTCCCAAAAACAATGACAAACTGATATGTAAGTTTCTCTCTAATATTATAATAAAAAATTTATAAAGTAACAAAGCTTCATTACTTAAGTAAATTAAGTACATATTCTATGTCTTTTTGCTCATCAGCTATTATTAGCGTTAGTGTATTTTATTATATGTGTGGCCCAAAACAGCTCACATTCTTCCAATGTGGCCCAGGCAAGCTAAAAGGTTGGACACCCCTGTTTTAGAGGTACACCAAAGAAAAAACCAAAGTTTATTTATTAATAAATTCAATATAATATGAAAAATTTAGTTGGTTCATGTCCATTTTAATAATAAATAATAGATTCACGGGTTTTATTTATAATACATATTAATATGAAAGATGTTTAATGAGAAATGTGAGCACATGCGACCAAAATTTGGAGTAATCGTTGATAAGGCTGTTCGCATAACTCTCAGCTATGTGTATTATCTTCAAAAAAACTTGACATTTTCCTGCGGCGCACCAACTCTCCAACTGTCCACAGTACACCAGTGTGCCGCGGCACACACTTTGCGGAACACGAGTAGAGAGTGATTACTAATTTTATTATTCTAGTAGAGTTAGCTAAATTCCTTTAATATGTTTTGAGCGAAACATTTGTATGTTTTTAAATGAATAAATATTATTTCATATTTAAAGTTATTTATTTTAAATCAAAAATCAAATTTATATACCTAATCCTAATCAAATACCATAATATTGAAACAAAAATGTTAGTGGCTCTTTAAAAACTGGGAAATTTTATAAATTGTAATTTTTGGCTCTTCCGTCTAGGTGCATTATATCTTCACAAAACTTGACATCTGTACTAGATGAAGGAGGAGGTATCAGCCAAAGATGGAATCACTGGGTTCAATAAAACACCTTTAATGAGACGTTTCGCGCCTGAATTTTAATTGGCCATCTTCAGTCAATTAGGAGTTATACACAAAATGCGGTACACATATGTGATCGAACCAAGCCTTGTCAAAAATAAAAATTTCTTTTAGCTTCATGCGAATTTATAACGTGCCTGCACCCAAAAGTTTCAGAATGAAGCTAAAAGAAATTGGTTCGATCACATATGTGTACCGCATTTTGTGTATAACTCCTAATTGACTGAAGATGGCCAAATAAAATTCAGGCCGAAACGTCTCATTAAAGGTGTTTTATTGAACCCAGTGATTCCATCTTTGGCTGATACCTCCTCCTTCATCTAGTACAGTTTCATCACAGCCACGAACTCTTACAATATTCATAAAACTTGACATCTTTCCGCGGCACACAAACTAATAACCACGGTACACCAGTGTGCCGAGCCACACACTTTGCGGAACACTGCTTTACGCTATGAATAAAGTAAAAAAAAGTAAGATTGAAAATTATTAATTCTGATTCAAATGTTTTTTCGAATCAAATATTTGTTCTCTGCAAGAGAGAGAGAGAAAAAGAGGGAATGAATAATAATTATAATTACAAGATGGCGTCGGTGGTTTGGCTAAGCATCAATTATCGTAATATTTATTCATTTGCAAGGCCGGTTGCTTGGGCTGGCCAGCGGGAAACAACCAAAATGTAAACAATTTACCTACCGAATAAATAATTTGAAAAGAATCTAGTTCGTGTCACGAACTCGGGTTTCCCGTGTGAAGAGCGCACACTAAACGGCATTCTGATAAATTGATACAGCGCTCTGTGTGGGTGGATACACGGATCCATAATCTCCTCTCTTTCTAATCGTAGTAGCCGAACAAAAATCCAATTCGGCAATAATCCGTGAAAATATGGAATATCAATTCTTCCGTTTAAGTTCCCTTGGACCTTAGGTACCCCTTCCATTTTCTTGCCCAAAACGCCACTGGGAAGGAAATTACGAGTTGGGCTCGGTTTACTAAATTATGTTAATTGTAAAATTACATATACACATGATTATATTTAAATTTGGGTAATTTTCTAAAATCTATAATGATGACGCACTTCATTAAAAATAGTTATATTATATTCCTTTTTTTCTTCTTTATTTCTCAAGGTAATTCGTATAAATAAAATATAATTGAATCGGTCATTTCAAAAACCACATAAGTCAAGATTTTTCCAATCATGCATTTTTGTCGCGAACACTTTCTTAAAGGTAAAATAACAAAGATAAGAGTAAATAAATATTATATTTAATATTGATTTACTATGAGTTAAGGATACTAGGTCACTTATTTCACATTAAATTTTTTAATGTGAAATAAGTGACCTAGTATCCTTAACCCATAGTAAATCAATATTAAATACAATATTTATTTACTCTTATCTTTATTAAAGATGTTTCACCTTGCACCAACACCACAATCTCTACTAATTATGGTAAAATAACATATGCCAAGAATAATTTTTCTGCTTTTTTTTGTTTAAATTTATTATTCATTTATTAATATTATTCGATATTCACAAACTTTTAACTCCAAACACTATATTCAGCCCAAAAAATTCCTTGAAAATTCGTTTACTTGTGAATTATACAGTGTTTATTAATACATGAAAAGTTGTGATTGTATGACTTAGATGGTATTTTATTTAAATGTCCTATTCAATTAAAAAGATTTAGTTTGCCGGAATTAGAATAATTCATAAAGAGGAATCATTGAGGTTGTCCTCTGTTTGATGCAAATAAAGATATAAATATATAAACCAAATATAAATATGTATATACGAGATATAATTTGAGCCGGAGAGCCGACCCCAAATAAAAGGAAATGGGAAAAGGCTAGGAGAAGAAGAAGAGATATAATTTGTTTGGTAGAGACTATAGTTTTAAGGTTTGAACTATCATAATCAGTTCATTTAATTATAAATATATTATTTCTCATGAGCTCAAATAGCCGGTTAGATATCGGGAAATCATTTCAGTTTATTTTCACAAAATAATACAAACTCTAATACAATATTTCTAATTGTTTCAATTTCAATCAAAGTTTTTAAGCCATAATCAAAATTATTATGATTATTATTTTTTTTTCTATTAAAATAAATGATCCTAATTTAATATATTTGAGTTTTTAGGGAAATCAGAAAAAATAAATAAATAGAACGAAAAAATAATCAAATATGAAGATAAATTTGTTGAATAAAAAAATAAATAAATAAATAAATGAAAATAAAAAGGGATGGAAGAGAAAATGGATATAGCTGATCACTATCAGCTCTTAACAGAATGATTTTGATAATGGCTGATGAGGGGAAATAGATTGGTGGGGAGGGGGAGAGGGGAGGAAATCAGAGGACGAGCTGCATCAATACTTTGGTAATCAAAACTTACTACAATAGATAAATAAATAAATAAATTCTTCCAATTAAACTAACTACATGGTTTTTTCAGGAAAGATGTTTCGGCTAAAACCACTTAGATTACACATAATCAGAATGTACGACGTTTCGATCCTTATTTCCGGAGTCGTTTTTAAGTGCATATTGAAGTCGAAATCAAAAATAGTATTAAAATTTTATATACCTATATGGGTATGGAAGTATTTTCTTTTGGTGAATGGTTGTTAGAATTCAATAAATATTTGATAGAAAGGCAGCTCAAGGATAACGAAAAATAAAACTCCGAATAAAATAATTTATTGGAATATCATTTCCCCTTCTTAAAAAACAACATTTCGGGTCCTCTTTTTTACTCTTTCTTCAGGGTTTAAAATAGACACAATAAAGGAGCCAATGGATGTGTTGACAGGGTGGCTTTAAAGAATAGTGAAGGAGACAATAAAAGAGTGTTTCTTCTGCTTGAATTATAAATTTTATTTATTTATAACGATCGTTATAAATAATAAATCGTTATAAATAAATAAAATTAATAATTCCAGCAGAAGAAACACTCTTTTATTGTCTCCTTCAATATATAAAAATTCTGCTACTCTCGGCAAAAAACTTTCAATTTAACGAATAGTGTAAGCTAAACTCGATCTCATGTCTTCTCGGATCGTGTTAGGATGTATAATGTCTCATTTAGGCAACCACCCGTTCACCCCCATAAATACTCGACCACCGAGGGACATCGCAGTCTCCGCTTCTTGATAATCAAGAAGGTTTAAAAAAGGAATCAATATAATAGAAAGGTGTGTGGTTGGTCTAACAGTGTTGTACAAGAAACTTACTTCTTGTCTTCTTCAACCGTGCTCAAATATTGTCATTTCTTGCCAAAACCACCAATATATTATTTTTATTTATTTTTTATTGATGATTCTGCCATTATTATTATTATTATTATTATGGATAAAATTTTAGCATATTTGACGAACCATCTTGGATACAAAATGGGAGATAACTCTATACAGGCTGTGTGCTATGCTAATGACGTGGTTTTGGTGTCGGACAGCGAGCAAAATTTGCAAACTCTCTTATCTCAATTCGATCAAATTGCAGAAAGATTAAATATGGAAATATCCATTGAAAAAACAAAATGTATTGTGATAGCGAAAGAACAACAAAAATATAACATTAGATCAAGAAAAATTTATCTATTTGGGAGCCGAGATTTCGGCGCACAGAGATCTCAGCCAAGAGGTTAAAACCCAAGTAACAAAAGGAGCTAGGATAGCTGGATGTCTATATGGTTTGGTCTGGAAAAACAAATATATGTCAGCAAAAAGCAAAGTACGAATTTATAAGACCTGCGTACGTCCCGTGTTAACATATGCAGCAGAAACCAGAGCATCAACAATTACCACCCAACAACTACTCCGAACAACAGAGATGAGAATAATAAGGGCTATACATGGAAAAACATTAAGGGATAGAATCCGCAGCAAAGATCTAAGAGAACTAAGCGAAATCCAGGATATAGTGGAATGGATCGATGTGAGAAAGAGAGGATGGGGGGAACATGTGGAACGAATGACGGATGACCGCCTTGCAAAAATCGTGAAGGAAAATCGCCCACGTGGCACTCGGAGCAGAGGGCGGCCGAAAAAAGATGGAAAGATGTCGCAGCAAGAAACTAACGTCTTTATTCTTTTTTTCTTATTGGAAGAACAGGCGAAAGCCTATGGAGAAGATGAAGAAGAAGAAGATTCTGGCATGAAATATAACAATATTCGTGAATTGTTGAAGTAGAAAAGTACTACTTACTTGTTTGTTATATTTGTTGACCATAAACAAGTAAAAAGTCGATTAAATAGTATTTTAATGGTGATAACAAATCTTTTTCTTCTTCAAGCGCCTATTCCGTGTTTCAGCAATTACTATAGGGGTATAGAGAGTATAATCTCCATTGTAATTTTCCTAAGAAAATATTTCATAGAGGTGGTTTCCCATTGCCTTTTCATGGATTAGTGAGGTGTCTTGAATTTTTGACAAAGATGAAAATAGTCCTGCCTAAGAGGAGATTCCGAGTAAGTTCGATCCGGCTTAGCCACTGCTCTATATGCGCCACGCTATAATAAATATTATTAGAGTTCGTGGCTGTGATGAAACTGTATTAGATGTAGGAGAATGTATCAGCCAAAGATGGAATCACTGGGTTCAATAAAACACCTTTAATAAAATGTTTCGGCCTGAATTTATTTGTCCATCTTCAGTTAATTATGAGTTATACCCAAAATGCGGTACACATATGTGATCGAACCAAGCCTTGTCAAAAATAATTTTTTTTAGCTTCATGTAAATTTATAACGTGCCTGGACCCAAACGTTTCAGAATGAAAGTAATAATAAATTCAGGCCGAAACGTTTTATTAAAGGTGTTTTATTGAATCCTCCTTCATCTAATATAATAAATATTTATAAGAATTTTGCTGGCTTGGTGTGTACTGGATATATTAATTTTTTATTGTTAGGATAAATAAACTGAATTTGCTTCTTTCCAGTAATTTATTTTGTTTTTCAAATTTCGAGAGCGTTCTCAGCATCTCTTCCTCAGTGGAAACTGTGGGACCACACAATAGGCAAGTCAGTGAGTTGTTATAATTACAGGTGTCAAAAAAGTACTCACCCACTCCCCCACCAATGTGCCGACTCCATCAGTTTGTACAGAACATTGATAAAAAGCTCGATCACACAACACACACATACATATATATATATATACAAATTCAAAATGAGACAACATACGAATATACAATTATTTACATCTCCTTATGATAAAGTCAAATGAAATTTAAAAATCGAAAGTCACACACTAGTGGGGAGTGGGTGAGTACTTTTTTGACACCTGTAATTATAACAACTCACTGACTTGCCTATTGTGTGGTCCCACAGTTTCCACTGAGGAAGAGATGCTGAGAACGCTCTCGAAATATTTGGAATAACCATTTGAAAAACAAAATAAATTACTGGAAAGAAGCAAATTCAGTTTATTTATCATAACAATAATAAATATTGTTCAAAATTCTTAAAATTTCTAAATCGCTATAGATCTATAAAAAAATTCACTTAATCAGAACAAATATTTTAGAGCTTATGAGAGTCCACACTCTCATTATAACTCTAAATCTAAATTTGCTAAAAATAAAAATGCTAGAATATTAATCTGATGAAAACCTAAAAACTTGAATTTAAATGGAGAATTGGTGAAAATGATATTCCAATAAATTGTTAGGAATTTTATTTTTTATTATTCTTGGGCTGCCTTTCTATCAATTCCCCATTGAATTCTACTACAGTTCGTTCTCAAAAGAAAATACTTTTAATATCTTGAATTTAAACTTTTAAAGTTCTTGTATACTAGGGTGACCCCCCAAAAAAACTAAAAAAATTTTATTTTTGGCGAACTCTCAAGAATGAAATAAAAGCATAAACCCAAATAATATTAAATTGAAAGTTTTTGCCGAGAGTAGCAGAATTTTTATATATTGAAGGAGACAATAAAAGAGTGTGTCTTCTGCTGGAATTATAAATTTTATTTATTTATAACGAGACTATAGTTTCGAGGGCTTTGCCCTCTTCATCAGTCTATTACAATGTATTCACAGGAATTAATTTATGAATGAAAGGTTAACATCTTTCATATGGTTAGGTTAAGAAATTATACAGGGTGCGCAAGTGCACAAGAAATTACACAGGGTGCGCAAGTCAAGAATTGGAAATTATACTTGTTTTATTATTTTGGCTATAGGTGGCGTTCGTGAAGTTTATATTTTAGCGGCTATTTTTAAAATAAAGCTTTCGGGAATTTGAAGTGAAATGAAGAGGGCAAAGCCCTCGAACTATAGTCTCGTTATAAATAAATAAAATTTATAATTCCAGCAGAAGACACACTCTTTTATTGTCTCCTTCAACCAAATAATATTTTTATTAGTAGTGTTTTTCAAAAAAAAACAACAAAAAAAAACGCCAATGAATATAGCCACTGCTAATTTGTATTTTACTTAATTTCTTTCTCACGAACCGGCACAAAATCTTCGCGGACTGGCACCCGTCCACGGACCACCAGTTGGAAACCAATGCTTTAGATGTTTTCCAGTGACCTGTAAATATAAATGTTAATTTTTTTTTATTCTTATGTTTATTTCTTCGTGTCTCGAAGTTCATTTCTATTCGTTAAGATGTCAACAAAAAAAAATATTTATAGGTATATTTATAGGTTACTCGAAAACATCTAAAGTATGTCAACTTCGGGTATTATGGAATAACATTTACATTTTTGAGTATATCTCAGAATTGAATTTATTTTTGCCCCCCCCCCTCCCCCCTCCCCCAACATCACAATAATATAAACTTCAACTACTTGCCATAGAATATTCGTATTTTTCTTTTTTTCAAAAAATATTTTTTACTACTAAAAAAAAAATTGTCGGGTAATATTTTATATATATTAGTCCAGATTAATTTGCAGCAACGCTCACGTAATGCTGCCGACAGGGAGCGCTGATGCCGTCGCTATTTTTGCGGCAAATTTGAAATAAAATTGTAATTTTAACTCGAATTTTGAAATGAAAGACTCCAATTGATTTTAAATTAAGAAATATATATTGATATATTAATAATTATTCCTCCCCCCCCCCCTCACCACTCAAAAATTAAATATTCAATTTGCTTTTCTTTGGGCACAGAAGAAGAAATTAATCACATCTTATTTGATTTATATTTTATATATTATTTGTTTATTTTTTAATAATTTGCGACTTTTTTATAATTTATTAAAAATCTAAACTTTGTTATTCTTATTTTTTGATTTTTACAAAATTAAACGACTTAAGACACTCATGCCCATATGAGTTTCTCATTGCAATACTGGATGGAGCAGCCTGTCATACAAACACCACCTGATCTCTTTTAAATATTTGGAGCCTTATATCGATTATCGATCCCAAATTTAAAAAAAAAATTATAATATAATTCTCCTCCTCACACGATCCCACCTATTTAAATAGATCTATTTCCACACAAAAAATATCACAATGCTGTAGATTATAGAAAAAAAAATACTTTCAGATTCATATCTAGAGCCTCATTTCTGTAGCTGTGTCAAGACGAAAATGAGGCCTAACTTTTAAGAGACTATGTATTTTCGGGAGTTTACAGATATACATTTGTAGTGTGGTTTTTTAAGAGGAATAAAATTTTTGGACCGAGACGCTGCCCGCCAGGGCACCAGTCCGGAGGGCCGAGCTACGAGGGCGAAAAGCTCGTATGGAATAAGGGGATGAAAATAAATAATGAACATGTAAATTTGGAAATATTATTAATTTTTACATATTTATTATATAGAGCTGACTGCTCGGAAAGCATGTTAGTTCTCAGGTTCGACTCCTGGGGGATGAATACCCTCTGATATCGCAATTTAATAATATTTCTATTAAAATCATAGAATCTGTCCTATAAATTAAATTCTTTCTCAATTATATAGAATGTTCTTAATACACATTTACCGAGGGGTGAACCGCGACCTAATATCGGGTACACCTACTTCCACTTCCACTTTCATTTCTAAGTAGAAGACAGTAGATGAAGGGGCGTTAGCTAATTAATTCCAAAATAATTCCACATAATTCCAAAGACGGTGTACACCTAATTCCAATCGCAGCTTACCCCTCGTGCTATTCCATATTACCCGACTATTCCATAATACCCAAAGTTCCTCTACTACTTTAAAAATTAAAAAAAACCTTGAGCGACCTCTATAATTTGATATATCGACTTGAAAATTTCAGAATACTTCTTATAATTTTCAATGTTGGCAATAATAAAGTGACGAGAAAAAAAAATCAATTTTCTGCCATTTTGGAGATTTTAAAAAATCTTTAGAGACCTCTTAAAATTTTATAATGGAGCTGATTTTTGGGGTGAGCTTTTTAAAAACATATTTTCATGCGAGATCAAAATTAAATAAACTGCAACGGATCATTGCTAAAATTTATCTAAAGTCATTTGAAATATTAATATGTTTATTCCTTTATTATTAATCAGATATAACTTGCTATTTGCAGTCCATGTTAAATTAAATTCAAAAATAGGTATCGATTCTCATCTAATACTCGAGGAATAACCATTCTACATTGGATTTTTGATTATTATTTGTACCATTTATACCTAGTAGAGATTGTGGTGTTGGTGCAAGGTGAAACATTTTTAATAAAGATAAGAGTAACTAAATATTATATTTAATATTGATTTACTATGAGTTAAGGATTCTATGTCACTTATTTCACATTAAAATTAAAAATTAAAAGATATAATTTTTTTTCTTTTTCAATATATATATTTCGGGCTATCAACCCATCTTCAGGAAGTACAGAAAGTAACTTGTTGTTGAATGTTACTTTCTGTACTTCCTGAAGATGGGTTGATAGCCCGAAATATATATATTGAAAAAGAAAAAAAATTATATCTTTTAATTTTTTAATTTTAATGTGAAATAAGTGACCTAGAATCCTTAACTCATAGTAAATCAATATTGAATATAATATTTATTTACTCTTATCTTTCTTTAAATCAAAAATAGCCATCGATTCTCATTTAACAGACGAGGAATAACCATTCTACATTAGATTTTTGACGTTTCGATTATTATTGGTAACCATTGCTGAAGACATGGAGGAAACCACTTAAAATCAAAAATACCGATCGATTCTTATCTAATACTAGAGGAATAACCTTTTGCATTCCATTTTTGATGTTTTGACTATTAATGGCAACCTCTACTGACAACGTGGAAGAATCGACTTAAAATCAAAAAGACTAAATTCTTTTATGATAAACAACTCAAAAGCTTGAGTATTTCGCATTGGATAAAGTAAAAAATATTCTTTTTGGGGGAGGGAGGAGGCCTCCCTATTGTATACTTATTATAGGAAGTGAAAATAAAAATGTGTGGGTGTCCAAAGCCCGCCCGCCCCTCGTGTATGACCGGGCAGCATCTACTCGGAATCGATGCTGCTCTATTTTTAGGTTTCCTATTTGGCCACCAGCATTTTCAATTTGGAAATTGATAAAACGCTAGCAAACAAATCACGGTGGCCATTAGCCACGCAAGCGGCGCCATCGCCAAAGGGCGGAGCCCCCGAAACCCGCCCGGTCGGCAATGCCTCTTGCAATGCGTGCACCCCCCCCCCCGGGGGGTAAGCTTTTTTCCATCATCCACCCCCCACCCGGCTAAATGCTCCCACCCACCCCCCGTAACCCCGTTTTTTCCATTCGTACCAATACTTAATGTTATTTTTATATTTATTTGATTAGAAACATTTAGGGCGGATAGGTAGAATAAATATAAATTCCAATTTCAATAAAAGATAAAGTATTGAGAGACCTGAAATAAATAGTAGAGGGGTAGCGCACGGGGATTGAGGGGGTAAAAAAACACATTTACTTGATGGATGATTTAAACGACTTGAGAAATGCGGAATGGTGGTACGCTAGCTACCCCCCAATATACCTCTGCGTAGTTTAATTTAATCTATTTATTTATTATTATCATTTTTTGACATAATCTATCGGACTAAAATATTAATATATTCTGTACTTGGAAATGAATGACTGTAGGGAATATAAATGGATAGTTGCGTTTTTGGGATTATTATTTTTTGGTTATTTATAGTCTAAGAAGGTTGATAATATATCTTATTATATTAAATTAGCAATTCTCCTATATAGGTATATATATTTTATAGAATTGGTTTCTCAAAAACAAAACAATTACCAGAATCTTCAGAGATATTCTTCCTAAATTTAAAAATGTCTAAAATAATATTAATTTTCTAAGGGTTTAAATAAAAGACGTGCAGCTTTAAATTTATTTCTTTTTATTTATGAGCTCCCGCTACCGTTTCGACTATTGGTTGTAGCCATCTTCAGAGCGGGAATTTGTCAATATTTAAATAAAAAAAATATGGATACACGATTCATCAGATAAAACTATATACAAGAAATATACATTTGGTATATACAATAGCGAGAGGTGAACCGCGATTGGAATTAGGTGTATACGTCTTTGGAATTATTTTGGAATTCATTAAATAATGCCCCTTCATGTATTGTCTTCTACTTGGAAATGAAAGTGGAAGTGGAAGTAGGTGGACACTATATTAGGTCGCGGTTCACCTCGTACAAGATGTAATATTTTGAAGACAATAATAGTCTTCAAAATATTACATCATTTAACCTTTTGGCGAACATCCTGTATATAGTTTTGTATATACCATATGTATATTTCTTGTAAGGGTATAGTTTTATCCGAGGGGTGAACCGCGACCTAATATCTTGTACACCTACTTCCACTTTAACTTTCATTTCTAAGTAGAAGACAATAGATGAAGGGGCAAATTATTCCAAAATAATTCCACATAATTCCAAAGACGTGTACACCTAATTCCAATCTCGGTTCACCCCTCGGTTTTATCTGATGACTTGTGTATCCAAAAATAAAATTTTATAACGGTAAATCACTCGTATCCATAATAAGAATTAATTAACAGGAATAGCAGGGAATTGGACAAAAATTAAAAACAGAGTTTTTATTGAATGGGCCAGACGTTTCGTCGATTAATTTCAACTTCACTCTTTGTCAAAAGACAATTCCACTACGCGACGAAACATCCTTTAATCTTTTTTATTATTTTAACTACAATACATGGGGGTCAGATAGGCTAGGCGGTAGCGTGACAGCGAGCTAACCAGGGGACCCGGGTTCGAATCCGACTCGAGGCATCCAGCTAAAATATGACCCCCGGGGGTAGAGACAAATTTAAAAAAAATAATAACTAGTATCGTAATTAGGCTTATGGCTAGAAAGGCCGAAAAGCCAAAAAAAAAACTGACAATACATTGTTATCTTAGGCCTCAATTGCTCAACAATCTTGAACTATAATGTATTTTTTGTGAGAATTTTGATTTAAAGTTTATAATTGTTCAAGTGTAAAAAGTTCAAGATTGTTGAGCAATTGAGGCCTAAGCCAACAATGTATTGTAGTTAAAATAATAAAAAAGATTAAAGGATGGTTCGTCGCGTAGTGGAATTGTCTTTTGACAAAGGGTGATAGAATGAGCCACTGAGGAAGTCGAAATTAATCGACGAAACGTCTGGTCCATTCAATAAAAACTCTGTTTTTAATTTTTGACCAATTCCCTGCTATTCCTGTTAATTAATAAAATTTTATATAGGTAAATATTGATAAATTCCCGCTCTGAAGATGGCTACAACCAATAGCCGAAACGTTAGCGGGAGTACATAAATAAAAATAAATAAATGAAAGCTGCACGTCTCCTAATTAAACCCTTACGAAATTAATACAACTACATCAGCTATAAAGAATTTCTAAAATAAATAAAATAATATTGTTATAAATTTTTTTTTTTTTATAAATTTTATTAAACCAATTATTTTACATGAATTAATGTATAGATTGTATTTTAGCTTCGACTCCGGAGATTACTTCTCCACCATCGAGTGTCCTTGATCATCTTTTTAGTCCTTGTTTTTAATAAGAGGAAAAAACTAATTAAAGAAAAAAACCTCTTTTCCGATAATTATTTCAATTCCATTATTCTTCTCCCCGTCCAATCCCTTTCAATAATATTGTTAATGTTTCATTGATTCAATACTTAATTTTAAAATCAATTGAATATGATGGTGCAATGATTTATTATTTATTCAACAAGGAATTCTTCAAAGTCTGTTTAATTAACACCAAGGATAGTTAGATAGATAGATAGGTACTTAATGAGCCAAGATTACTATGATAATTTCGTTTATGTCAGTCTATTTATGGATGTATGTGTTAGTCGATTGGACAAAATCTTCTCAATTATCGTGAAAGTGAGTCATTTTTCTGTTTTCGATATTCGTCTTGTTTTCATTTCGATTCAGCTTACTAACATAAATGACTGACTGACAGACTGACAGACAAATAGCATCGGACGAACAGTTTTAATTCAATTGAAAAGTTTTTGTTTTGCCGAGAGTAGCAGAGTTGTTGATTCACAAAGAGAAACAAAGAGGTTGTCCTCTGCTTGATGCAAATAAACATATACACATATATATCAAGATGATATATCTGTATATATATTATTTATTTGTTTGAGACTATAGTTTCGAAGACTTGGTCTTCATCATCAGTCTTTCTTCAATTATAAATGTTTTTCATGGAGTCAATATCATATGGATATTGAAAACTTGGTGTTCCTTCGTCTAGCATTCCAGTGACGAAGGAACACCAAGTTTTCAATATCCATATGATATTGACTCCATGAAAAAACATTTATAATTGAAGAAAGACTGATGATGAAGACCAAGTCTTCGAAAACTATAGTCTCAAACAAATAAATAATATATATACAGATATATCATCTTGATATATATGTGTATATGTTTATTTGCATCAAGCAGAGGACAACCTCTTTGTTTCTCTTTGAGTTTTAATTCAATTGTCATTTACGCTTGACAATGTATAAAAAAAGACCACGATCATTGAAACCTTTTTTAAGAACCCAAACTTAGCATTCCTTTACCTATTAGGTAATTTAATTAAGAAAAAAACAACATTCAAATTAAAGTTATCCAAAGATGAGACCATGACAAATCGATTTGTCGACTCAAAAATCCCCTAATTCGTTATTTTAATCGAACTCGTTTTAGAACCGTTTTTGAGAAACCAATTTTATAAAATAAACATACAGTATATACCTATATAAGAGAATTGCTAATTTAATATAGGGCGGGGCAGACCACTTTGCTTATTTAGAAATTCAATTAAGAAAAAAGTAACGCGGATATATATTTAATTCTTTGAACAGAATCAAGTAAAACGTTTAAATTTTATGTTTACACAGCTTGAAAAATGATAATTTTATCATCAAGATGGCTTCCATTATTATAAATACTCTGCGTAAATCGAACTCGGAAGTTTCGTTCAATTCTTTCCAGCAAATGGACGGGTAAGCTGGCGACAGCTTGACAAATGTTGTTCTTCAGGTGAGCCAGGGTCCTAGGACGATCATTCTAGACAAGTAATTTTAGATAGCCCCATAAAAAATAGTCGCACGGGGCTAAATCAGTGAAGATCGCCCCTCATTGAGAATAATGGACGTCATTTGCCTAATATCATTTTTAAAACAGTGTAAACATAAAATTTAAACGTTGTACTGGATGCTGTTCAAAGAATTAAATATATATCTGAGTTACTTTTTTATTAATTAAATTTCTAAACAAGCAAAGTGCTCTGCCCCACCCTATATAACAAGATATATCAAACTAATAATTTCGTCTTCAAATAAATAATTATTCAAAAAAATTCCAAAAATAATGTAAAGACTAATAAATAATATTTGTCTTTCATCTTCTTTATACCTTAGATATAAAACGAGTAGGTTATGTCTGATGCAAGCTATTTTTTATTATTAAAAAAGACATACATTATTATAAAAACATTTAATTTCAACACTTTTGGGATATACACTGTTACTTTTACTGACCACTAGACCGAGAGCTAATGACCATTTTCGAAGGTGATTTCAGAACCCAAAGAACATATCCCATACTGAAGGGTGATCAGTACACATCCCGAAAATCAAATTCAGTCGTTTGTAGGGGTAATCGACCCCTGAAGATGTCAAAGAATACCGGTAAATCACCTCATTGATTACATATAACTTCTAAATTGTTTACTCTACTTTAAATTCCATTAGAAGCAAAATTGTAGAGGATGTAATTTTTGACATTTTTGTTTGAAAAAAATTTGAAAACAACCACCCAAAATGGGGGAGGATCAAAAATGAAAATTCTAGCCTTTTCGACCAAACTCAACCAAATTTTGTATACATATTCTATGGGCCCCCGAAAAGCTAGAAATGCAAAAACTGACCGCCCAAAATGGGGGGAGGGAAGGGTCAAAAAATGAAAATCTAGGGTCTTGTACCAATCTCAACCAAATTTTGTATACATATTCTGTGGACCCCCAGAAGGCTAGAAATGCAAAAACTAAATTAAGTTTGGTACAAGAGCCTAGATTTTCATTTTTTGACCCTCCTCCCCATTTTGGATGGTTAGTTTTCTTGCCTTTTGGAGGCCCACTGATTATGTATACAAAATTTGGTTGAGTTTGTCCTAGTGGCACAATGTTTCAAACTATATAGTGCCTACACCTATAGTTTTAGAGAATCTATATAGCCCCTATATAGTTACTATATAGTTTGAAATATTGTGCCACTAGGGCAAAGCTCAACCAAATTTTGTATACATAATCAGTGGGTTGTTGAAAGGGCTAGAATTTTCATTTTTGACCCCCCCCTCCCCACCATATTGGGTGATTATTTTCAAATTTTTTTTAAACAAAAATGTTAAAAATTACATCCTCTACAATTTTGCTTCTGATGGAATTTGCGGTAGAGTAAACACTAAAACAAGTCTTCTGTTTTATCCCTCATTGAAGGGACTTATGAATAAGTACGTTCTTTATTGCTCTATATTCGTCGGCCATTCGTGATGCCATTTGGCTGGTTGCGGAGGGATCGGTTTGGGATGCTCTGCTTGCCCTACTGTGCCCCCGAGCGGCCCGCCTTAGGGATCAGCATTTGAGGGCTGGCGAATTTATGGAAATATGAACGAATACGATCGGCTGGCTAAATGGGCATCTATGTTCCCGAGGCCAATAAAAGAAAAGAAAAAAAAAAAAAAAAAAACACTAAACAGTTAAAAGTTATATGTAATCAATGAGGTGATCTTACTGTATTTTTGACATTTTCAGCGGTCGATTACCCCTAAAAACGATTGGATTTGGCGAGTAAGAATTAGACTTTCGGGGTGTGTGCTGATCACACTAAAGTATGGGATGTGTTATTTGGGTTCTGAAACCAGGCTCCAAAATGTTCAGTAGCTCTCTTAGACTCTACCTAGAATACATATAGGGCTACTAGCTCTGACGTCACGAACCCATGTACCGACGAGGCCTTGTATTCTAGGTGGCGTTGGTTTATTACCAGAGAACAAATAGAAACCCGTCTAATTTAAAGGGACAGATTTGTGACTCCCATTGGGATTGAAAATGTCTGTTTCCCCCCCCCACCCCTCGACCCTTGGATTGAGATTTGTCCATTAAGTCGCTTTTGATTTTCTATGTTTGTTGGCAAGTTGTTACACTTTCTATTAGCCTTTGTTTATTATCCTCCATCCACTCTCTCTCGTATTTGCTTGTTAATTTTAGAAGGAGACTTAAATATTCGGACGCTAAAAATAAATTGTCTAAGTAGCACTTAAAATACCGAATCGTGTGTCTTTTGTAATAAAAAGAATCGGATAATAATAAGATAAAGATAGACAGCGAGAGGGAAAGTACAATTATTATTAAACCGTATTCCTTTTCAAAAAAAGATCTTTTATTTTTGTATTTCTGATTAATACAAATTTATATAAAAACAATTTTCAAACATTTATTGGAATATACCAAAGGTTTCGGGAGAACTTCTCCCTTTATCAATGAAATTTTAATTTTAGAATTTTAACAAAGAAATAAAGTTGATTTTTTAAATGAATATAAACTAACACTAACACGGACCATTTTTCCCGCGGGCCAATCCGGGACATGATCCCCCCTTCCCAATTTTGTATATTTTTTACTTTACCATACAGGGTATGGTCAAGTATTGTAATCGTGCATGAAAAAAGTGGTTTTTTCTTCTTCTTTTTTCGAAATATCTCAAAAACGACTGAAACTATTTTGATTAAAAAATTGAGCGAAACCATGGCATCTTCGCTCTACAAAAAAGCTCTAACAAGTGAATATTGAAAAAATTATATTTTTTGAGATAATATTTGTTTTGTCAAAATGTCTGTTAGTCTGTCTGGTTGTCCGGTTGACTGTCCGTCTGTGCGTTACCAAATTTTTGTGGACGAGCTAGCTTAAAAACTAGTTTGAATATTGAAACCAAATTTCACACGTAGTTTTGGTCCATTGAGATAAAGAGCTGATTAGATTTTGGTGAATATCCACCCAAAATTAAGGGAGGTAGAGGGGGGGGGGGTTAAAATTAAAAATTAAAAATCTAGGCCATTTGAGCAAACTCAACCAAATTTTGTATACATAATCAATGGGACTCCAGAAGTATAAAAATGAAAAAACTAACCGCCCAAAATGGGGAGAGAGGGGTTCAAAAATTGAAAATCTTGGCCATTTACCAAACTCAACCAAATTTTGTATACATAATCAGTGAGACCCCAGAAGTCTAAAATTGCAAAAACTAACCGCCAAAAATGGGGGGGGGGGTGTAGGGTCTAAAAATGAATATCTAGGCTCTTGTACCTCAACCAAATTTTGTATACATAATCAGTGGGCCACCAGGAGTCTAAAAATGCAAAAACTAACCCCCTCCCCTACATGATTATAAATAATTAAATTAAATATAAGTGAATGGACCAGCTTGTATGGTAAAGTCAAGTGGATGGCCACATCAGAACACGTCTACTTATTTTTTGAATATAGACATCCATATCTGACCATTTTGTTCATTGAATTTTTGTTGATTAAATTAAAATTTCGATGTTTTGAGGCCCTATTCATATTTCGATCATTTGGGGCCATTCATGAAATATGTCACGCAAAATTTCGCCTTTTTAAACCCCTCCTCCCCTTTGTTACGCTACGTCACATTTTCTGGAACTCCCCTAACAAATATAACGCCTTTATTAGTAATGAAACTGTTGAAGCTTTTATTTTTCTGATTAATTTGAATTTTTACACATAATTAATTATAATGATTGATTGAACAAGAACAAATAATACAATACAACTATGACTTTGCGATCGACTTATTCTGCGATCGTTCAAGTACGAGCCACCCACTCCGATTTTACGTATGTGTGATTTCACTAAAGCCGAATTGGTTAAGAAGTTCTTGGGATATAAATACAAGGAAAATTCCAGGTCCGAATCCTGTCGGGTGCTCAATTTCATCTTTTATTTTTTCCGAAAAATAATCAAATAATTTCTAGATCTGTAAATTAACAGCCAGAATTATTGAATAAATTAGTCTTTACTTATTCTATATTCTTCTTCTTCGAGTGCCATACCAGAAACTGGTGTCGGCTCCTCTCCACATATACCTGTGCTGAGTGTGTTTAGTTGTTTTACACAGATATATGGGACCTACTTTTTAACGCCGGTTCCGAACGGCTAATTTGGAGAGGTTACTAGGCAATTATACTCTTGGTAGGTTGCCATTACTTTCCAAGAGGAGGCGACTGAAAATATCTATCTGCCGAGATTCGGTCTCGAACCAGCGATCTTCGAGTCAACGACCCAACACTCTATCCACTAACCCACAATCGCCTCTTTCTATTCTATATTTATGAACGTAAATGTACAATTTAAATAAGCTGACGTGTTCTGATGTGGCCACCCACTTGACTTTACCATACAACCTGGCCCTTCATTTATATTTAATATTTAATAAAATTATTTATAATCATGTAGGGGGGGAGTTAGTTTTTGCATTTTTAGACTTCTGGGGTCCCACTGATTATGTATACAAAATTTGGTTGAGTTTGCTCAAATGGCCTAGATTTTTAATTTTTAACCCCCCCCCCTTAATTTTAGGTCGATATGCACCAAAATTTAATCAGCTCTTAATCTCAATGGACCAAAACTATGTCGGGAAATTTGGTTTTGATATTCCCACTAGTTTTTGTGCTAGCTCGTCCACAAAAATTTGGTAACGCACAGTCTAACTAACAACCAGACAAACAGACAAACAGACATTTTGACAAAACAATTATTATCTCGAAAAATATAATTTTTTCGGTCTTCACTTATTAGGGATTTTTTGTAAACCGAAATGCCAAGGTTTTGCTCAATTTTTTTAATCAAAATAGTTTCAGCCGTTTTTGAGATATTTTGAAAAAAAGAAGGAAAAAAAACACTTTTTTCATGCACGATTACAATACTTGACCATACCCTGTATGGTAAAGTAAAAAACCGAAAATTCAATATAAACGTTTTGATTTTTGTTGTTGTTGTATGTGTGTAAAATAGTTGATCCCGATGGTGATAATTCTTCATTAAATCGAGTGTTGTTGTGTCTATTGCTAATTCTGCAGTCTATTTAAGACGTTACTATTTGATTACGAGTAAATAATATTTTTATTTCTGAGACGATGACTCACTGATGAAGAAGAAGAGTGAATCGAGTTGCGCAATTGTGGCAAACAACCAACAACCAACAACCAACAACCGCTAACAACGAGAGCAATTCTCCTCTCCTAAGTGAACTAACTCAATGATTGGCGACTAAATCAGACTGAGTGACATCTAGAAATGAGACAAGTGCTGACAATCACATAAATCAATATAATACGAGTGTCTGCTAATCATCATCAATTATAATATAAATATTATGTACGGAACCCTATATATGCGAGCCCGACTTAAATTGTAGGGGTTTTGAAATACACATGGAAAATATGTAGACTGCTCATGGTCATCTATATATAATAAAATTAAGGTTTTGTCTGTACATTGCTCCAAATCACGCCAAATTTTGATTGGACACGTTTCAAGCAAAGTTATGAACGAAAACACCCTCAACAAAATTCCTGTCTGTCTGTTTCAGTGGTTTCCGCGAAAAGTTGCTCACGATTCACGTAAAAACGGCTGAAGGGATTATTATGAAATTTCATATTTGCATCAGATGTCTTCTAACTTACGTTTTTAGCTATATAACGTTTTGATATTTTGACCCCAAAAGGGGGTTGGGGGGGGGGGGGGGGGGCTCGAATGAAAATTATCAAATAACTCCTAAACTATTAACCCTATGGCAAATTTTATTATAAGAAAAGCTGTAGGAGATGTGATTTCTGACAACTTTTGTTTATAAAATTCCTCCAAATAATCACCCAAAAAGGGGGAGGGTCAAAATATAAAAATTTTTGCTCTTGGACCAAACTCAAACAAATTTTGTATACATAATCTCTGGGTCACTAGAAGGCTAGAAATTCAAAAACTAACTACCCAAAATGGTGGGGGGGGGGGGTGTCAAAAAATGAAATTCTTACCCCTAGAGCCAACTTAACCAAATTTTTTATACATAATCTGTGGGTCACTAGAAGGCTAGAAATGCAAACACTGGATGCGGGGGGCAGGGTGGAGGGGGTTCAGGTGAGGATCCAGAGTCTTAGTGGGGTGGTGGTGGTGTAGGTGGGGGGATTCGTGTGGGGGGGGGTTCAGGGGCCGTGCTCCCTGGATGGCAAGAGGGCCGCCGAAGGCGGTCCTTGCAGCTAGTAATATATATAATTATAAGACAATGACTTTGAAATCGTGTTACATCAAATAAATTTTTCAGAAAAAGAAGACTTTTTGAAACGTGTAACTTGTGTAAAAAAGAGTTGGATGTATTTCTAATTAGAGATGATGATGACGGTCAAAATTATAGTCTCTAACAAATATGTTAGGGTGGTCCTTATTTTGGCTACCTATTTTCGAATTTTTATGCTCCCCGAGGCCCATATGGTTCGAAATAAATAAAAAAAGAAAATATCCCGCAAGTATCTATCTCAATTTTAATCTTTGCCGAAAAGCGATGTAAATTTCCTATCTAAATAACATGGGGTTTTTGTGATTGAAATATCAATTTTTTATTACGGCCAAAATGATGGTTTCAAAAATTTGAAACTCTGTAGACTTTATCCTTATAATAATAGCTATCCTTCAGAATTTTTAAAATTTTTTTAGCTATTATTATTTTAGAGTTCATAACTTACTAAACCTAAGATATAGCAATAATTTATCTAGCTCTAACCACAAAATTATAATAGATAATAATGGGTAAAAATTCTGAAGGATAGCTACTATTATACGGATAAAGTCTGCACAGTTTCAAATTTTTCGAACCATAAGTTACTTTGGGGTGAATTGATAGTTCAATCGCCATAATTTTTAAGAAAAAAATAAAACCGACTTCAAAAAATAAAATGCAAAAAATAAAATACACTAAAAGGTATAAAATAATTATTATCTTATTTAGTTACAAGTAAACTACTAAATATTAACATGAAATTACTTTTTGAAGTTGGTGCCAAACAAACCGTACCTATAAGGGAGTGTACCCGCCAAACGTACTAAGTAAGATCCGTCGAGTGCGATTCATAAAATGTACTTATATGTTTGGCACCGACTTCAAAAAGTAATTTCATGTTAATATTTCGTCGTTTAGTTGTAACTAAATAAGATAATAATTATTTTATAATTTTTAGTGGATTTTATTGGTTGCATTTAATTTTTTGAAGTCGGTTTTATTTTTTCTTAAAAATTATTTTTATTTTTCTTTTTTAGTGATGTTATTAATAGTGATCATTTCATCAGAACTTGACCAAATTAATATGGCACCATCCCTAAGACACCTCCTTTCCAATAAAAAAAGAATCATCGAATTCGATTAATAAACAAAGAAGTTAGGCCTGAACAAACGTAACAAAAAAGGTCTAATACCTTTGAAAAAAATGGGACCAATCGGAAAGTAGACTGAACCCAATGCAAATTTTTTTTTCAAAATCAGTTCACAATTCGCGGTGATATGAGGTAACATAGGCACAAAAAATTCAGTCAAATAGAGAACCTCCTACTTTTTTGAAGTCGGTTAAAAAACTCCATGTTATTTAGATGGGAAACTTAGATGTCTGTTCGGCAAAGGTTAAAATTGAGATATAAACTTGAAACTTGGTGGATATTTTTAATTTACCATACAGGGTATGGTCAAATAATGTAATCGTGCAAGAAAAAAGTGTTATTTTGCTCCTTTTTTTTCGAATGTTCTCGAAACTATTTCGATTAAAAAAATTGTAAAAAACCATGCCATTTCCGTCTACAAAAAAGCTCTAATAAGTAAGCATAAAAAATTATATTTTTCGAGATAATAACTGTTTTGTCAAAATGTCTGTTAGTCTGTTAGTAAGCGCGTTACCAAATCTAGCTAGCTCAAAAACTAGTATGAAAATCAAAACCAAATTTCACACGTTTTTTTGGTGCATTGAGATTAAGAGCTGATTAGATTTTGGTACATATAGACCCAAAATTAAGGGGGGGGGAGTGGGGTTATGAAAATCTAGGCTCTTGTACCAAACTCAACCAGAAGTGTATGATGGTAAAGTCAAGCGGATGGCCGCATCATAACATGGCAATTTATTTTTTAATTATTTCAAACCATATGAGCCTCGGGCAGCATAAAAATTCGAAAATACTCAAAATAAGGATCACCATAAAATTCATATACTAATATCTACTCTTATTAAACGAGCAAAAATTGTATATTTATTTATTTATATATATATTTGTATCTTGGTTCTATTTTGAAAACGATTCTGCCGATTTTGATGAAATTCTACGGGTTAGGGGTTTTTGGAATGACAATTCGATCTGTCACGGTCTCATCTTCGACAAAATTGTTTTTGATGTGTTTTTTCGTAATCAAATTAATTATTCTCAGGTAGACAGATCCAAATCTTGGAGTTTAAAAAAGGTTTCTCTTTTGTTTACTTTTGTACCCAGACAGACAATGGGTCGGGTTAATCCATTGTTCACGAAGGCCTTGAAGAACTATTGTGATTGTGGATTTTAACATATTTTGTTCTCCCTAAACGTTAGAACTATTAATAAACGTTTTATAATTGTTTTTATAAAGAACTTTATTTATTTAATAAGAATAAAAAATAATCAAGAATTTATTTAAAAATATATTTCGCATAAGCAGAACTCAATTTTCTGAAAAAATAACACATTTTGATAGGTTTTATTTATTAACAATTGGATGAATAAAAATGAATCATATGGTTGAATCAAAACAGGTGCAGGAGGTGGGGTGCAGTGGTGGGGGACCCGGGGGTAGGGCGAGGTTTCGGGGGTGGGGTCGAGCAGGGTGGGGGGGGGGTACAGTGGGCGAATATTATATATATTTGTATTTTTTTTAATTTGAAAACGGCTCTCAAATAAAAATCGACATTTTTATCAGAATTATAAATTAAAAATAATATTAAAACAAAGCTTTTAACTGAAGGAAGAAGTTACCGAGCATCGCTCGGTGCCTCCAGGTACTATCTATTATTCTAAATGTTTATTATTTTCATTAAGCAGAGGTCAATCTTATTGATTTGTCCATATAAAACATCTTTGATTTTCTCCTTAATTATTTAAATTGTTTTGAGCTCAGATTTAACGTACCATAATCTAACCTCTGAAAAACTAGTTCCTAAATTGTAAATGTGACAAAATTGATATTTGTGATCCCTGAGTGAAAATTAATACTAAACTAGTCAAATATAGATTATGTTTCTTATATGGTATTGGGAGAATACTAACTTGTCTATTAAGTTAGCCTCTGGTGGATCGTGATCCTGAGCCCATAGCCGTCTTAATTGTATTCTCGGTGTGCAGACCAGAGGGCCAGAGGGCGGCGTGGGCGTCGGGCCTCCGCCTTTCACTAAAGAGCGGTGCGCAGCAGCCCCTCGGGGTCATCCCGAGTATAATTGAGTAATTACAAGGTGTTGGAACTGCGTTTTTTTGTCTCATGTCCCTTTGATTAATTTGCTTCCCTCGGAGACACTCCACAGGCCTTATATAACCCCTTACCCTTAATGAATTTATTCACTTTGACACCCATGGGACAGACGTAAAGGGGTGTGTCTCTGTGTGAGTGTGTGTGAACCTATATTGATTCGTAAAGGGTGTCAAAGGGATATTTGACCGGATAAAAAACTTAACAGAAATATCAACACCTAAGGTGATTATTATGATTAGTCGCCTTCACGGTCACAATCAACTGACGACGTCACAAGATGGTTATTGGGGCTTAGGACAGGGATGGAGAACCTTCTTAATTGACTGGGTCAATTTTGATGGTCACATATTTACTTACCATATTAATGTTAAGAAAGTTATTCATAAAGAGAAATTAATGAGGTTGTCCTCTGCTTGATGCAAATAAACATATATATCACCCGCATAGCATAGAGGCCAAAATAAAACCCAAATGCAAATTTTTTGATTGGTTGAATTATAGACTTTATATAGTTTTAATTAGGTTGAATTTCGGTTTCTAAACGGTAGTTATGTCTCGTTTTTTCCGTTTTGCAACTGTTGTATTATCGTTAAATTATAGTCGCAAAGATTATAATGAAACCGTTCCAAAAAGGTGGTCGCCAACCTTTTTGGCACCGATTTGCAACTGTTTATTTTTAATTAAATATTTCTTTGATTTGATTAATATAATGAATAATTACACAATTCTTTAATAGAAAACAATAATCAACATTATATATATATATAATTGTGTAATTATTCATTATATTAATCAAATCAAAGAAATATTTAATTAAAAATAAACAGTTGCAAATCGGTGCCAAAAATGTTGGCGACAACCTTTTTGGAACGGTTGCATTATAATCTTTGCGACTATAATTTAACGATAAAACAACTGTTGCGAAAATGGAAAAAAACGAGGTATAACTACCGTTTAGAAACCATAATTCAACCTAATTAAAACTATATAAAGACTATAATTCAACCAATCAAAAAAGTTGCATTTGGGTTTTATTTTGGTCTCTGTGCTATACGGGCAGTGGCGTGCGGTCCATGAATGCTGTGGATGCTTCGCATCCGCGAAATTTCAAAACGTCAAGAGTATTATCATACCGTGTTACAAAAATCTAATTCTTCCAAACGATGCGAGGTATATTGAGTCACAAGTTGAGATCAGATGTAGGATATCAGTTTTTGACAAAAGGAATTTTCTATAAATAAAAAATTGTTCTTGGTTGTTGATTTAATTGTAACAGAAAAAGAAACGTTTCAGCGAAAATGCTTCGCTATCCACAGTCTATTTCTGTGTTATCAGTACATGGATTAAACTGTTGGTATAAGGTAGGGGATTTATGGATCCGAAACTATTAAACTCTGGCCAGCCATTCTTTATTTAATACACTGAAGTGCAAAACAATCGAGCCACCAATAAAAACTTTATTAAATAGTAAATCATTTTTAATTTTTTTTACAAGGAACCATACATTATTGAAATTATTGCTTATTGCAAGTGTACTTGCCACTTGTCGTTGATTTAGCCCTGATTAATTAGGCACACAATTTGATCTGCTTAAACTTGAGAAATATCCATTTTGTATATTTTATCTTTCTATCAATGATGCTTAATTCAAAATTATTCATTTTATTGATATTTCAAATGGAATTTGATCTTTTATTAAAACTTTATTTAAATTTAAAGTGATATTGAGAAAGTAGGATAATTTGTAATTGTATCTTTTAATTTAATTTTACTTATTTTTACTATGAAATTCATATGGTTATTTGTAGCAATTTTAAAAATAATTTCTTATTTAATAAAGTTTTTATTGATGGATCGATTTTTTTCACCGTTTGCAGTGTAGTTTCGGATCCATAAATCCCCTACCTTATACCAACAGTTTAATCCATGTACTGATAACATAAAAAATAGACTGAGGATGGCGAAGCATCTTCGCTGAAACGTTTCTTTTTCTGTTCCAATTAAATCAACAACCAAGTTAAGAACAATTTTTTATTTATTGAAAATTCCTTCTGTCAAAAACTGATATCCTACATCTGATCTCAACTTGTGACTCAATATACCTCGCATCGTTTGGAAGAATTTTAATAATGATTAATAATTCAGTACTTTTATTTTTATAAAAAATCTAATGTTAAATTTGAAAAATAACACAAAATTCTGCATTTATCAATGAATTTTACAAAAAAGTGTGTGTGTGTGATTTCTATATTTGTCGAAAGACAATTACAAACAATTTGGAAACCGATAGTACAAGTCATATGATCCTAGCCGGCTTATACGGGTGAGAATCTTCGAAAGCTGTTTGGTAGGGGATCGCTTATGTACGTTCGATAGGGTTTCTTTTTTTCAGCAGACATACCTTGGATCTTGAAACTTAACATCAAATGGCCACAAATTTACTTTCCATATTAATGATAATGGGAAACTTGCTAATAAAGAGAAATCAATGAGGTTATCCTCTGCTTGATGCAAATAAACATATATATCAGTGGCTTGTGGTCCATGGATGGTGTGGATGCTGCGCATCCCCAAAATTTCAAAACGCCAAGAGTATTATCATACCGTGTTACAAAAAATATAATGTTAAATTCTGCATTAATTGATAAATTTTATCAATGAATTTTACAAAAAAGTGTGTGTGCCCAGGTAACACACAATATCCTCAGAATATTCTAAAAAGATTTAAATGTCCTTAGAATATCCTTAGAATATTCTTAGGATATTGTGGTTACCTGGGTGTGTGTGTGTGTGATTTTTATATTTGTCGAAAGACAATTACAAAAGTCTTTCATTTGGAAACCGATAGTACAAGTCATATGTTCTTAGTCGGTTTATACGGGTGAGAATCTTGGAAAGCGTTATGGTAGGGTTTCGCTTATGTATGTTCGATAGGGTTCCTTTTTTTCAACAGACATACCATGGACCTTGAAACTTATGCTGTATTTCAAATGGCTAGGTATACTATACTGTAAATAATCGGTGTCCCAAGGTAATTTAATTTAATTTAACCAATTCAAAACTCTCCTCTCTTTAGTTCGTTTCGAAATTCACCATGGATAAGCGAAAAATAAAATAAAATTTTAAAAATTGTAGAATTATATTTTTGAACAGTATCCTCTGGCTGAAATGTCACTGCCCGCTACTGATATACATATATAATTTATTTGTAAATGAAACAAATCTCTGCTTGATGCAAATAACATATATTTATATAATTTATTTGTAAATAAATACAAATCTTTTATCTTCAAACGTTTATTAAAATCCCAAACATTTGGAGAAAATTTCTCCCTATATCGATGGAATTGAAATTGTTATTTTTAAAAAAGATAAATAAAAGTTTCTTTATGAATTGTCTACGAGCGCCGTCCCATCTCAATTGGCCCACTAATATTTTTTCTTTTTAAATAAAATTATGCTAATTCACGGTAAATTTAATTTAAATATTTATTTTTATTATCATTTGGAACAACATTTTAAACAATTTAAAACATTTTATTGTAACATTTAACTTAAAATTATTTTTTAATTGTTAAAAACATATTTTTATATAAAAAATAGTTCTTTGCTTTTCACGATTTTTTTTTTAAGAATCTTTGAATATGTGAAATAATCAAGTAGGCTTTGCCTTTTTCCAACAAAAGAAAGTTTGTTTTGTTTATTATTAGTAAAAATGACTCGTGGAAAGGTTGTTGATGAAAAAATTCGCTCAATTATTATCAATTTATTTAAAAAGGGAAAATCAAACGCAGAAATTGGCGATCTAGTTAATTTATCAAAGTTTACTGTCAGAAATATTATTCGAGTTTATAAAACAACGGGTACAATAGCTACAAAACCTCGGTATGCGTCGAAATCCAAAATATCAGATGCTGATAGACGGGCATTGAAGAAGATTATTAGAAAAAACAGGCATTCGAACTATGGTGAATTATCTGTTCTTTGGAGCGATGCTGTGGGGCGAAGTGTTTCAAGATCCACGTGCCATAGAGAAGCCCTTAAGTTAGGTTTTAAAACTTACAAGGTAATTTTATTGCAACTTATTCCAAATTTTTTTTTGTAATTTTACTATTTTTTTTTAGGCGAAAGAAAAGCCACTCTTGACAATAAAACGAAAGAAAAACCGGCTTAAATGGGCTAAAAGTCACATTAATTGGACGAGTGATGAATGAAATAGTGTCCATTGGAGTGATGAGTCTCGTTTTGATGTTTGTGTTGGGAACAATCGAAGCAGAGTTATTCGTCAGAAAAATGAAGCTTTCAATTCACATTGTTTAAAAAAGAAAGTAAAATGTCCTGCTTGAGTTATGGTATGGGTTTCAATGTCTGCTAGAGGTGTTGGAAAACTTTACTTCATTGATGGAATTGTAAACACCAATAAATATTTAGAGATTTTAAAAAAATCGTTACTTCCAACAATGGCAGATGCATTGCAGAAAAATAATAATTTTGTGTTCCAACAAGACGGGGTGGCCTGCCATACATCAAGAAAATCTTTAAAATGGCTTTCTGATCATAATGTTCCACTTTTGGAGTGGGTGGCAAACAGTCCCGACTTGTCACCAATAGAAACTCTTTGGCACACAATGAAAAAGCTATTACGAATACAACCAGCTAGAAACGTAGTCGAATTAAAACACAAACTTCAAAATATTTGGGATACTTTCACTCAAGATGAGTGTCAAAACTTAATAAGTAGGTACGTTGCCCAAAAGAATTCAAGCCGTAATTAAAAATAAAGGCGACGTCACACAGTGGTAAAGGTTTTGGATTGTCGTATGTTTTCCTTGTTTTTAACAATTAAAAAATAATTCTAAGTTAAATGTTACAATAAAATGTTTTAAATTGTTTAAAATGTTGCTCCAAATGATAATAAAAATAAATATTTAAATTAAATTTACCGTGAATTAGCATAATTTTATTTAAAAAGAAAAAATATTGGTGGGCCAATTGAGATGGGACGGGGCTCGTATAAAATAACACTCTACTATTCAATATTCAATTAGAAGAGAAAATACCCAATTTACCATGCTAGATAGTCATTCAACTAACCCACTAAACAGTTTTTACTTTCCTAATCCCAAAATTTTTGATAATAGGTAGAAATTAGCGTGTTCCTTTAAATACAATTCATAAAGCAACTTTTTTCTTTTTTGAATTTCGAAGAAATACCTATACCTATTGCGCTCATTCTCATGGTGCGAAAATTTCATCATAGATTTTCCGATCATGGCCCCTAGACTCCAAAACCACCCTCTATTCAAAAGTTTATATATATATAATACAATATATATGTGGGTATGTGGGGGTACGCATCGCAATTTGTGGGTGAGCTGCAGGCCGCAACGTTCAACCGATTGCAATAAAACTTGGCAAAAAATTTAGTCTTGATGTAAACAAGAACTGATTAGTTTTTGGTGAGTTCAGCCCCAAGGGGGTGGAAATGGTGGGGGGTTGAAATCTTAAAAAAAATAATATGAATGATACCAGTTTGGTTGTAAATGGCTAATATTCTACTTAATTAGCCTCTACAACTTGTTTTTGAAAAGTTTATGATAGGAGCAGGCTAAAGGGGGTAGAGCCCCTTCGAAATCTACCTCTTTCTGACACAGGGATTTTTACTTTATCCAATGCGAAGCATGGGGAAAGTATTGTAATCGCTCTCGCGGCAAGCGCGACTTCAAAGCGTCCTCAGGTAAAGACTACGGAACCCATGGACTCAATTAAGGTCACAAATTGAAGTATTCAATTAGATTGAATTTTAGCACGTGACGGTTTTGCCAAAAATTACCTGGGATCTCGTCGAGAGGGCAAAAAGTGCCATTTTTTTTGGAAGTGCGTGGGGATGGATGGATGTATGTATGTTATCGATTTTTTCGTCCACGAATTTTTCCACACCGTTGCACCGATTGAATTGAAATTGAAAACCTACCATTAGTTTAATAAAATGACGTTAGTTTTTGGTACATATCGGTCCACAAACATTAGTACTTTATTTCAGTACTTTTTTAGTTTTTTCTAAATATTTTGAAAATAACTTAACCAATTTTGATGAAATTTAATATCCTAATTAAGTACCTTGGGGACCACAATAAAGTTTTTAGTAAAGTTATATTTTAAAGTACTTTACTCTAGAACATATTAATATTTCAAATGAATTTGGATAAAGTTTAGCAACGATCCGTTGCAGTTTATTTTTCAATTCTATTGACAAAAGGAGAAATTCTCCCGAAATGTTGGTGATTTTAATAGGCGTTTGAAAATTGTTGTTTTTTTAATTTTTATTTATATCTATAATAATATCAATCGATAACATTTTTTCAATACAATTTATTTGTTTGAGACTATCGCAACGAAAGTATTTATCTATTTATCAATCCATTCTTATAAAACTCAACTTTCGATTTAAAAACAAATCACAAAATTCTTGATTTTGGTGTTGATTTTATTTAGTTTTTAATTTCTGATCCTTAATTTATTTATTTATTTTTTTTGCAAAATTTTTTCAATATTAATTAATTTCTAAATGTTGAATTGAGTAATAAACTTAAGAAAGTGGTGTGATTTTTAGCTATTTGAAACAAACCAAGTCATTCTTTAGGCCCTATTTAATATGCCTAGGCTCTCATATATTTTTATTTTATTTTATTTCATTAAAAAAAAAAATCTCCTAAATGTACAAATTATTATTTACCATTTTTTGTTTTTTAAATTTTACTCTACCTCAGGGACGCGCCAAGTCTCTTTTGCACCGTCGTGCGAAATATTGATTGGCACTGAGTCCAACCCGTATAGAAATAAATAGATTTTTGAAATATGTTTTTTATATATTTTTGAAAATATATTAAAAATATAAAATTTTTGTGTTAAATTTATATAAAGTTTATGTTTTCTATATATTCTTAAAATAAAATTATTTTTATGTCGCTCTAGTATAAATTTTATATAAATTGAACACAAAATTTTTTTATTTTTTATATATTTTCAAAAAATATATAAAAATCATATTTCGAAAATCTGTTTATTTCCATACGGGAAATTACCGTGGCCACAACATTTTTTCACTTTTTAATGTTATTTTTACAAAATGAACACCACACACAGTTCGGTCATTTAATAGAAATACCTCGTATAATGGGAGCCCCTGCTATTTATACAGCCAAATTGGCATATAAGGTTAAGGGTATGACTAACAATAAAGCCATTTCCCTATTTTTACTTTATCCAATGTGAATCTGACCACAAGGTAAATCTGACCACAATCTGATAAAAATTAAAACCTCCGCCAATTTACCAAAACCCCCGTCACCCCACTCCAACCCCAGAAAAATATGGCTAGTCGATAACGTTAACATTAATTGGAATGACATGCGTAACTTTTTTGCCGCTTACCAGTGGAATGAACTCTGCATCAGAGATAAAAACGCTTCAGAATTCGCAGACGCCCTTAACGAGGCAATTCAAATAGGCTTAGAAACCTATATCCCCTCAAAATTGATTAAAGGGAACAAGGATTCTAAGCCTTGGTTTGGTAGACAATGCGCAGATTCCGTCCGTGAAAAAAACAAATCTTTTTCAGAAATGGCAACTTTCACAGCTAGAATGTGACCGAGTTGCATTTACCAAGTCGCGAAGCTCATGCAAAAAAATCATCTCTGAGGCAAAGAAATCATTCGACCAGAGGATAGCTGACCGTCTCGCATCTTGCCCCAATGGAAAACGGGCCTTTTTCTCGTTACACAAGGCAATAAATAGAAATTTCGCGTCCCCCTCACTTCCGCCCCTCTTTCACCCAAATGGTTCAGTAGCCACGACCCCCGCTGAAAAAGCCGAATCACTAGCATCCTATTTCGCAACTAACTCCACTTTAGATGACAAAGGGCTTAACCCGCCCACTTATACCCCCCAAACCAACCTCATGGGCAAAATAATTTTCAGGCCCCAAATAATCATAAAAGCCATTAATAAATTAAATTCCAAATCCACCGCAGGCCCGGATAACATCCCACCAATTCTCATTAAAAAATGCGCCCCTGAACTTGCCCCTATCTTATCCAAGCTATTCCAACTCTCTTACGAGTCGGGCATATTCCCCAAAAGCTGGAAAATAGCCAGAGTCACACCTATTCCTAAAAAAGGAGACACATCACAAATCTCTAATTACAGGCCTATCTCGATCACCTCTGTTCTTTCCAAATTAATGGAATTAGTCATAAACCAACACGTCCTTCATCACTTAGAAAACAATAAATTAATTCACGATAGGCAATATGGATTCAGACAAAATCGTTCCACAGGCGACATCTTAACCTATGTCACCCACACCTTGAACAATACTCTAGAGGCCGGAAAAGAAACCCTCGCTGTAGCCCTTGATATCTCCAAAGCTTTTGACCAGGTTTGGCACAAAAATCTTCTTGCCAAACTACCAGCCTTTGGATTCACACCAACACTTCGCAAATGGATTGAAAGCTTTCTGACAAACCGAAGTATAAAAGTTGTGGTGGATGGAACATCTTCTGAATCGTTCTCCACAAACTCTGGTGTTCCCCAAGGCTCTGTAATCTCCTCCACACTCTTCCTTATTTATATAAACGACCTTATTGATCAAACGGCAAACCCCACTCATTGTTACGCCGACGATAGCACTCTACACGGCAAACCCTCTCTCCCGAATAATCGAATCAATATTGCCTCCTCAATTACTCTCGACCTAGACAAACTGAATAAATGGGGCTCTCAAAATTTAGTTAACTTCAATTCAAACAAGACTCAATGTTGTCTAATTTCTAGGCGCGAAAATAGAGATTTCCCTGATATTCACTTCGATTCGAATACCCTGAAAATGTGTGACAGCCTATCCATGTTGGGCGTCTCTGTCGCATCTGACCTGTCTTGGAATGAACACATCTCCTCTGTGGCGAAATCTGCAGCAAGGAAGATTGGCTTCTTATTCAGGTCCAAGCGATTTTACAAACCCCCACAACTTCTCACCATCTACAAGGCCCAAATCCGCCCCTATCTCGAATACGGCTCTCATCTGTGGAGAGGAGCCTCAAAATATTCTCTTGCTACCCTTGATGCAATTCAGAAACGAGCCGTCAGGCTAATTGACGATTCTACCCTCACCGACTCCCTCGACTCGCTGGCTCATCGAAGAGATGTCTCCGCCCTTTCCCTTTTCTATAGATACTATCACGGCAAGTGCTCTGATGAGATAAAATCAATAATTCCCCCCAAAGCATGCTTTGCACGCAGCACACGTTTTGCCGACTCCCAACACTCTTTCGCGGTCAAATTAGAAAAGTGCCGGACCACTTCATTCGCGAATTCATATATCCCCATGACGTCAAGGAACTGGAACTCTCTCCCAGCCTCTATCTTTCCCAGCACCTATGATCTTCAAACCTTCAAAACCAGGGTGCATAGACACCTACGTCTACACCCTCTCACTTAAACAACTTTCCCTTCTCTTCAGTAATGCAAGGGTCTTTCGAGATCCATAGGGGCTACATCTTTACTGGTGCACCCCTTCTTGCATTCGATTGCATTAAAAAAAAAAAAAAAAGAAGCAGATAAAGTATTGAATCGGTCTCGCGCCAAGCGCAATATCCAAGGGTTCTCAATTTCTTTTTGGAAATAGAAATATTTTCCTATTTAATTATGGTTATAAAAATATGTTTAAAATGTGTAAAGATCAGAGATATAAATATATCTATCTATAAATAACAAAGTAAAAAAACAAAAACAACTGCAACTGTTCTTAATATATTATTTTCTTTTTTGTTACAGGTAAGTGTATCATCTTGCTATCCACTCTTTTCTTCATAGTACCTACCTAATTCGTAAGTAAAACTTTTTTTAACCCTCACTTGTTGAAAAGTGAATTTGTGAGCTTCTAATTATTTTGTTGAGAGTAGCAGAGTTGATGATTCATAAGGAGAAATTACTGCGGTTGTCTTCCGCTTGATGCAGATCTATTTGTTGAGTGACAAGATTAATGTTACAACAAAACGAAAACCACGGAAACCGTAGTATCAGGGGGTTCCGTGTGGCGCCGCTATCTGACGACGGATTCTTTTAAAATTAGACAGAATAAGTCGGAAAGTAAAAATAAAATTTTAAACAACAAATTTGAACTGAAATTGAGTTTATAAATAGTGATGTCTTAAAGTGTCTCAAGTGAGCGCCAGTGGGCGTTGGCAATTTTCACTTTTACAACTTTCCATAGGTTCTATTCATCATCTCGGTTCATTTAGATAAAAAATAGGTTCCCTATCAAAATTTTAAATGTTCCGTTAAGATATATTCAGTTCGGCTCGTATAACTTCATTTCGGGCTGGTTTTTAGGCGATTAGGTTGGAGTTAGATAAAAAACTGAATATATCTTAACCGAACCGACAACGACTTTTACATATTCGAATTTTTTTGGACATTTACTAATTATAGATAGCGGCGCCGCACGGAACCCGTGATACTAAGGTTTCCGTGGTTTCTTTAAAAAAACAATTGAAAAATAAAATAAAATAAATAAAAAAAAAAAACAGTTTTTTTAAACTCGATATCTCAGAAACTAAGAGAAATCTCGAAAAATGGTATTCTTCATTTTCGTCTTATTTTGGTAAGTACTATAAGAATCCATTGTCAGATCGCGGCTCCATTTTTTTAACACAATGAGCAAGCGAAATCTTCAAATATAAAAATTTTTAAGAAAAAAATAAAAACCGACTTCAAAAAATTAAATGCAACAAATATAAAAATACACTAAAAGGTATAAAATAATTATTATCTTATTTAGTTACAACTAAACGACGAAATATTAACACGAAATTACTTTTTAAAGTCGGTGCCAAACAAACTATACCTATAAGCGAGCGTACCCGCCAAACGTGCTAAGTAAGATCCGTCGAGTGCGATTCATAAAAGGTATATGTTTGGCACCAACTTCAAAAGTAATTTCGTGTTAATATTTCGTCGTTTAGTTGTAACTAAATAAGATAATAATTATTTTATACCTTTTTAGTGTATTTTTATATTTGTTGCATTTAATTTTTGAAGTCGGTTTTATTTTTTTCTTAAAAATTTTTATTTTTCTCTTTTTAGTGATGTTATTAATAGTGATTATATCGTCAGAACTTGACCAAATTAATATGACACCATCCCTAAGACACCCCCTTTCGGATAAAAAAAGAACCATCGAAATCGGTTCATAAACAAAGAGGTTAGGTCTAAACAAACCTAATAAAAAAGGTCTAATACCTATGAAAAAAAATCGAAAAAAAAATGGGACCAATCGGAAGCTAGACTGGACCCAATGCAAAAAAAATTTTCAAAATCGGTTGACAATTGGCGGAGATATGAGGTAACATAGGCACAAAAAAAAAAAAAAAAAAAAAAATCAATCGAATAGAGAACCTCCTCCTTTTTTGAAGTCGGTTAAAAATTGGGATCGTTTCTGGATGAATTTTTCACTTACAACCTCTCACCTAAGAAGGGTTGTTGTTGTTTGCTTGTATCGTTGATTACCCTTCAAAATCCAGTCGGTAATAAATAATTTCTTTCATAAATTAATCCCGAGGAAGAATGAGTGTCGTAGCTATAAAAGGTATCAAGTCAATTACACCAGCCTCTTTGAAAGAAATAGTATTGTGTATTTGAACAAATGACGTTGTAGACAGTGTAGTCTGTTGGAATGCTTGTGGTTGGGGTGTTGCATGGCAACACCTAATTCAAAGGCATTCAATTCAATTGGCGAATCCCTCGGCTCAAGTGCACCGAGAGGTCAGTTCGATGAACCCCCCGAGTCATAGACTAAACGCAATTAGCCGATGATTAGACAAGATTTTAATTGAATTTCGGCTGGACAATGCACTTGGCTCGACGGGCCTTGAACCGGCCCAATACAGGCCGACCTTCGGTTATCCCGGGCCCGGGCAAGCCACCAGGCTTTCACCATTTTGCATCCCAAGGGGCCCAAAATGGAATCCGGGCCATTGGATAGCTGGGGGGTCCCTCGATATTCAACCCCTCAACAACGCTGTCAAAGAGATTAGCGCTCAAGGAACATTTGCATTAACATGAAACACATATCTAATAACTAGAGAACGCAGAAAAAAGTTTCGCCTTTTTTCAAGCTTTTTTTATGTCCGATCTAAAAAATCTCTTTTTAGACATTAGGCTTTGGTTTGAGTTATTTTTTCAAACAAAGAAAAATATAAATTTTTCTAATATAAGGTTTATCATAATACATTTTCTTTAATAAAATGGAGAATGAAATATAAAATTTTTGGAACGTTACTTACATCCTCTTAAAACCAACTTTTTACTTTACCATACAGGGTATAGTCAAGTATTGTAATCGTGGATGAAAAAAGTGTTTTTTTTTTTACCTTCTTTTTTTCGAAATATCTCAAAAACACCTGAAACTATTTTGATTAAAAAAAAATTGAGCGAAACCATTGCATTTCGCTCTACAAAAAAAGCTTTAAAAAGTGAACATCGAAAAAATTATATTTTTCGAGATAATAATTGATTTGTCAAAATGTTTGTTGGTCTGTGCGTCACCAAATTTTTGTGGACGATCTAGCTCAAAAACTAGTTTTAATATCGAAACCAAATTTCACACGTAGTTTTCGTTCATTGAGATTAAGAGCTGATTAGATTTTGGTACATATCGACCCAAAATTAAAGGGGGTGGAGGGGGTTAAAAATGAAAAATCTAGGCCATTTGAGCAAACTCAAGCAAGTTTTGTATACATAATCAGTGGACCCCCAGGAGTCTAAAAATGCAAAAACTAACCCCCCCCTAAATGAATATAAATTATTTTATTTAATATTAAATATAAGTGAGGGGCCAGGTTGTATGGTAAAGTCAAGTGGATGGCCACATCAGAACACGTCAGCTTATTTATATAGGAGGCATTACATGCCAAATCGGACCGTTTGAAAAATTTTAATTTTTGATTTCCTTCATTTTTTCACATTTTTTAGTACGCATTAAAAAACCCTTCCTGGTAAATTTTGAAATTCACCGGTTTAAAAGATATACCAAAAATTTTAAGAAAAAATTAAAACCGACTTCAAAAAAATTAAATGCAACAAATAAAATACACTAAAAGGTATAAAATAATTATTATCTTATTTAGTTACAACTAAACGACGAAATATTAACATGAAATTACTTTTTGAAGTCGGTGCCAAACAAACTATACCTATAAGCGAGCGTATCCACCAAACGTACTAAGTAAGTGCGATTCATAAAAGGTATATGTTTGGCACCGACTTCAAAACGTAATTTCATTTTAATATTTCGTCGTTTATTTGTAACTAAATAAGATAATAATTATTTTATACCTTTTAGTGTATTTTATTTGTTGCATTTAATTTTTTGAAGTCGGTTTTATTTTTTTCTTAAAATTTTTTATTTTTCTCTTTTAAGTGATGTTATTAATAGTGATCCTATCATCAGAACTTAACTAAATTAAAATTGTACCATCCGTGAGATACCCCTTTCCAATAAAAAAAGAATCATCGAAATCGGTTCATAAACAAAGAAGTTAGTCCTGAACAAACCTAACAAAAAAGGTCTAATACCTACGAAAAAAATGGGACCAATCGGAACGTAGACTGGACCTAATGCAAAAAAAAATTTCAAAATCGGCTCACAATTGGCGGAGATATGAGGTAACATAGGCCAAAAAAAAAAAAAAAAATCAGTCGAATAGAGAACCCCCTCCTTTTTTTGAAGTCGGTTAAAAATAGTCCAAATTGAAATTTTTTTCATTTTTTATTTATTTATTTTTTTTTACATTCTCTTTAGAAAAAAATAGAAAAAAAATTATTTAAAGTGTTTTTATATGCGATTTTTGAGTTTGAAAATTTTAATCTTGTTTTTGAAACTGTAAGTACTCTTCGATCATTTTGATAATTTTTTATTTTAAACTTCTAATCATTCTACAAATTTTAAGACCAGATTGATACTCGTCCTATGATAAATAATATTTTTTTTTCGATTTTTGAAAATTTCGAAAAAATTTTATTTGCTATTAACTATTATTAAAACCACTTTTTGGTATTGAGTTATCGTCAACAGGTGTTTAAAATAAATAATTAGTATTTTAGTTTGTTGAAAGAAAACCAAAATCAAAAATCGAAAATTGGAAAAAAAAAATGTTTTTAATTTGGATCATTTTTGAAGAAGTATGAGCGATAAACCGAAATTCGTTATCTTTTAAGCCGGTGTTCAAAAAAATTTCAAAATTTACCAGGAAGAGTTTTTAGATGGGTACTAAAAAATGTCAAAAAATGAAGGAAATCAAAATTTTTCAACCTGTCCGATTTGGCGTGAATGTCACATAGGTATATAATAATTTATTTTTTAGAGAATTTAGTTTGGAAGGTTTGATCTTCATCATCATCAGTCTTTTGAATTAGAAATATTTTATCTGTTATTTCTCATGGGTTCAATTACCCGATGTGATGTAGATAAATTCGTTTTATTGTAATAGTAAGCTGGTCATTCAACAAATAAATCAAGAAGAGGATAACCTCATTGATTTTACTTTATCATACAGGGTATGGTCAAGTATTGTAATCGTGCATGAAAAAAGTGTTTTTTTCCTTCTTTTTTTCGAAATATCTCAAAAACGACTGAAACTATTTTCATTAAAAAAATTGAGCGAAACCATGGCATTTCGCTCTACAAAAAAGCTCTTACAAGTGAATATTGAAAATATTACGTTTTTCGATATAATAATTGTTTTGTCAAAATGTCTTTTAGTTAGTTAGTCTGTCCGTCTGGTTGGTTGTCCGTTAGTCTGTGCGTCACCAAATTTTGTGGACGAGCTAGCTCAAAAACTAGTCTTAATATCGAAACCGAATTTCTCAGGTAGTTTTGGTTCATTGAGATTAAGAGCTGATTACATTTTGGTGCATATCGACCCAAAATTAAGGGGGTGGGGGGTTAAAAACTAAAAATCTAGGCTATTTGAGCAAACTCAACCAAATTTTGTATACATAATCAGCGCGACCCCAGAAGTCTAAAAATGGAAAAACTAACTGCCGAAAATGGGAGGGGGGGGGCCCTATATGATTATAAATAATTTTATTAAATATTAAATATAAGTGAGAGGCCAGGTTGTATGGTAAAGTCAAGTGGATGGCCACATCAGAACACGTCAGCTTATTTCTTTAGAATATTCTATTAATTATTAAAATTTGCATAAGTAGTACACTTATTCTTAAAAAACAGTTTACTTTTCCATCTTTATTTATTATTTATTAATTTGAAAGTTGATTTGGAAAATTCCCATTCTGAGAAATAATAATTTATTGAAATTGATCTGTTTTTTACGCCTATTTTGAAAAAATAAATAACGATTTTAAATAAAAAAATAAATCCAGTGAATTATATATTAATATAAATTAATTCTCTCTGGAATATTAAAAAATATATATAATAGATTAAGGAATATTTGAATAATAATAGAAAAATGAACTAACTAGAAGGGTAAAAATTAGAATAATAAATAAAATCGAATAAAAAACGGACAGGTCGATTGACGAGATAATCATAAGTTAGGGGGATCAAGCTGGCAACTAAACGAACGAAAAGGCGACTGATGTTGTTTTTTGTGTTTCGATCGAAATTATTATCAAAAGTGATGTTTTAACAAGAAGAAAAGTGAAACCCTCGTCTGGCCTGAGGCAATGGTAATTGGATTTCGATGTATTGTAATCGACGGAGAAGAACACAAGAAGGAGGAGCGATTACTTAATCTTTTAAGATGGGGGGAATAAGGAAAGAACACCAGCCGATGGTAAAACAGACACTAATAAAATCATTTTGGAATAATTACTTACTCTATTCTGTATTCGAAATTAGAGCAAGGCAAAAGAACCAATAGATTGAATTTATATCTAACTTAATATAAGTATTATTATTGGATAAAAAATACTTGGTAGGTTTCAGATTAAGATACAAAAAATAAAACGAATTTATTTTTTAACAGTCTTTAATCTCGATATTATATATTTCGGGTGGCTCACCCATCTTCAGGAGCAACAGAAAGTAATTGAACTAACTCCTGAAGATGGGTTAGTCACCCGAAATATATAATATATACAGAGATTAAAGATTCTCCAAAAATAAAGTCGTTTTATTTTTTAACCGACTTCAAAAAGAGGAGGAGGTTCTCTATTCGACTGAATTTTTTTTTTTTTTTTTTTTTTTTTGTGCCTATGTTACCTCATATCTCCGCCAATTGTCAACCGATTTTGAAAAATTTTTTTGCATTGGGTCCAGTCTAGCTTCCGATTGGTCCCATTTTTTTTTCGATTTTTTTCCATAGGTATTAGACCTTTTTTATTAGGTTTGTTTAGACCTAACCTCTTTGTTTATGAACCGATTTCGATGGTTCTTTTTTTATCCGAAAGGGGGTGTCTTAGGGATGGTGTCATATTAATTTGGTCAAGTTCTGATGATATGATCACTATTAATGACATCACTAAAAAAGAAAAATAAAAATAATTTTTAAGAAAAAAATAAAAACCGACTTCAAAAAATTAAATGCAACAAATAAAATACACTAAAAGGTATAAAATAATTATTATCTTATTTAGTTACAACTAAACGACGAAATATTAACATGAAATTACTTTTTGAAGTTGGTGCCAAATATATACCTTTTATGAATCGCACTCGACGGATCTTACTTAGTACGTTTGGCGGGTACGCTCGCTTATAGGTATAGTTTGTTTGGCACCGACTTCAAAAAGTAATTTCATGTTAATATTTCGTCGTTTAGTTGTAACTAAATAAGATAATAATTATTTTATACCTTTTAGTGTATTTTATTTGTTGCATTTAATTTTTTGAAGTCGGTTTTATTTTTTCTTAAAAATTATTTTTATTATATCTTAATGTGAAACCTACCAAGTATTTTTTATCCAATAATTTAAAAAATGTTTCATCAAGTACCAACACTAAATTCCTTAAAAACTATTAATATAAGTAAACTTTATACAAAAATAAGAATGCGATTTTATAATTTTTTACAGTCATTTTATTTTTTGGGTATAATATTTTTATTTTCACTTATATAAATATAATATATATAAGAGCCTAGATTAATTTGTAACAACGCTCAGAGAATGCTGCCGACAGGGAGCGCTGATGCCGTCGGTATATTTGCGGCAAATTTGAAATATAATTGTAATTGTAATTTGAAATGAAAGACTCCAATTCATTTTAAATTAAGAAACATTAAATATATTGATAATTATTCCCCCCCCCTCACCACCCAAAAATTAAATATTCAATTCGCTTTTCTTTGCGCACAGAAAAATAAATTAATCACATCTTATTTGATTTATATTTTATATATTATTTGTTTATTTTTTAATAATTTGCCACTTTTTTATATTTTTTTAAAAATCTAAATTTGATTATTCTTAGGACGAAAATGAGGTGAAAACTTTTAAGAGACTATGTATTTTCGGGAGTTTACAGGTATACATTTGGAGTGTGGTGTTTTAAGAGGAATACAATTTTTGGACCGGGACGCTGCCCGCCAGGGCACCAGCCCGGAGGGCCGAGCTTCGAGGACGTGCCGAAGGCACGCATGAAAAGCTCGTATAAATATAAGTATCTTTCAAGACACGCATCCACGAATACCTTCAACTACGACGCAGTCTCTAAATCTCATCTTATTTCCAAGATACACGGGTCCTCCACGGACTAGACTAGAGGTTGTACTTTTTTGGTGCAACTTCTTTTTGTATCAGTATCACTATAAAAAAAAAAAAAATATCATTATACATATTATAAATATCTTATTTAATTCTTCTCCCGAGTTTATGGCATATAACAGCTTCTATCTCTAAGGTTATATATTATTAAGAGTTACTTTGATTATTTATGTCCATCGATTAAATTAATAAGTTGTTGTAGGGAAATAAGGACAATAGCTTATGCAAGTATTTTTTATTTTATGCCAACGTTTCGTCAACTTTATTGACTTCCTCAGGGCTCTAAATCATTTATTCTCTTTTATTTTTTAGAGCCCTGAGAAAGTCAACAAAGTTGACGAAACGTTGGCATAAAAAAATAAACTGCAACGGATCGTTGCTAAACTTTATCCAAATTCATTTGAAATATTAATATGTTCTAGAGTAAAATACTTTAAAATATAATTTTACTAAAAACTTTATTTAACCTTTTTTGTGGTCCCCAAGGTACTTAATTAGGATATTAAATTTCATCAAAATTGGTTAAGTCATTTTCAAGATATTTAGAAAAAACTAAAAAAGTACTGAAATAAAGTACTAATGTTTGTGGACCGATATGTACCAAAAACTAATCAGCGCTTCATTTTGTTAAAAGAATGCTAGGTTTTTAATTTCATTTCAATCGGTGCAACGGTGTGGAAATAATCGTTGGCCAAAAAAACGATAACATCCATCCATCCATCCATACATCCATCCGCACGCACTAAATGAAAAAATCGCACTTTTTGGCCTCTCGACGAGACCCCTTGTAATTTTTGGCAAAACCAGTCACGAGCTAAAATTCAACCTAATTGAATACTACAATTTGTGACTTTAATTGAGTCCATGGGTTCCGTAGTTTTTACATGAGGACCCTTTGAAGCCACGCTTGCCCCGAGAGCGATTACAATACTTTACCCATGCTTTGCATTGGATAAAGTAAAAATACTTGCATAAGCTATTGTTCTTATTTCCCTACAACAACTTATTAATTATGAGTTACTTTCACTTAATTATAATTACAGTAATAAATGGACATCATAAGAAAAATACGGGTTTCTTGGTCCCCATAACCTTTCAAAAAAGAAAATCGATTCTTGTGATCACCCGAGCCCAAAAAGTAATAAAAAAATATATATATTATTTTTTTTTTTTACAATACTTACATAATAAACTAAAGTTAAAACAAGTTATTTTCCTTTTGCTACATTTCGTATTAATTTTATAGAGCTTCTTCAGGCCCTAAAATAAATTATAAACAATTTCTTTTAAATTTAGTTTATTATGTATTGTAATTTTTGTTTTAATTTTATGTAATATTTTGTGTTTTAAAATATTTTAGGGTCTGAAAAATTTTCATTATAGTCGAGACGAAACATACTCTAGAGAAAAAACCTCTTTTATATAAAAAAACACCAATTTCACACTATATTGAAAATATATTAGTAAATTAGAGTGAATTTTGATGAGGCAGTACAAGGTAACAAAAAAGAGAGATAATTATAACTATCTTTTTTTATTCAAAACCGACATTTCGGAGGTTTATTCTATTTCTTATTTTTGGGATTTGGCCATCACCATAATCAAGACTATCAATATAATGATGGCCAAATCCCATTTAATTGATCACAAACTCTGAAGAAGGAGGAAATAAATCCTCATAAACGTCGGTTTTGAATAAAAAATATTGTTATAATTGTTTCTCTTTTTGAACCTTAGACTGCCTCATCAAAATCCACTCTATTCACTTATCAGTTCGTCTCCAAAAACTACTTCAATCTTATTATAAAAATATATTTTCAAGATTTAAATGAAATCGTCTATTACGTTGAATAAGTAAACAAATTTTATAAAATTTCTCAAGTGCTATAATAAGCTTGATATATTTATTAAATAATATAGAATAAATAATATATTTATATTTATGAATCAAATCAAAAAGTTTTGAATAAGCTTGTTACAATAGTTTTTTTTTTTAATTCCTATATGTACGGGTTACTTATGAACTTATGAAATATGTATATTAATATTAATTCTCATCTTAATGTTTATCAAAGTTTTAGTAATGCTGTGAATTTAATTTAATATAGAATTAATTTATTTTAACTTTTACGGGAAACATGTATTAAATGCTCCTATTACTTAAATGGATCCCATTTTGGATCTGTGCCTCTGGTAGCCTACCTTACAGGCGGCCAAATAATGAACTAGATATTTTTAACCGAGGGGTGATCCGCGATTGGAAGTAGGTGTACACCTCTTTGGAAGTATTTTGGAAGTACTTGGAAATATTTGGAAGTAGTTGGAAATATTTGGATGTACTTGGAAATTTGGGAAGTACTTGAAAATATTTGGAAGCACTTAGAAATATTTGGAAGTACTTGAAAATATTTGGAAGTACAAGTGGAAATAGATGTACAGCATATTAGGTCGCGGTACACCCCTCGTTTTTAACTGTGTGCTTGAGATATACCTCCGAAATGATATAAAATAAACTGCAACGGATCGTTGCTAAACTTTATCCAAATTCATTTGAAATATTAATATGTTTTGCTGGCTTGGTGTGTACTGGATATATTAATTATTTATCCTTTAACAATAAAAAAATAATATGTTTATTCCTTTATTATTAATCAGATATCACTTGCAATTTGCAGTTCATGTTGACTTTAATTCAAAAATAATGATCGATTCTCATTTAATAGTCGAGGAATAACCATTCTACATTGGATTTTTGACGTTTCGGTTATTATTAGTAACCATTGCTGAAGACATGGAGTAATCGACTTAAAATCAAAAATAGCCATCGATTCTCATCTAATACTCGAGGAATAACCATTACTGCATTCCATTTTTGATGTTTTGACTATTAATGGCAACCTCTACTGAAAACGTGGAAGAATCGACTTAAAATCAAAAAGACTAAATTCTTTTATGGCAAACAACTCAAACTTGACAACGGCCCCAAGGTACTTAATTAGGATATTAAATTTCATCAAAATTGCTTAAGTCATTTTAAAGATATTTAGAAAAAACTAAAAAAGTACTGAAAAAAATAATGTTGTATAATACTAATGTTTCTGGGCCGATATGTACCAAAAACTAATCAGCGCTTCATTTTGTTTAAATGATGGTAGGTTTTCAATTTCATTTCAATCGGTGCAAAGGTGTGGAAAAAATCGTGGACGAAAAAAACGATAACATCCATCCATCCATCCGCACGCACTTCCAAAAAAAAATGGCACTTTTTGGCCTCTCGGCGAGATTCCAGGTAACTTTTGGCAAAACCGCCACGTGCTAAAATTCAATCTCATTGAATACTTCAATTTGTGACCTTAATTGAGTCCATCGGTTCCGTAGTCTTAACCTGAGGACCCGTTGAAGTCGCGCTTGCCGCGCGACCGATTGCAATACTTTCTCCCATGGTTCGCATTGGATAAAGTAAAAACAATTGGTAATATTAGGTTGATGCATAATTATGGAACGTTTTTTAAAAATATTTTTATTCAACAAAAACAATAATTAAATTTAATAAAAACATGTTTAATTGATTATTCGGGAACGTATTCACCATCTACTTCAATAATTGCTTTCCATTTGCTTGGCAGTCGGTCGATTCCACGGACGAAGAAGTCACGATTCTTGGAGGCAATCCACGCTTTGACATCGGCCACCAAGTCATCCGAATCGTCGTAGATCTTAGTCTTTTGCCAGTTTTTCAAAGAGCAGTTGATGTGATAATCCGTCGGTGCTTCGGTCGGTTTTTACAGCGGATGTGGGAGTAGATCCCAGCCCTTATTGGCGATGAATTCAACGACCCGGCGCTCAACATGTGGACGTGCGTTATCGTGATGGAACACGATGTGGTTCTTTTTTCGAACACGATCAGCCTTGTTGTTGTCGGAGAATTCGTGGGGGACCCATCCAGCCAATTTCCATACCTTGCCAAGCTTTTTGAGGCGTCGAACGATCGTTGATTGGTCGACATTGAAGTCTGCAGCCAGTATTCGTGTTGTAAGGCTTTCATCCTCTTCCAGGGCTGTCAGAAGTGCCTCATCATCAAAATCCGATGGCCGACCTCTTCCTTCTTTATCCTCCAAACTAGTGTCACCTGATTTGAAACGGACAAACCACTTCCGTACTGCACTATCAGTAATTGTTCCTTCGCCAAAAAGTTCATTGAGATCGCGAAATGACTGTGCTGCCTTCCATCCTTTCTCGTAGTGGTAGAGCATAATATGACGAATATGAATATGGTTTTCGACACGCATTTTTATTAACTATAAATAGAGAAGATTGTTTTTATAAAAAAAATAAACAAAACGCCATTTTTGGCTAAAGAAAAACGCGCCAATACAAACGTTCCATAATTATGCATCAACCTAATATATATTCATTTATCATTTTTTATTTTAAATATATAAAATACTAGAGACGGTCCTTTTGTTTGCTTGCCGAAAGGGACCTTTAGACCCCCGCTACACTGCTATAAACTGTTCTTAGAAAGCATTCACTTTTTGAAAGTAATTTTAATAGCAAATTTAAATTTATGACCCCTTGTAGTTCTTTCTTTTCCAAAAATCATTTTTTTTAATGATTAACTTCTCAGTGGCGTACCTAAGAACTTTTGCCGTCCGGGGCGGTCTCTAATTTGCCGCCCTTTCTAAGTCAATCAAATGGTGAGAAGATTGTTTTTATAAAAAAAATAAACAAAACGCCATTTTTGGCTAAAGAAAAACGCGCCAATACAAACGTTCCATAATTATGCATCAACCTAATAATAACTTAAAAATAAAATAAAATACACTAAAAGGTATAAAATAATTATCTAATTTAGTTACAACTAAACGACCAAATATTTACATGAAATCACTTTTTGAAGTCGGTGCCAAACATATACATTTTATGAATCTAACTTGACGGATCTTACTTAGTACGATTGGCGGGTACGCTCGCTTACATAGTTTGTTTAGCACCGACTTCAAAAAGTGATTTCATGTAAATATTTCATCGTTTAGTTGTAACTAAATAAGATAATTATTTTATACCTTTTAGTGCATTTTATTTTATTTTTGAGTTTTATTATTTTATTTGTTGCATTTAATTTTTTTGAAGTAGGTTTTATTTTTTTTTTATAAAAATTATTTTTATTTTTCTCTTTTTAGTGATGTTATTAATAGTGACTTAATATAATACCTTGTATGCATCTCGTAAGAGAAAGGGTCGGGCGAATGAATCAGTAAATGATAATAAAATGAAATTCATAAATATAGAAATTCTCAAGAAACGTTTGCGGGTTTTAAATGAACGTTTTAAGCTTGATTTTTTTATAAAAGATTTTATTTATTATAATTTCGATTATTTGCTCATAAGAATTGAATATTTACGTTAATTTGTCATTGATCATATCATCAGAACTTGACCAAAATATGGGAACACCCCTAAGGCACCCTCTTTCCAATATAAAAAGAATCATCGAAATCGGTTCATAAACAAAGAAGTTATGCCTGAACAAACATATCAAAAAAAGGTCCAATACGAATGAAAAAAAAACGGGACCAATCGGAAGCTAGACTGAACCCAATGCAAAAAAATCATCAAAATCGGTTCACAATTGGCGAAGATATCAGGTAACATAGACACACAAAAAAAATTCAGTCGAATTGAGAACTTCCTCCTTTTTTGAAGTCGGTTAATTAAAATAAAACAGTCTTTTTTAGAGTTTTTTGTTCTTCGTTTTAACATCTTTAAAAACGAGTTTTTATGAGATCTTTATTCACGTGTGCCTATATCCAAAATTTAATGTTCATTTAACAAATTTCAACCTTTTAACCTTGGTTATTCTAGAGAAATTTTTACGAGGCCGGGCGAAAACGTGATTTTACTGAGGGGTTCCTAATTTCACGCTCTTAAAACTTAATTATTTTAAAAACCACAAACATCAAACCTAAACTAATTACAATATTTTAACGACTTAGCCCAATTTGTTCCAATGAAATTGAAATATTTTAAAATGAAATTGTGTTTATGAGTTTCCTTTGTTTTTTACCCCTTAAAATTTGAGTTCTTATAAAACCTTTCTTAGGTGGTCTCTACGTCATAAAAATAACCTTCCTGCTAAATTTTATCTTTTATGGCCGGTTGTATGTCGCAAAGTAAATGATTTTTACCACTAACAAAGCGCTTTCAGTACCTGTCATCTGATTGGCCATCCCAGTCCCTCCATTTACCATCTACCGTTTGTTAGTGGTAAAGAGCATTTAATTTGCGACATACAACCGGCCCTTAGTCCTGGCTTTTCGGGAGTAATTTTAATCAAAACATGATATCTTAAAAATGAAAAATGCGTTTTTTGAGTTATTTTTTCCACTAAAAAATTTTGATTTTTTTTTTAATTAGCAAGCGTCTATGTTTGTGCATTTGTATTACATTTATGCAAAATTTCATTAGAATTCTTGATAAATAAGCCTTATTTGAATATACCGGGTGAGTTTTTTTTATCTTGAGACAGTCTAAGCAACTCAAAAACAGTGCATTATATGGAAATCCGCTTTCAAATCAAAGCTTATTTTATATCAAGGGGGAAATTAAACTACGCTACTATTGTTTGACGACCTTGAACAAGCTTTTCAAGAGTATTTTAAGGTTACGTTTTGTGTTTTATGTGTAAACCTATATTTTTCTTTACAATACCTAAATCTACAAAAAAAAACTGATATTATTAGATTTAATTAAATTCGGTATAAATAAATTTTGAGTAAGCAGTAACATCAATATGCTGGCATTTCCCTCAAATTATTTAATCTGTTACTAATAATAATTGTTTGCCTATACCGGAGTAAGTTTTTTTTATCTTGAGACAGTCTTTTTATAACTCAAAAACATAGCAGTGAATTATATGGAAAAAGTTTCACAGATAAAAGTTTATATTATATCAAGGGGAAAAACTAAACTACGCTACTATTGTTTGTCGACCTTGAACAAGCTTTCAAGGGTATTTTAAGGTTACGTTCTGTTTTTTAAATGGAAATCTATATTTTTCTTTACAATACCTAAATCTACAAAAAAAAACTGAACAACTTTCATAAGAACTATTTTTTTATTCGACATCAAATAAACAAAATATTAGTTCAATTAGATCTCAAAAAAAAAAATTATTTTTAACAATTATTCAACTTAATTGACATTATCAAATAATAATGAATAAATAATTAATTATTAAATAAATAATTATTAAATTGAAAAGTCACAACAATGGAAATAAGTGTTTTTTAATGATCTTAAAACTTCATTATACACAGATTTAAGAGATTATTTTCTACTTAATTGTACTTAAACTTTTTGAGTTTAAAAAAAGTTCATTTCTCGTGTCAATTCAGGAGATAGTTATATTGTATTACCATTCTTTAATCCAGAAGATTTGAGATACACTCTGGAATGTCACAGAACATTGTCGTAAAATTATTAAATTATTTATTTAATAATTAAATATTTGATCATTATTATTTGATAATTAAATTAAATCCAATAATTATTATTGGATTTTTTTGAGATTTAATTGATACAATGTTTTTTTTTATTTGATGTCGTATAAAAAATAGTTCTTATGAAAGTTGTTCAGTTTTTTTTAGGAGATTTAGACTATGTTAAGAAAAATATAGGTTTCCGTTTAAAAAACAGAACTTAACCTTGAAATACCTTTGTAAGCTTGTTCTAGGTCGACAAACAATAGCGTAGTTTAGTTTTCCCCTTGATATAAATAAACTTTTATCTGAAACTTTTTTTCATATAATTTACTGTTTTTGAGTTATAAGACTGTCTCAAGATAAAAAAACTTACCCGGTATTGGCAAATAATTATTATTAGTAAGAGATTAAATAATTTGAGGGAAATGCCAGCATATTGATGTTACTGCTTACCAAAATTTATTTATACTGAATTTAATTAAATCTAATATTCTTCTGTTCAGAAATGATTACCATATACGTTCGCTGTGTGTGTGAGTTTAAGCTTTAGGCCAGTGATTCTCAACCTTTTATTCGTCACGGCACACTTTTAATAATTTAAAAATTTGACGGCACACTAACAATAAAATAAATTATATTTGGATTATTGATTGATGTACCTAGAAAATTATCATAGGACATTCTGTATCCTGTAAAATGTTACAACCACTTTAGTTCAATTGATCAAATAAATATTTGGATTAAATGTATAAATGTAAAAAAAAAATCAATAATTTTCATTTCGGGCCTAGCAGTGGCGGCACACTTAAAGAAACTCGCGGCACAGTGGTTGAGAATCACTGCTTTAGGTACTACGTAGTATTATTATTATATTATTCATCTTTAAAACAAAATTTAATTTTATGTATATTCAGTAGACAAAATAAACTAAAATAAAAAATGTCTCTGAAATTAGCATTGAAAAAATAAAAAATAAACTTGAACAAATAAATAAATATAGCGATTATAAAATGAAAACGAAATGAAATGAGACACGAATGAAAGTGAAATGGAAAAAATCTTTTTATAAAAATCCTGTAAGCGTCAGTTCAATTTTTTGGAAACGTTTCAAGAAATTCCGAGCAATGTGGTGGAATGGAAGGAACGTCAATTACGAACGAACCGACGCCGAAGCCGACGCTAGACCGAACGACCGAACGACGCTCTTTTGCTTTTTTTTATTTTATAGCCGCCTCTTAATATATTCCAAAATAAAAATAAAACGAATCGAATCTCATGAACAAGCGACAAATTTATTATTAAGATTTCTCTCTGCGTTTAATATGAAACAGTTGGGATATTAAATTGAAATAAAGTGGAATAGAAGTAATTTTGTTCCATTTTAATTTCTTACTTCTTCTATTAGAGTAGTTTTTCAAACTATACTAATTTTTTTTAAACCCATTTCTTAAGCTGTGGTGGTGCAGCTTATAGCAGCGTGGAATATTAATTTAAATATTAAGAAAATAAAATAAACTGCAACGGATCGTTGCTAAACTTTATCCAAATTCATTTGAAATATTAATATGTTCTTGAGTAAAGTACATTAAAATATAATTTTACTAAAAACTTTATTTAACCTTTTTTGTGGTCCTCAAGGTACTTAATTAGGATATTAAATTTCATCAAAATTGTTTAAATCATTTTCAAGATATTTAGAAAAAACTAAAAAAGTACTGAAATAAAGGACTAATGTTTGGGGACCGATATGTACCAAAAACTAATCAGCGCTTCATTTTGTTAAACTAATGGTAGGTTTTCAATTTCATTTCAATCAGCGCAAAGGTGTGGAAAAAATCGTGGACGAAAAAACGATAACACACACACATCCATCCATCCATCCATCCATCCATCCGCACGCACTTCCAAAAAAATGGCACTTTTTGGCCTCTCGACGAGATTCCATGTAATTTTGGCAAAACCGTCACGTGCTAAAATTCAATCTCATTGAATACTTCAATTTGTGACCTTAATTGAGTCCATGGGTTCCGTAGTCTTTACCTGAGGACCCTTTGAAGTCGCGCTTGCCGCGAGAGCGATTCCAATACTTTCTCCCATGCTTCGCATTGGATAAAGTAAAAAATGCACTATAAGGAGGTTTATTAGATTTTAATATAAATTTTGGATTACAAAAATATGAATTTTAAAATTGAATACAAGTAAGTGATGTTAGGAGTAACTTAAAACTATATAAATACAGAGAAAAAGTTTGAAAATTGAATGGTAAAATTCAGCTATTTGAAAAATACAAATATGCCCAAAGTTTATATATAAATCAATTATATACAAATTAACATAAAAATATTATTAATCAAACTTTAGATGAAGGAAATGGACATATGTTTCTCGTTGACCCGGACTCCTTATCCAATCAAGTTATATTTGGTTTTCAAAAAACCTTAGGGAATTCTTGGAGGGATTTGAGAAACCAGTTCAATTTTATTAAAAATTAATTAATTAACGCCAATCGCGTTTTTAGCACAAATTGCTAAATATATATATAGCCAGATGATCGAAGCGTGCAACACAATTTAATCTATTTTCTATTTGGTTGTAAATCAAATAAACAAATAGAAAAAACTCAATATCAATCTCAATTGATGAAAAAGTAAATAAATTTATGCTTACGATCTATCTGCTATTAACATGAATTTTGAGCACTTACAATAATTCATAATTAGATGCCCACAGCGTAGGGTTCAAAATAAAAGGGGGCAAAATATTATGGTTCAGGCCTTTTTTAGACACCAAAGCATGGAACTAAAGAGAAAAGGATGGAAAATAGTCCCTCAAAATTCAAGGTAAAGCACCACTTATCGTGGAATTCGACGCGGCGGTGAATTTCGAAAAGGAATATTTCGAGAGCTTAATTTGCTAGCACCATGGGGGATTAAACGCAGAGTGGGTCATTAAAATTTCTGGGGGGAGGTTAAAAAGTGTTGCATTTTAACATTAGTACCTGATAAAGATAAGAGTAAATAAATATTATATTTAATATTGATTTACTATGAGTTAAGGATACTAGGTCACTTATTTCACATTAAAATTAAAAAATAAAAAAATTTTTATTTTTCAATATATATATTTCGGGCTATCAACCCATCTTCAGGAAGTACAGAAATTAAGTTACTTTCTGTACTTCCCGAAGATGGGTTGATAGCCCGAATATATATATTGAAAAAGAAAAGTTTTTTTATTTCTTTTAATTTTTTAATTTTAATGTGAAATAAGTGACCTAGTATCCTTAACTCATAGTAAATCAATATTAAATATAATATTTATTTACTCTTATCTTTATTAAAGATGTTTCACCTTGCACCAACACCACAATCTCTACTAATTATTAGTACCTGAAACACCAAGCGATGCTCGGAAATTTTTGATTCAGTTAAAAGCGATATTTTAATATTATTTTTAATTTTAAATTCAGTTAAAAAGGTCGATTTTTAATTGCAGCAAAAATAAAATAAAACCCGCTATGGCCATCACCAAGACGTATAACTGGGCACAAAATTTTGAATGTAATTGCAATTAAAAATAATAATAATATACACGGAAGTTAAGTTCTTTCGTTGACCCTTTTAAATCCTGAAGAAAGATCCTTCGAATTGTCGGATTTTTTAACAGAATGAAATTGATATTCTAATAAATTATTTTATAGAAAAATACCTTTAATTAATTAAATTGTCAAATTCTAATATATAATAATAATATTTGTAATAATCTATTAGTGGAACTTAAAATAAAAAAAAAACAATTAATTTTATTAAAAGAAAATTGAAAAAAAAATTATTATAAATATTTATTCAAAACAACCACCTGTGAATAATTATTTCAATTAACAAAAAACCTATTAAAAACAACTTAGCCGAAGATGAGACCGTGACAGATCGAAATGTCAACCCAAAAACTCCTTAACTCGTGAATTTCATCCAAATTGTTAGAGACGTTTTCGAGAAACCGATTCTATATATATAAGAATTGCTCGTTTTAATATAATAAAATTTTATGCCAAGTTTTAGTACAGTGATTTTTTTAGCTAGGTTTCGAAATACTGATTAGAATTTGGGTTTTCTACCTTCTGGTAGAACATTACAAATAATAATATTAAATAAATTATAATAAAAGTCTGGGGCGCATAAACATGTACTTTGAATTAATTTCGACAAAGTGCCCCAGGATTTTTGATTAAGTATTACATTATTTTGTACTTTTTAGAAGAGTGTTTTATAGTTTTTTTAAAATATAGTTTATTTTTTTAATTTTTAGTCTTAATTATTTTTATAGAGAAAAGTTTGCGAAATTTAACAGAATGAAATGTATTTATTTTTAATTTTTTTATATAATTTCATTTAAATTGAGTAGGTAAACAATTATTTTTATAGAGAAATGTTTGCGGAATTTAACAGAACAAAAGTCACATTGATACATACATACATACATACAGGAGAAGCTAATATAAATTGTGTAAAAAAAGGTCAAGTCTTATAACTTCAACAAAAGATATTAAAAAGCTCTTCTAATACTTTGGAATTGAATAAATGGAGGGCTCTTTTCATGAAAGGGGGGGGGTGCGTCATGATGCTAGAGGGGGCACCCCCTGTCGTAAAGCTCTTTATACCTAAAATACCACATTCCCTATTATAAACTAATAATACTAATTATTATTTTAGACAGTTTCTGCTTGTCCTATCAAGTCCAAATAAGGCTGAGGGTCGAATATATCCATATCAAAATATCGGTAAGATATATCGATATTAAAAATACAAAGATAAAATCATTTTACTATTATCAAAATGACAACAATAAAATATAATTTTATCCCAAGTTTGAGTAAAGTGAATTTTTTTTTGCCAATTTTGCTCCGAATTCCAGTTCATTCATAAGAGGGGTCCAAGTGCACCTGTGGAATCCGAGGACCGGAGGGGACATGTTTTTTAAAGAATAAAAATGACAAACTTTTTCCACTTCATTAAAAACATATAACAAAGGGCCCGCTTTATATTTTGGGCTTTAGATTTTATTAGGGGGCTATGAGCTCATTATCTATAGGTTTCGAAATACTTATTAGAATTTGGGTTTACTACCTTCTGGTAAATCAATACAAAAAAATGTGTGAACCTCATCCATATAAGCTCACGGGGAAAGTGGAACTTTAATTCTAAAACCCACAAATAGTTCATGACAAATAGAATTTAATAAAATTAGGAAATTTAAATTATTATATTTGTGCATGATTAATAATTAAAAGAATCGTAGGAAGTTGGACATGACTTTAAATTAAATACAAGTTTTTATTTAAATACGCCAAACGTTTCGTTGCTGGTTTGAAACTTCTTCAGTGGCTGATTTATTAAACTTATTTGTCTGGAGTTTTAACTAAGAGAAAAACCATTTTCAAAACAGTATCTTACAATTCACTCAATTTTAATTTGAGTGAAATGTAAGGATACTGTTTAATGGTTTTCTCTTAGTTAAAACTCCAGACAAATAAGATTTAATGAATGAGCTACTGAAGAAGTTGCAAACCAGCAACAAAACGTTTGGCTATTTAAATAAAAACTTGAATTTAATTTAAAGTCATGTCTAACTTCCTACGATTCATTTAATTAAATTATTATTTTAAAATCCACTAATTTTCCATGACAAATAAAATTAAAAAATTTAAGTTAATAATTTAAAATCAGGGGTTGTCTTTTATTTCCCCTCTATTGAAACATTTCCCCTTTATTGTAACAAAAAAAAAATTCAAACAGATACGTGGCTAAAGAAGTTTCACTTCAATAAAAATAATAAATTAAAATAAATAAATCCCTAGGTAAACATTTAATAAGCTTATGTTCGAAACTTACACAATTTTTATATTGATAAAGCACACTTTATGTATCCGAATCTCGGTTGCATAATAATAATTTTCCGTCAAGTTCGTTAAACATCTCTAAAATTGTTGATTGGAAACGATCGGTTTGCACGCGGGGAATGTTTGATGAGCCGATGAGGATTCTCGGCCTCTCTTTCTTTCGGCACTCAAGCGAAAATCTTAATGAAGGTCGTGAGGGACAGCCAGGCAGCCAGCCCGGAGGAGACAAACACGAAATAATAAAGATGCACTTGAATTAAAAAAAGCCCCGACAGCTACAAAAGCAAACAATTCCATTTGCAAGAGTGATTTCAAAACATCCCGGAAGGGGGCTTGTGCTCAAATTAACTCTTTTCCTCTACTTACTTACAAATGATAGGTTTGTCTTAAGGAAAAGACATTAAGTCGTTTTTGAAGATGTAATTTTCATTTGATAATTGTAAAAGAGATTGAGAAATTCTTTTTTTAAACTTCTGCCTAACATTCACAGGAAATGAATTACTAACCTACCTACCTGGGCATCATCGTTTACTAATTACCTACCAATCTAGATAATATTAATACATTTCATTCTACTTCCTTTTTGAACTTTTATCGAAGGATTTTAATTATGGCAATACAGTTACGATATTAGGATAAATTTGAATAAAAAAAAATAAACATGCAACGGATCGTTGCTAAACTTTATCCAAATTCATTTGAAATATTAATATGTTTATTCTTTTATTATTAATCAGATATCGCTTGCTATTTGCAGTTCATGTTAACTTTAATTCAAAAATAATTATCAATTCTCATTTAACAGTCGAGGAATGACCATTCTACTATTAGATTTTTAACGCTTCGATTATTATTGGTAACCATTGCTGAAGACATGGAGGAATTGACTTAAAATCAAAAATAACGATCGATTATTATCTAATACTAGAGGAATAACCTTATTGCATTCCATTTTTGATGTTTTGACTATTAATGGCAACCTCTACTGAAAAAGTGGAAGAATCGACTTAAAATCAAAAAGACTAAATTCTTTTATGGCAAACAACTCACGCTATTTTTGATTTTAAATCGATTCCTCCATGTCTTCAGCAATGGTAACGGATAAGAAAACAACGCGGTTGCTATGGTTACTTATAAAATTTCCTCCTAAATTTTTACCATTTCACAGCGAGAAGCCTAACCATTCTTACTTAAGTTAGGTTAAATGAGCTATCTTAAAACGATCAAATGAATAAATTTTAAAGAATTTAAAATTAAAAAAGTACTATTTTGCTCCGAGAGTAAAGTACTTTAAAATATGATTTTACTAAAAACTTTATTTAACCTTTTTTGTGGTCCCCAAGGTACTTAATTAGGATATTAAATTTAATCAAAATTGGTTAAGTCATTTTCAAGATATTTAGAAAACTAAAAGTACTGAATAAAGTACTAATGTTTGTGGGCCGATATGTACCAAAAACTAATCAGCGCTTCATTTTGTTAAACTAATGGTAGGTTTTCAATTTCATTTCAATCGGTGCAATGGTGTGGAAAAAATCGTGGCCAAAAACGATAACGTACATCCAAACATCATACATCCATCCATCCATCCATCCCCACGCACTTCCAAAAAAAATGGCACTTTTTGGCCTCTCGACGAGATTCCAGGTAATTTTTGGCAAAACCATCACGTGCTAAAATTCAATCTCATTGAATACTTCAATTTGTGACCTTAATTGAGTCTATGGGTTCCGTAGTCTTTACCTGAGGACCTTTTGAAGTCGCGCTTGCAGCGAGAGCGATTACAATACTTTCTCCCATGCTTCGCATTGGATAAAGTAAAAAATATCATAAATTGATCAAATTACTTATTTATATTTAAGTAATTTCGAAGTTTAATAACAATAATCAACAAAAATTTCCCCCTTAAACCTAACAATGGATTCCAGTAGAGTTATATACGCTGATTTTTTACAACACGGTCAGAGTTTTGAGATATTATCTGTCAAAATGACGAAAAAGGCCATTTTGACCTATTTTCGAGTCTCATTAAATATTAAATAGCAATATTTGAAATCAAAAATATTTTGTTGACTTAATAGAATACAGCTTCTTCTTTGATTTTCAAATTACTACTTGTTTGTAGCTCAATTAGAACACGAGTTATAACTAAAAAACTAAAACTAGGTGATTATAAAGGATACAAAAAAATAGATAAAAACATATGGTCTTAGTCTTTAGCTATAACTCGAGTTCTAACTGATCTAAATTCAAGTGGTAATTTGAAAACCAAAGAGAAGGCTGTATTCTATTACGTCAACAAAATGGGCTTTTTCGTCATTTTGACCGATAATATCTCAAAACTCTGTCGTCTGGTAAAAAATCAGGAAAATACATGATAATCAGCTTATAAAACTCTACTGGAATCCATTGTTAGGTTTACGTGGAGAAATTTTTGTTTAATTTTTGTCGATCAGTGTTATTTAAAGACAAGACTTTGAAATATAATATTAAATTAAATTATTTAACTTTGAAATTGCCAAAACATTATCTTTGGCATTTTACAAACATGTTTATATATATATAAATATATATATATATATATATATATATATATACGAGCTGTAGAGGGCGTGCCTTAGGTGGCCCTAGCGGCCAGCTAGCAAAGTAGCTGTATAATTTTAGGTTATATAACATTTATGTTTTGTTGCTGTTTTATAAGTGCTCCATAACGCTTATACAACATCAATACAACATAACAGTTGTATAACCTAAAATTATACAGCTATTTTACTAGTAGAGAGTAGCGTCTCGGCATGTGATTATTAGGTCTGTAATATATATTTGTAATATTTTGCCCCTCTTTCGCCCCCACGCACTCATTTTGGCTATTGATTTTTACAGCATACATTTTATATAGTCTTAAAAACTAACATTACAAAATTTGATCTATATCGGAGAGAGTATTAATTTTTTGACCCACTCACATTTTGGGAGGTTGAAATTATTTTTTAGATATTTGCAAATAAATAACTCTCAGTTTTCTAAAGAGTAAATGTACAAAAAGCTAAAAATTTCTATATTTTGCCCCCCCCCCTTTCGCCCCCATACAGTCAATTTTAAAAGTTGATTTTTACAGGAATAGTTTCTTAAAGTAATAAAGAATAACTCTACAAAATTTGTTCAAGATCGGAGAGAGTTTTAATTTTTGTCCCCACTCAGATTTTGGATAGTTGAGGGGGGGGGGGTCAGATTACAAAAAATCTTGAAATTATTTTTTAGATATTTGCAAATAAATAATCCACAATTTTCTAAAGAGTAAATGTACTAAAAAGCTAAAAATTTCTATAATTCCCCCCCCCCTTCGCCCCCATACAGTCAATTTTGATAGTTGATTTTTACAGGAATAGTTTCTTAAAGTATTAAAGAATAACTCTACAAAATTTGATCAAGATAGGAGAGAGTTTTAATTTTTGCCCCCACTCACATTTTGGATAGTTGGGAGTCGAATTTCAAAAAATCCTGAAATTACTTTTTAGATATTTTTATTTAGAATTTTATTAAGGTAAAAATCAAGTAGATATCTTATCGTTCTTAATTGAAAATGCATAATTAGTGTAAACACATTGCAAAGATATTTTGCCCCTTTTGACCCCTTTAGGGGTCGAATTTCAAAAAATCCTGAAATTACTTTTTAGATATTTTAATTTAGTATTTTTATAAGTAAAAAGCAAGTAGATATTTTATTGTGCTTAAGAGATATCGCATAATCAGTGAAAACACACTTTGCCCCCTTTGACCCCCTTAGAGGTCGAATTTCAAAAAATCCTTTCTTAGTGAGCCCCTATCTCATAGATGTAATATCCTTTCCAAATTTCATGTTTCTATGTCCAGTGGTTCTGGCTATTTTGATGATGAGTGAGTGAGTGTGTTTTAGCCCCCTCGCTCTCCTAGGACAAAATCCTGGTTGCGCCAGTGGGGAGTCAAAATGTTTTAAAATTTCGATAATTCTTAAAACTAAAGAAGTAGAGCCGTGATTTTTGGAGTCCGGCAGAAATCAGAAATTTTATTACTGAACGAAGTTCGGTCTTTAATGTACCTACTAAATTACCATGCCAAACTAATATCCACTTATTTTGCGCTTTTATTCCTTAAAGGTTACATGTTTTTCTAGCTTAAACCTCGCGCTGAGAAAAACAAATTGCCAAATAATTAAAATTTCTAGAGATCGTTATTGAGTATTGTAAAAATTTTTAATATTACATCAATTTCTCATTTTTTTATATTTACAAATGTTGTAAATTAATTTAAAATTAAATTATAATTAAAAGATATTCTAAATTTTAATCTCATATTTCATTTTTACTTTACCATACATGGTATGGTCAAGTATTGTAATCGTGAATGAAAAAAGTGGTATTTTTGCTTCTTTTTTCGAAATATTTCAAAAACGGCTAAACTAATATATTTTGATTAAAAAAATTGGGCGAAACCATGGCATTTCGCTCTACAAAAAAGCCCTTATAAGTAAACATCGAAAAAATTATATTTTTCAGAGATAATAATTGTTTTGTCAAAATGTAAGTTAGTTAATCTGGTTGTCAGTTAGGGCCGGTTGTATGTCGCAAAGTAAATGTTTTTACCACTAACCAAGGGTAAATGGTAAATGGAGGGGCTGGGATGATGGCCAATCAGATGACAGGAACTTTCATCCCAGCCCCTCCATTTACCATTTACCCTTGGTTAGTGGTAAAAAACATTTATGACATACAACCGGCCCCTAGTCTGTCTGGTTGTCTGTTAATTACTTTGTACGTTACAAATTTTTGTGGACGAGCTAGCTCAAAAACCAGTGTGAATATCGAAACCAAATTTCACACTGTAATTTTGGTCCATTGAGATTAAGAGCTAATTAGATTTTTGGTGCAAATCGACCCAAAATTAAGGGAGGTGGAGGGGGCGGGGGGTTCAAAAATTAAAAATCTAGGCCGTTTGAGTAAACTCAACCAAATTTCGTATACATTATCAGTGGGACAACAGAAGTATAAAAATGCAAGAAACTAACCCCCTTACATGATTATAAATAATTTTTAGGGGCCAGGTTGTATGGTAAAGTCAAATGGATGGCCACATCAGAACACGTCAACTTATTTTATACATTTTTATATATTTACAATGTTTTTGAATTTAATTTAAAATATAAAATTTTAATCTCATAGTTTCTACTATCCATGAATTTTAAAACCAAATCAATTTAATAATAAAAAGCACGTTAAAATAATAGAAAAAGAATAGTCGTTTCGAACATTATTCTATTTAATAATCTCAATTAAATTTATTTTATCGCTTTATGTATGTATTTATATAGTTAGTTGTACAAGTGTACATGTTCCACTGCGATTGAGTAATTATTTTTAATTGAATGCTCCTTTAAAATGCACACGATCTCTTTACGCCTGTCAGGAATTTTTATAACCGAATGCATTCTGACTGTATGTCTGGATATAACGATCAGAATGAGTAAATTACGATCTAGGTTTATTACTTTGTATTAGCAACATTAAACGTGTACCTACCTAGTAGAGTAGTTTATTTTTTAGTTAATTAATGATACGAAATGTAGAAAGATTAAATAAAATTTTTTTTATACTTTTTTAGGGGCGGAGCAGATAATGTTGGTTTGAATTAGCGTTAGAGATTTTAAGATTTAATAAAAGATGGAAGAAAAATTAATTAAGCTCTTCAATTCTAGACATGAGTAAAATAAAATTGACAAAAATATCTTTTAAATTTGTTTTTTTATTTGATTATGCTGTTTGTGAATCGCGATATTTGTATTTTAATTACATACTTCCCTAGTAGCACAATGTTTCAAACTATATAGTAACTATATAATGCCTATATAGATTCTCAAAAGTTTCGATTTTTGGATTTTTCCCATTAATTCTACCCCAAACTCTACCTGCCTGCCAAATTTCAGCATTCTATGGTTAGCGGAAGTACTCTAGAATTTTGATGAGTGAGTAAGTCAGTGAGTGAGTGAGTGACGTAAAAGCCTATATTTGGCTTCTTGTAACTTGGATGGTATAAACAGTAAAAATATGAAATTTTGTAATTTAAGTTAAGCTTATGGACCAGTATTCTGGAAAAAATTTCAGCCATGAAGAGGATTCCATTACGAAGTTACAGAGGCGTCAAAATGGCCTGAGTTGTTTCCTGTAAAGGGTAGTCTGGCAGTGCACACACCCCCGCTCGAATCGAACTTGGCTGGGGCGTAATTTTCAAGTCTTCTTATCTATAACGAGCTTTTCGTGCGTGCCTTCGGCACGCCCTCGAAGCTCGGTCCTCCGGGCTGGTGCCCTGGCGGTCAGCGTCTCGGTCCAAAAATTTTATTCCTCTTAAAAAACCACACTCCAAATGTATACCTGTAAACTCCCCAAAAATACATAGTCTCTCTAAAAGTTTCGCCTCATTTTCGTCCTGACACAGCTACAGAAATGAGGCTCTAGATATGAATCTGGAAGTATTTTTTTCTATAATCTACAGCATTGTGATATTTTTGTGTGGAAATAGATTTATTTAAATAAGTGGTATCGTGTGAGGAGGAGAATTATATTATATCATTTTTTTAAAATTTGGGATCGATAATCGATATCTGGGGAAGTCTGAGGAAGAGAAGAGGTCAGATGATGGGGCACACACTGAGACATGGGGGACTACTTAGGGATATCTTGAGAGGGGAGGTGGGAAAGAAAAGGGGAAGGGGAAGACCCAGATTAGAATATTTCAACCAAATAATTGGGGATATGGGATGCCAGACATTTAGAGAGGTCAAACAGCTGGCGGGGGACAGAGTCGAGTGGAGACGGATTGTTGCATCAAACCAGTCTTAGGACTGTATACTCGATGATGATGATGATGAATCGATATGAGGGTCCAAATATTTAAAAGAAATCAAGTGTTGTTTGTATGACAGGCTGCTCCAGTATTGCCATGAGAAACTCGGGCATGCGTGTCTTAAGTCGTTTAATTTTGTAAAAATCAAAAAATATGAATAACAAAATTTAGATTTTTAAAAAATTATAAAAAAGTGGCAAATTATTAAAACATAAACAAATAATATATAAATCAAATAAGATGTGATTGATTTCTTTTTCTGTACGCAAAGAAAAGCGAATTGAATATTTAATTTTTGAGTGGTGAAGGGGGGGGTAATAATTATCAATATATTTAATGTTTCTTAATTTAAAATCAATTGGAGTCTTTCATTTCGAAATTTGAGTCCAAATTTCGATTATATTTCAAATTTGCCGCAAATATACCGATGGCGCTCTCTCTCGGCAGCATTACGCCAGCGTTGCGGCAAATTAATCTAGACAAATATATATAGTATAATACCTACATATAATATAACTTTTTTTATTTTCCCCTTAATGATAACAAGTGGATTTTTAATACATTTAAATATTTGTTTCATCTTATTTGTTATGAGTGTATATTACAGTTAAATAGAGTCTCAAATTATATCTATTTAAGACTTTATAATAAAACAATTATATTTATTCTCTGTTACTAATAAAACATCAATAAAGCAGCCACGTAAGGGGTCTAGGGGGCGAAGCCCCTGCTAGCAACAAAGGCCCGCCAAAGGCGGGCCTTGAAAGCTAGTAGTAAATCAAAAAATAGATCTTTATTATTAGTATAACATTTGAAAATTCTTCAATTTAATTTTCCTTGCATACCCTCATCACAAATTGACAATCATTTTGTTAAAATAAATAAATAAATCAAAGTGTATTTTGAGAATATCCGTGTCTCAATTTCCAATTTCAAAATAAAGAAATAATAAGCTTGATTTGTTATTTCGCCTTCCATATTTTTTTCTATAGTAATAAAATCTACGTAGGGGACATTTACGAACCCTTCTAACATTATATACGAATATAAATATATATTTAATGGGGGTAACTCAATCCTTATTCGAAGAAGAGATGCCCTGTTGGATGGAAATCAAGATGAAGCCATTTTTATGCGACCATTAAAAAAAACTAATAAAAAAAAGTCAAGTCTATTCTTTTGACATAAAATGGAAGCTAATTCGATTTTAAAAACATTTTTTTGTATCAATCCTATGGGGATGTACGAATATATATACACATATGTGTATATCAGCTCACATATCTACTAAAAATTCACTTTAAATCTTAGATCTTGGTAGATAACTATTTTCATGACTCATTTTGACGTTGCTAATTTTCTTTTTTGAGTCCCGTCTGAAAGTTTGTATTCCATGTTTTAAAAGAACGCTATCTAAATTTTATCTCGATTGAAATTTTTTAAGATTTCCAAAATTCTTAAAATAATCAATTTTTGAAATTTTCGGAAATTTTTATTTTCTAAACGGAAATTTTTTCTATATGTAATAAAAATAATCGCCTGAAAATTTCAGACCAAAATATTAATTTTTAAAGGTCGCTAAACAGTTTTAAAGATTTTTTAATGATTCTCATGTTTGATGTTTTTGAGCGACCTTTAAATATTAATATTTCAAGGTTGATTATTTTTTACTATCAATAAACAGTATAATGATCAAAAATAGAGGACGAGACAAAAAAAAATAATTCTAATTATTAATATTTAATAGTAAGTCGAAATCCCCCAAACATGAATCACCCAAAAATCTACAAAATTCATGAGATCAAATTTTCAGGCGGTTTTATTTTCACATATAGAAACAATTTCCTTATAGAAAATGAAAATTTTCCAAAAATAAATTTTTTTATAGTTATTTTTTCACTAAAAAAAAATATTGAGCTAATATTTGTTGAGTGTTCTTAAATTCCTTATAGAAAATGAAAATTTTCCAAAAATAAATTTTTTTATAGTTATTTTTTCACTAAAAAAAAAATATTGAGCTAATATTTGGAGAGTGTTCTTAAATTCCTTATAGAAAATGAAAATTTTCCAAAAATAAATTTTTTTATAGTTATTTTTTCACTAAAAAAAAAAAATTGAGCTAATATTTGGAGAGTGTTCTTAAATTCCTTATAGAAAATGAAAATTTTCCAAAAATAAATTTTTTTATAGTTATTTTTTCACTAAAAAAAAAATATTGAGCTAATATTTGGAGAGTGTTCTTAAATTCCTTATAGAAAATGAAAATTTTCCAAAAATAAATTTTTATAGTTATTTTTTCACTAAAAAAAAAAATATTGAGCTAATATTTGGAGAGTGTTCTTAAAACAACAATACTAACAAATTTTCATGCCAGACTCAAAAAGAAAAATATTCGTTCAAAATGATTCACCTAATATCCTTATAATGCCAGAACGGTTTCAATCGAAGGCTAAATTTTACTATGAGTTTTTTTATAATCCGAATAAAAATGTTTTAACCTTTGAAATAGTATAAGTATATGTCTAATAGAATTTCGTCTCTAGGGTTAGGCCAACTGCGCGGAAATCAAATTTCCTCTTCAGGTTCCACTCCTGAGGGTATAAACCCTTCTGACATAGAATATAAACATAAATTGACCCTCTCTTTTTTCGCCTTTATTTAATTAAGAATATTTCATCAAACAAATAATATACTTTGTTTCAAATTAATTTTAATTTGGAATGTAAATATATAGGTATTATATTTACAACATGAAATAGGATCTAAATTTTAATTTGATATGTTTGCTAAGAATATAATAAAACATATTAAGAGAAGAAAGAGAAAAAGAAGGACATTAGTATTCGTTTGATTTGTATTGGTATGCCCCTAATGTCTAGTATAATACTAATACTAATGAATCAAATGTAAATGGAGAATTTATTTATATCAGCAAGCGTATTTTTCCCCTGCTCATCTTCTCGGTTTCTTTGGGCAGGTGCTTTGGCTGCTGCTGTTTTTGCTTTCTTTCATTCTAATAGCCATTGTTTTTGGATCCTAATAGGCGCTTATTTATAATGAAACAAACAGGTGGGGGCAAAAGCAAAAAAAAATTCAAGATTATACGGAAGAAGCAAATTGAAAGGAAGAAAATTGAAGAGGCAACCATGAAATGGTTTTAATGATCTAAAGGACTTGATTTCTTTCAAAACGTTTTTTTTTTATTCTTCATTTTTTTTTATTTCACTCACCACGTGTAGATAAAGGTAGCTGATGTGTATAGTCACCAGTAGGGAAATGAATACATGTATAATAATCCCCCCTGTTATTAGTAAAAGAAAATGATACTGTAAATTTGATAAAAGGCTAGTTATTAATTAGTACCTACCTATCTGGCGGACCAAGGTAATTTTCTTTAGCTTTAAGTTATATTCAAATTAGTTTTAAATTCAGGTAAACTATAATTTATTCTAATGAAAATTTAAGGTTCTTAAAAAAAGTTCGATTTGTATAGATTTTCGATATAATATCGCGGTTCGATTGCATTATATTATTGTGTTATCTTAACCCATTTCCTACCGCGATCCCCAAATGGGGATTTGAATAGTTTAATTTTTTTATCATTTGCAATTAGATTATATTAACAAAAAATAAATTATATTTTAAAAAAACTAAAAACATGCTTCTAAAAAATAATTTTAAGAAAAATAAAACCGACTAAAAAAAATTAAATGCAGCAAATAAAATACACTAAAAGGTATAAAATAATTATTTTCTTATTTAGTTACAACTAAACGACGAAATATTAACATGAAATTACTTTTTGAAGTCGGTGCCAAACATATACCTTTTATGAATCGCACTCGACGGATCTTATTTAGTACGTTTGGAGGGTATGCTCGCTTATAGGTATAGTTTGTTTGGTACCGACATCAAAAAGTAATTTCATGTTAATATTTCGTTGTTTAGTTGTAACTAAATAAGATAATAATTATTTTATACCTTTTAGTGTATTTTATTTGTTGCATTTAATTTTTTGAAGTCGGTTTTATTTTTTTCTTAAAATTTATTTTTATTTTTCTCTTTTAGTGATGTTATTAATAGTGATCATATCATCAGAACTTGAACAAATTAATATTGCACCATCCCTAAAATACCCCTTTCCAATAACAAAAGAATCATCGAAATCGGTTCATAAACAAAGAAGTTAGGCCTGAACAAACCTAACAAAAAAGGTCTAATACCAATGAAAATGGGACCAATCGGAAGCTAGACTGAACCCAATGCAAATTTTTTTTTCAAAATCGGTTCACAATTGGCGGAGATATGAGGTAACATAGGCACATAAAAAAAATAGTATTTTTTTTTTTACTTTTTAGTCTTAATTATTTTTATAGAGAAAAGCTTGCGGAATTTAACAGAAATAAATGTATTTATTTCTATTATTTTTTTTATATAATTTCTATAAAATTGAGTAGGTAACAATTGTTTTTATAGAGAAATGTTTGCGGAATTTAACAGAACAAAAGTCACATTGATAGTTACATAGATAGTACATACATACATACTTACATACAGGTGAAGCTAATTTAAAGCATGTAAAAAATGTTTATTCGTTAAAGTCGATTAGCAAATGATAAGATATTATGGTCACCACTATTTGAAACAATTTATAAGAGGAAAGACAATTAGATTTGGTTTCAAATAATGGGGCATGTGCTGCTCTGCATCTGGGTATGGTTTTCATATGGATATTTAAGGAAAATGTAAAGAAGAACAAGATGTGAGTAGTTTACTAGGAGCCTTTGTAACAATAATGAACTTGACTTCTTTTCTGCAGTATCCATCAGAATATGAAATATTTTTCAACATCTTATTTACCAGTTTCGATTTAGGAAGGCTCAGTTCAAGCATTACAAGAAAAATCCGTGTGCCTGAAGGTGTTAGATTTGATCCAATTGGACATGTTTTGGAAATAACCTGTGAGGGAAAACAAAGGAAATGTGCCATATGTGGTACAAATATACGGAAGCAATGTAGAAAATATGATATAGGACTACATGTCGAATGTTTTCCTTTGTGACATAGAACATTATTATTATTACGAGCTTTTCGTGCATGCCTTCGGCACGCCCTCGAGGCTCGGCCCTCCGGAGCTAGTGCCCTGGCGGGCGGCGTCTCGGTCCAAAAATTTTATTCCTCTTAAAAAACCACACTCCAAATGTATACCTGTAAACTCCCGAAAATACATACTCTCTTAAAAGTTTCGCCTCATTTTCGTCCTGACACAGCTATAGAAATGAGGATCTAGATATAAATCTGGGAGTATTTCTTATTTCTATAATCTACAGCATTGTGATATTTTTTGTGTGGAAATCTGTAGATTTATTTAAATAAGTGGGATCGTGTGAGAAGGAGAATTATATTATATCATTTTTTTAAATTTGGGATCGATAATCGATATAAGGCTCCAAATATTTAAAAGAGATCAGGTGTTGTTTGTGTGACAGACTGCTCCAGTATTGCCATGAGAAACTCGGGCGTGCGCTCTTTCTGTGCGCAAAGAAAATCAAATTGAATATTTAATTTTTGATTAGTGAGGGGGGCGGGGAGGAGGAATAATTATCAATATATTTAATGTTTCTTAATTTAAAATCAATTGGAGTGTTTCATTTCAAAATTCGAGTCCAAATTACGATTATATTTCAAATTTGCCGACCGCGCTCCCTGTCGGCGGCATTACGTCAGCGTTGCGGCAAATTATTCTGGACTAATCTATTTAGTATTATTTTTTTTTTCAAAATTTTTGTACCTAGAAATTCCATCAGTCCCAATTGGGGATCAATAAAAAAATGTTAAAATTTTTTTTTTAAATATTCCAGTAAAGTAACCTAAATTACATTATCTAATTCCATTTTCAACCCTTATTATACTAAAAATATCAAAAATAAAAATTTGGCAGCAAATGGGCTAATTTCTGTTTATTTATTTATAATTAAATTTAATTATTTATTCACCATAAACTTGTATTCAGTAAGAAGAGCAAAAGCGGAAATGTTTTACTGCTTAAATAATGAACACATCGCAAAGTGTACTTTACGCACATATTTACGTCATTTTTCCATTTAATTATAAAATTAGTATAAACGATGAAAGGGAATTGTAAAAGAGAAGAAGAATAACTAGTTTTTAATTACATACCAACCTTACTTTAATTAAAATTATTCGCTCCCCCCCCCTCACTACTACGTGTACTTCCCGTTTTTATTACGCGTTAATGGAGTGTGTCTGGCTCTAGTTGCTTGCGGCTGCTCTCAATTTCCATTACAAAAAAAAAAAACTTAACAAATTCCTGAAAAATTCCCAATCCTAGGGTCAACTGTTGTTAATTCAACATATAGAAATAAATCACCCGGCGAGCAAGCGATTAGTTTCTGTATATATTAATTTTTTTTTTTTTTTGTAAAAAGTGGTCTGAATAGTCTTTCTCTTCGGGCGCCCCTTTAATTTTAGTTTTAAATGTTAAATTTTTATTTGATTGAATTAAACAGGGCTGGTTATTAGACCGAATTTGTTCTTAATATTCTTCTTGTAGTAATTTATTGAAGGTTTGCCTTCCATGATTAGACAAAATATTTGCAACATTTTTATTTATTACTAGTATCCTATTAAATTTTTCCCTATCGGATAATATTGGGTTGGGACAATCAAAATAATAAATAAAAGTTTCATCTTTAATATGATCATCAATGTGTAAATTTACATCATCTGTATCCATACTTAGTGCATTTTAAATTGAAATAATATGTCTTGAATGAAAGCAAATTTTTTGACAATATGTCAGTTTAAAAAATATACCTATAATATGCTATTTTTAAAATGAGTTTAGTTTTTGAAAATTAATTTTTTTAATTTTCCTTAGAAATTCTCAAGAAAGTTGATAAGGGTCCCCCTTTGCATCAACTACTCTTGTCACTGCACACTTAAATAATTACTTTAATTAAGAAAAGATCAATTAAGATGAAATTTGTCGAGGTCCAGACCTAGCCAGATCGTTTTCTCGTCGTCAAATCTTGTTAATAGAGTTCGTTTCATCAAATTCGGTAGAGCCGTTTCCAAAATAGAACTAAGATACAAATATACAAACAATTTTTGCTTGTTTAATAAGAGTAGATTATTCGCCCCCCCCCCCCTCTACTACTACGTGTACTTCCCGTTTTTATTACGCGTTTATGGAGTGTGTCTGGGTCTAGTTGCTTGCGGCTGCTCTCAATTTCCATTACAAAAAAAAAAAAAAAAAACTTAACAAATTCCTAAAAAATTCCCAATCCTAAGGTCAACTGTTGTTAATTCAACAAATAGAAATAAATCGCCCGGCGGGCAAGCGATTAGTTTCATTAGACATGTGTCCTATAAAAATGCAATGTTCTTTTGCCCCCCTCCCCTCAGCCCCCTCTCTTTAAAACCAGTCGATGATTGGAATGAAGAAATTACTATTCAACGGAGACCCCTCTCGGAAACATAATGCATAATTTAAATGCGCATGTGTCGGAACATCAATGTTCCCATGTAAATATGTACTTGGATATTTTATACAATACACCTATACCATCTTCAATGGATATATTCTCAGCCGAGTATACTTTCCATTAAATAAATAAATAAATAAAATGCTTTGTGTAAATTTTCATTCAACAAATGTTTGTTATATCCTTTTTTTGTTTTTTATTATCGCAAAATTTATTATCAATAAATGTAAAAGTTAACTGTTAATAACTGTTAACAGTTGTATATTTTATTATATCTTTGTATCTAAATGAAGGGGAAAGAGTTAGGAGAAAGTAACAATTCCACACGACTTTCATTATAAAAATATCACTTAATTTAACATGGTTTCTCTGTCTGCGTATTTGTCTGGGTCAAATCTTGTATTCCTATTTTGACCCACTTTTTTTTTAATTTCGCACATATAAGTATTCGCAATGGCAATATATTATCTCTCAAATAACACAGGATTACAAATTCGTGTCAACTTTTGTACCCGAAAAGAAGAGAGCATTTATTATGAATTCAAATCCAAAGCCAGATTTTTGCTAGGTCGTCAGAGTTTTGAAATATTATCGGTCAAAACGCCATTTTGACCTATTTTTTAGTCCCAATAGATATTAAACAGCAATATTTGAAATCACAATATGTCCTTGTCGTAATAGAATCCAGCTTCCTCTTTGATTGTAAACTTACCACTTGTTTTTAGCTCAATTAGAACTTGAGCTGTAACTGACAAAACTAAAATTAAGTGATTATAAAGGATAATAAACATATGGTCTTAGTTTTTAATTATAACTCGAGTTCCAATTGTTCTAAAAACAAGTGGTAATTTGAAAATCAAAGAGGAAGATGTATTATATTACCTCAAGAAAATATTTTGATTTCAAATATTGCTGTTTAATATCTAATGGGAATCGAGTAAAAAATCGAGAAATTGCATGATAATCAGCTTATAAGCCTCTACTGGAATTCATTATTAGGTTTACGGGTTGTAACCAAAATAAATTTGGCGCGGTTATATTACATTAGCCTAATGTCGGAAGAGAGAATAAGTCGAGTTGGAAACTGATTCGGACACGTGGAGGCTTGAGAGAGAATCATCATGTGTAAAATATGTGGATATGTGGCAAGATGGTCGAGTGAAGTGTAGGGTGTATGCTCTGTTTCGTTTTTATTTTATCGTTTACCATTTACCGTATTATTATTATTTATCGATTATCGTTCCGTGTGATTAAGTGTCGTTGTTTTGTTGAGAGTAATCAACAACGGAATCAACAATAATATATATATCTTACATTTTAAATATCAATAAATATTTAATTTTAAATGGATCTTTGCCGAGTACAAAATATTGTTTAAATAATATCATTATTTGGTGTTTGATTTTAAATTATATATCTTCATTTAATTAATAAAATTCAAGCTTGTTAACCACATTATTATATATATATATATACAAGACCCGGTTTAAATAATTATACAATTTTAAGCAACAAACATTTTATATATTTATTTATTTTTGCAACCAAGAGCAAAGTGATAACTGATGAATTTTCCAAACAGCACAATGGCGTCCGAACAGGGACAAGAGCAAAAGGATCAATGTTGAATTTTCCTAACACTACAGTGTACAAATTTGTTTAATTGGAAGAATAAGTGAAAACTTTTTTAAAACTCGGTACACACTTTCCAAAAAAAATAGTGATTTGGTATTGAATAGTTTGTACTAAAATTTGGCATATTATTAAATATAAATTTGTTAATTTTTGCTCGTTAGCCTAGAATCGTTTAAATATTCTCGTTATATAGCGATTTGTTGATTTTTCGCATTTTTTTTGTTTCTAGTCGAAACTAGATAGCCCATATTCTAATAAATTCCTTGTTTTTAAAAAATTAGAATTGTTTTGAGATCTACTAGAATGAACTGTTATGAGTTTTTGTTCTTTATTTTATTTATTTTGAGTAATGAAATCTATATGTATATAGCTTAGAAAGTTCGTTCTTGGGCCGAAAATTTTTAAATTTCTAAAGAAAACAATTTATGTTTTAGTTTTAATTTTAAATTTACAATACTTATATGTAAGATGTAGGTAATGGTACTATCCAATTTCCCCAAAATCACAAAACAGTATCTACTAAGAGCTGAATTTAAAATGTATTTAATGTTCTGATGACCAAATGTTCTAACGGACAAGGTCAATTTTAATAAAAAAAGAGCTGAATTTTTTATGAGGTCCAAAAATTTCACAAAAATTTACTCCCTTTGAAATAGGTGAGTATTGTAAACGATAATCATGAAAATAATTAAATAATTTTCATTTAATATTATTTATATAATTATTAATTCGTATAAATGATAATAGATAAATCTTTATTACTTTATTTTCCCCTATTAACAAAAAAGTACTAATGAAAAGTAATGATAATTATACTTAGTGAGTCATGAAAATAATGTGCAGCAATGCCAGCCATTTCGCTCCACCCTCGCATAAAAACTAACAACTACCCATCTTAGTATTATATTTATTATTATCGTTATGGTTATTACCATTATTATTATTTTATTTATTATTATTATTATTATTATTATATTCTGCAATGACACTCTGCTTGCAATTGGCAAATCCAACGGATGCTTTTACAACTTAGGGAAAAATGTTTCTTCAACACATATTAAACTATTATTATTATATCTATATTCCCATTATTTTTACAAAATGAACAAAATGATCGTATTAATGCTAGGAAAATATCTAGCGATGGGTTAGTAGGTATTTTACTGAGGCGAAAAACCATCCAATTGTGACGTCAAAACGCCCATAAAAAATTTAAATTATGCTTTATTTCCAAAATAAAAATAATATATATGGTATATGCCGTATTCTTAACAATTCAAAATAGAAAATTACATAAACTTGAAATTTACAATTATTTGTATTCATTTAGATATGTACAAGCTACACAACTACAACAGATATAGTACAATAATATACATTTTATTTGTTCCAATTAGAAATTTCAAATATATTTTATAAAGTGTAATATATTAAACTGTTTGTGGGTTTTTAAAAAGATTAAATTTAAATTGGTAGAAAAAATTCAATTAAGGTAAAAAGCACCACTGTATACCACTGTGCCAGTACTAGACCATTTAAAAGATTTTTACTTTACCATACAGGGTATGGTCATGTATTATAATCGTTCATGAAAAAGTGGTTTTTTTCCTTCTTTTTTTCGAAATATCTCAAAAACGGCTAAAACTATTTTGATTAAAAAAATTGAGCGAAACCATGACATTTCGCTCTACTAATAAGTGAACATCGAAAAAATTATATTTTTTGAGATAATAATTGTTTTGTCAAAATGTCTGTTAGTTAGTTAGTTAGTTAGTCTCCAAATTTTTGTGGATGAACTAGCTCAAAAACTAGTGGAAATATCAAAACCAAATTTCACACGTAGTTTTGAGCAATTGAGTAATTAAGAGCTGATTAGATTTTGGTGCATATCGACCCAACATTAAGGGGGAGTTAAAAATTAAAAATCTATGCCATTTGAGCAAACTCAACCAAATTCCAGAAGTCTAAAAATGCAAAAACTAACTCCCCTCCCCTACATGATTATAAATAATTTTATTGAATATAAGTGAGGAGCCAAGTTGTATGGTAAATTCAATTGGATGGCCACATCAGAACATGTCAGCTTATTTATGAAAATATGGATTTTAACTTTTAATTTGCCCCGAAATTTCGATAAATAACTAGAAGCCCATCTTCCGGATGGCTTCTTAACGAACCAGACAGCTATTTGTGCATTAAAAGTCTCATTGTGGATCTTGAAAACAATTAAGTAATTTGGGTTTACAATTTATGCTAATTTCTTATGCAAATCGTTAAGGATCAGAATTCACTTTAGGTTATATTTAATAATAATTTCAATCTAAAATATCAATTCAATAGTTGATACTACATTTAATTTTAATCAATTATAAATTTTTCCTCACCTTCTGAAACATAAATCACTTGTTTTTTAGAATTTGACAGGGGGTGGTCAATTTTTAAATCAACACAGTTCCAATTGTTTTACGTTAGATGACATGTTTCTTAATTGAATCGTTGAAGGTTCTGTTTAAGAATTTCTTTTTTATTTGCCGTTAACTTCTTGTTTTACCAATAGATGACCATATGGCCAACTATTAACTCGCGGTGTGGTCAACTACTAAAATTAAAAAAAAAATATCCTAGATCATGACACCAATAAAATGAAATTCCCGAAATTTCAAGCCTGAAGATATGGAAAGAACCATTTATAATACCAATCTCGATTTGCTTAACTATGACTTGAAAGATGGTGTGTCCCATTTCAGTCAACTGAAGCAAGTGAGCAAATCTAGAAACGTCTACTCAGTTTCAGAACTTGATTTCTTGTGGCAAACTTAAGCTGGAGCAATTAATTTTCATTTTTTTTATTTAGTATAAGCACTTATTAATAGGGGATCAATTACTAAAAAAATAATGGTCTATTTCTGAAAAATTTCATTTATAGGGATATCTACTAATGAACCTCTCTAATTTGACTTTTTGAAATAAATTTTTTTAATATTGTATGATTGGCTCAGCTAACCTAAAATGTGAGTGCTCATACTTGAGAACGATCGCAGAATAAGTCGATCGAAACGTTGTATTTATATTGTAATTATTTGTTTCAATAAATAATTATAAATTAATCATGTGTGATTTAAATAAAAATTCAAACTTTAATCAAATTAATCACAAAAATAAAGCTTCAACAGCTTCATTACTAATATTGTATGTATTTATTAATTTTCTTTTGGCTTGTAGTCGTGTTAAGAATGTGTGTTAAAATACGACAAGACTTCTCTTTTCGTCATTATAAATATATAGCGTCACTAGGAGTGTATTTTGATAGAAATTCTCATTCATGATATCTACTACCGATACGTTTACCATAGTTTTCTTATTAGAACTTGAAATAAGTCCGCCTCGGTGGTGTAATGGTCAGAACAACTGACTGGCAACCCGGAGGTCTCGGGTTCGATTCCCGGCTATACCCAGACATTTTTTCTGTAAGTATAGGGTCTGGTAATAAAAATTAAGTGGGAGATAAATTTAACCGAATTTATCGCGCGGAGGATTTACCACTGCTCGAAGCCCCTAAAACCTTGGTAAATTGGATATTGAATTGTATCTAAGTTTCTGAGATTGGCTCGTGATCCCGGCTTCTTTTCCTTCTGCTCTGTTCTTTTCACGATTGAGGGGCCAGTCCATACAGGCCTTTAGGGGATCCACCTTCTGGTGTATCACCTTCTCTCATCAATATCATTAAAAAAAAAAGCAAAATGAAAAAACATGTTGGTGAATAATATCCTCCCTAAAAGTTCACTTTTTATGAACCACACCGCTTACTTTGACCTTTTAGGAGTCTATGTATCAAATTTCAAGCCAATCGGTTAAGCCGTTTAATCTGGAGCTCGGTGAACATAGAGATATAGAATCCCAAAACTAATATATTGATCTAATTTTTCTGAAATCAAAAATCATATTAAAATTTATATCGAATAATTATTTAAAAAAAAAAAGAATTATCATAAAAATTCAAAAAATTCGGATTACCAAACCATCCTGATTCATTATTCTTCAATGATTAATCACATTTATATTTATAAAAAACAAAAACAAAAACGGTATCTAATCAGAGCCTTTCTAAATATGTAGACATAATTTTAAAACCTGAACCTGGAAGCTTCAAGATGTATATACTACTACTATATTATAAATAAGAATAAAAAAAATTGACAGAAACAGGAATTTGTTGGAAGCGAATCGTTTAATCACTTGCTAAGCTAACCTAAGCAGTAAGCACTGAGCAACCTACCTACCTACCTACACAGAGATGTTCCTTTAAGTTGAAGGAATGTAGGTAGGTAGGGAGTGCGTACCAACTCCCTACTCGCGGCCTTCATCTTTACGACGCCCTTCCACGTCATACCATACCATTGCTTAACATGTTCGGCCATCCAATTCATATATTGGGCAATTTATTTAAATTTTCCTGTTCTTGCTTTTAAGGGCCATATTAGATTTAATAAAGAACGGTAAATAGTAGCATTGGTAATATTTTACCTAACATTAATGCTTCGGTGGTTGAGTTGTTTATCAAAGAAAAAAGTTTCGGCTTAAACCATTTAGAAATTACACTTTTTAATTAAATAAACTCATCAGAATGCACGACGTTTCGAACCCTATTTCTGGAATCGTTTTCAAGTTCAGATGAAGATTTAAGATAGACTGAAAATAAATTGATACATTCTGTTGTGGCCATCCACTTAACTTTACCATACACTTCTGGAGGAGTTTGGTACAAGGGCCTAGATTTTCATTTTTTGCTCTCCCCCCCCCAGTTTTTGCATTTTTAGTTTTCTGGTAGCCCACTGATTATGTATACAAAATTTGGTTGAGTTTGGTCAAATGGCTTAGATATTTATTTTTTCGACCCCCCATAATTAAAAAAAAAGATTTGAAAGCCGAAAAAATTCACACGTGTAAGTTGAATTTTTGGAGATATTTGAAATAAAGTATATTTTTTCCATTCTCTAGAACAGTCTGATACTAAATATACTAACCATTCTATAATTAAGATATTTCAATATTTTTGTCAAAATCTAAAATTTCACAGGCTTGCCATTTTTTTCGTTTTCGACAAAATATCTTTTTGTGATATTTCAAATAAAATATTTTTTTCAATTCTCTAGGACCGTCAGATCCCAAAGTTAGTAAAATTTCTATAATTTGGATATTTAAATGAAGCCCTTATTACGTATGGGTTGTTGGATCATCGAAATCATTGTTAATAATATTATTTTCTTAAAAATTTTAAAATTTGTATCCGGCACCTAGGACAAAACAGGAGTATACTTTGCTCTCCCGCCAAAAAAATTTTCATCAACTTTTTAGCAACAAAAAATCTGCTCTAAAAGTAGCTGAAAATAAAAAAGTTAAGCTGCAAAAGAATCGAGTTTCATGTCACGAGTCATCGTTTCGTTTCATTCATCTTACTGCTCTAAAAGTAGGTGAAATAAAAAATTTCTTTAAGCTGCAAAAGAATCGAGTTTCATGTCATGAGTCATCGTTTCGTTTCATTTGGTTTTTTGAAAATTTTTTCTTTCAAATAAGGGTTAATAATATTGTTTTCTTAAAAATTGTAAAATTTCTATCCGGCACCTAGGACCAAACAGGAGTGTACTTTCTTCACCCTCCAAAAAAATTTGGTGGTAAAAAGCATTTACTTTACGACATACAACCGGCCCTAAGAGTAGGGGAAATCAAAAATTTCTTTAAGCTCCTCTCACGATTTATCGTTTCATTTCATTCGGGATATTTCAAATAAAATATATTTTTTCAATTCGCTAGGACCGTCTGATTTGTACTGACATGTACTAAAATTTCTATAATTTTGATGTTTCAAATTTTTTGTCAAAATAAGACATTTACATGATGGCTATAGCCTTGCCATTTTATCGTTTTTCGACCATTTTATTTTTAAGTTATTTCAAATAAAATATATTTTTTCAATTCTCTAGGACCCCATGATCCCAAATATACTAAATTTTATTTTTGTCTGCAAAAGGAGACTTTCAGTAACATCAATCAATGACAGGCATGGGCTAGGTGACGCCGAGCCGAAGACCCATTCATCAGCTAGAAGTCATATATGTATAATATATATGTTTATTTGAAGAGAACATCCGCATTGATATCTTTTAGAGCAGTGGTTTTTTACCCATGGGTCTGCGACCCAAAATTGGGCCGCTAAGCATATTTTTTGGGTCGAGTAGATTCGTTAACCAAATATTTTATTATATTTATTATCAATTAGTTTAAAAATATATATTAATTTGTTCAATATACTATTAAAAGTAAAAATATTTAAACACGTACATACTCTTTCATTAAATTTTCCTTGGATCGAAAAGTACCTTCGTTTATCTTAATTGTTATAATACATTTTTATATGTGAGTTAAACAAGGTCATCATTGTAAAATTGAAGGAGATTTATTGATGAAAGTATGTATGTATGAGTATGAATGAGAATGTAAGTATGATCTAAAAAAGGTAATGAAAAAATAAAATTGAGGGGTCGCGACATGAACATATTTCTGAAATTCGGGTCGCGGCTTAAAAAGGTTAAGAATCACTGTTTTAGAGTATATGTAATTATTTACAGAATGAATGATTTTATATACTTATACCGGAATTGCATTTAAATATCTTTATTTAGACATATTTTAATCCATTTATGGATAATTCAATTCCCCCTAACAGTTCAAGGTCTTGTTGAAATATATAACAAATGATTTATTCCCCCTTCCCCATCATCTATTTAAATATAAATATCCATTGCCAAGTGAATTGATTTGTGTCGCGATTTTTCGGCTGGTTGTTAAGCGCTTAAGAAAAATCGTGACGCGCCACAGGTTCCATTTAGATAAGGCGCCCAGGCACCGAGCCGATAAATTCCCCCATCGCGTGTGGTCCCCCTTTTGCCTCCTTTTTCTTCATTTTAATTGAACCTTCAACGAGAGAAGCAAGATCTTGGCGGCGTCAACCAGCCAGCCAGCCCCGGGGGTTTCCAGGCCACTAGGCTTAGGAATTAATCAGAACAGCCCCTGTTGTCTCCGATCATCCTATTGATTATTTATATTAATAATACCAATTGGTTGTTTTCCATTGGCAATCATACGAGGAAGCTAAATCTAAATTTGTAACGTTTCGAGTCAGTCAACCGGTAATTTCAACTTGGCGTACCAGTCAGTCGGACAAAACAACACACTGATTGACTAAATTGACAATCGATTGAGGGTTATTCTTTATTAAAATTGAGGGTTATTCATTTTTTTTTTGTCGAGGGAAGAAAAATATACTATTAATTTTTTTTTTTTTTAGTTTTATTTCTGTCGCTAAGTTTTTTAACTTGGTTGGTGGTGTATCGGATTGGGGTGCGTGATGGAATAGAAAAACAACCCCTCTCGAAACAATAAGATCGATAGAGTCGGACAAGATTGAATAATTTTCAAATAGAATTGAAATTCCCTCCTTTTTTTTTTTTATTTTATTAATCAACATCAACACAAAAGAACAGCATTTTTTTTAATCAAATTCTTTTATTTATTACTTTCTCAAATCTATAAAAAAGTATATATACAGAAAGTAGGAAAAAGTTTTATCGAAAAGTCACTTTAATTGTCTAAAAACATTTTTTTTTATTATTTATGGTATTGTAAATTCTCATTAACAATTGAGAGACTTTAATGAAGGCAAATAAATCTATATATATATAGGGTAAGGTTGGGCAAAGATCCCCACTGGGAAATGATCCGCACCCCTAGTTTGAAGTGACCCCCAATATTTAACTTGGTTTTATAATTTTTATTATGTTAGTAATAATCCCAGCAAACGTCACCTAAAGTTTAGATGGCAGTCGGTAACCCATTTGACAACTATGAGCTAAGATTGTTTTTGATTGTTTTCAATGTAATATTCTCAGGTTATGTCCACGGTGAAATCAGTGTGTATGAACTTCTCAGTAATTTCTTTATTGGTTTAGTTCTTTCTTTGGACCCTCAAAATAAAGATTAAAAATAAATTCCAACCCTAATGCGGCCATTTCAGTTTCTATTTTAGGTGATGTTGAAAAGTGCAAAATGGGGTAAAGATCCGCGGCATCAGAGGGGCAAAATCCGCACGCGGACATTCACTTACTTCAACTAATAACTTTGTTTGCTTTTGTAGTAATTATAAACGAAAGACTAAAATGAAGCCATTTTCCCCAGAACTGTTTGCTGAAGCTTTGGAACTTAAAAGTAAAGGATTACACTGTTCGACAAAAAATTTCTCCCCGTAAATCTAACAATGGATTCCGGTAGAATTTTATATGCTGATTATCATGCAATTTCTCAATTTTTTACAACACGTCAGAGTTTTGAGATATTATCGGTCAAAATGACGAAAAAGGCCATTTCGACCTATTTTCAAGTCGCATTAAATATTAAACAGCAATATTTGAAATCAAAATATTTTGTTTACGTAATAGAAAATATCATCCTCTTTGATTTTCAAATTACCATTTGTTTTTAGCTCAATTAGAACTCGAGTTATATCTAAAAAACTAAAACTACGTGATTTTAAAGGATAATAAACATAGATAAAAACACAAGTTTTTAGTCTTTTAGTTATAATTCGAGTTCTAATTGAGCTACAAACAAGTGGTAATTTGAAAATCAAATAGGAAGCTGTTTCCTATTACGTCAACATAATATTTTGATTTTAAATATTGCTGTTTAATATTTAATGGGACTCGAAAATAGGTCCAAATGGCCTTTTTCGTCATTTTGATCGATAATATCTCAAAACTCTGACGTATTGTAAAAAATCGGGAAATTGCATGGTAATCAGCGTAGAAAATTCTACTGGAATCCATTATTAGGTTTACGGGGAGAAATTTTTGTTTAATTTTTGTCTAGCAGTGTTATCAAAGAAAGCTGATGCCAAGTTGGAAAATAAAAATAAATCAGCATCAAAAGTCAAGAAAACTAAAAAGAAATTGACTTTTGAGTTCTCAACGTCTGAGTACGATATGGAGATAGTGGGGGAAAGTAAAAATGACGGCGACGATGATATTTTGAGCTTACAATTGGAAGGAGGTGGATTACCCCCTTCCAAAAAAGAAGTTGGGATATCAGATATGAAGACAAACTTTTTGCTGGGAAACTGATCGCGATTCAAGAGGACGGTCCAGTAAGTAATAAGTGCAATGATACCATCAGGACTACTATGGAAGTGGCCAGTACCCGCTGATATTTTGGAGTATCTATGGGGAGATGTAGTGGGGCACATTCACGATCCCATTAGGTTCAGCAAAAGTGGGGAAATCTATTCAATAACATAGCTGGAGAATCTTTTGTAGTGAAGTAAGGCGTAGCAATTCATTTTTACTTGAAAAGTAAAGATCTTTTTTCTGGAGATGTAGGTATGTAAGTTTTTTGTTACTGGGAAAATAAATAGTTGAAATTGAAAATTATTGTTTTATTAAAACTTCCTAAGACTAATTCTGGCTTCTTTTTTAGTAAATAGGTAAACAGCCCGTGTTTCGAAGTAGATTTTGATACGTGAGGCAAAGATCCGCCCCTGCGGATCTTTGCCCCGTGTGCGGATATTTACCCCACTCCATGGGGCAAAAGTCCGCTTTTGCAGGTCTCAATTAAAAGACCTGTAGAATGTGTATCTTATTGCTTCCTTAACTGATACTTCTATGTAAGGTGCCCAAGGTGTTACAGCTGCTGCTGATACTAAAAGCTTGGTTCTATTGTTTAACACACATGAGAAAAAAAATCGAAACCAAAAAATGCGGATCTTTGCCCCACTTACCTATATAAAATTAAGGTTTTGTCTGTACATTGGTCCAAATCACGCCAAATTTTGGTTGCACACGTTTCAACCAAGGTTATGAACGAAAACACCCTCAACAAAATTTCTGTCTGTATGTATGTAGGTCTCTTTCAGTGGTTTCCGCGAAAAGTTGTTCACGATTCACGTAAAAACGGCTGAAGGGATTATTATGAAATTTCATATTTGTATCAGATGTCTTCTAACTTACATTTTTAGCTATATAACGTTTTGATATTTTAATCCCAAAAGGGGGTTTGGGGGGGGGGGGGCGCACGAATGAAAATTATCAAATAACTCCTAAACTATTAACTCTATGCCAAATTTATAATGAGCAAAGTTGTAGAGAATGTGATTTCTGACAACTTTTGTTTAAAAAATTCCCCCCCAAAAAAAGGGGGGTGGGTGAAAAATATGTAAATTCTTTCCCTAGGAGCAAATTCAATCAAATTTTGTATACATAATCTGTGGGCCTCTAGAGAGATAGAAATGCAAAAACTAACCACCCAAAATGGGGGAGTCAAAAAATGAAAATTCTTGCTTTTGGACCAAACTCAACCAAATTTTGTATACATAATCTGTGGGTCACTAGAAGGCTAGAAATGCAAAAACTAGGTGCGGAGGTGGAGTGATGGGGGGTCCGAGGTGGGTGTGGGGGCGGGGTTTGGGCACGGGTGAATGGTTTGGGGGTGGGGGAGATGGTTGGGTTTCGGGGGGTGTGGTGGGTGGGAGTGGAGTGTGAGGGTGGGGTTCGTGGGATGGGGGTCCAGGGGAAGTGCCCCTTGGCTAGCAAGAGGCCCGCCGAGGTATGCTATTTTTTTTAGAATTATTAAGCTTGTGAATACTCTCAATCAGTAAGAATTGTAGTAAATAATATAAAAGTATTAAATTACTAATTGTTAATTGTAATCGTAGGGGGTTGGATAAAAATTAAATTACAGAGTTTCATTCTTTATTAATGTGCCCAACGTGACCTCCAGTGGCGTAGCCAGAAACTTTTCATGGGGGGGGGGGTTAGTCAATCCACAAAGCAAAATATTTAGTGGGGGAATTTTTTTTATTAAGACAAATAGATACTTCAAGAAATTAAAAAAACATAATTCTTGATTAAACATATTAGCCCAGATATAGGGGGTTTCACCTTATCCATTAATTACGGGAAAATATTTTTTTCCTAGGATCGTTTGGTATGGTGTGTAAGAGGGTGAACCGCGATTGGAATTAGGTGTACACGTCTTTGGAATTATGTGGAATTATTTTGGAATTCATTAGATAATGTCCCTTCATCTATTGTCTTCTACTTGGAAATGAAAGTGGAAGTAGGTGTACAAGAGATTAGGTAGCCGTTCACCCCTCGGGTGTGGGTATACCAAATCTAATTTTGCGACCTCGAAATTGTGGGAGACAACTTTTGGTGGCCGAAAAATATCGAAATTTTCGGACTTTTTCCATTTTATCGCTTATAACTCGAAAACGGTCCATATTTTGTAAATAAACGCCCTATAGTAAATTAAAGAGGACATAATTTCGGATCGATTAAAACAAATGCAAAAGTAGTTCGATTTTTTATGGCGATCAACAAAATAGCCCCCCCCCCCCCACCCGGATCATTTTTGAATATCCCAAAAACTCGCACTTTTTTCGATTTTTTTTTCCATTTTGACCATGAAGGAGCATGTTTTCGACCAAGACCAGTCTATACATTTTTACATTTTATTAAATTTGCTACAATTTAAATAAAGTCTAATTTTAATTGGATAATGGTAATCTGTGCCGCAATGAGGTTGAAATTTTGAAAGATTTTTCTTCATAAACCACTCATCTTAGAAACTTGATTTCTATCTCATTCTCTAGGAAATTTTAATGACTTGAACATGTACTTCGACCACTTTTTTGATAAAACTGTTAGATTTATAGATATCCTACATTTTCCGGCAGGATATGATCCGAATCCTCATAAGCGTCATATGGAAAATGCTACTCTCTAAAACTGAATCAGTGGATATCCACTGAATAACAGTTAGCTATTCACTTATCCAAACAGTCACAATCATACCACTGCTAATCAGTGGATAGTCACTGAATGTATTAGTGGATTTTTAAAATTCAATGATTCATTACTGACTAAGCCGTCAAACAACCTCTGTTTGAATCAGTGAAAATTAAAAACCACTGTTGAATCTGTTGAAATTAGTACAAATGATTGATTTTTCAGTGACGTATATGATCGCTGGAGAAATCAGCCGAAATTCCACTGATTCATTTTAAGAGAGTAGATAGCTATAAATCTAAGAGTTTTAACAACAAAGTGTTCCAAGTAAACGTCCAACATTTCCTTCAGAATGATATAGGAATCAAGTTTCTAGGTTCAGTGGTTTTCATTTTATGAAGGAAAAACTCCGATTTTTTGAAAAATATTGCATTTTTTCAAAACTTCAACCTCATTGCGACATGGGTTACAATTATCCAATTAAGATGAAATTTAATCTAACCAATTTTGCATATTTTTTTTTATTCTACGCGAAATTTTGTCCTCTTTAATTTACTTTAGGACGGTTATTTACAAAATATGGACCTTTTTTGAGTTATAATCGAATAACTGGAAAAAGTCCAAAAATTTCGAGGTTTTTCGGCCACCAAAGGTTGTCCCCCACACTTTCGAGGTCGCAAACTTAGATTTGGCATACTCATACCATACCAAGAGATCCGTAATTAATGTAAGCTGAACTACTGATTCCGCGACATTTTAGCGACAAAATAGTCCCGACAAAACATCCCCCGACAAAATATCCTTCAGACAAAACATCTCATGACAAAATAACCCTTCCCATCGTGAATCTTATGAGTAATGCAAATCGACTCCAGTTCGGTTAATATATATTCAACTGAATATATATTAACCGAACCTCCGAAAGTTTAGTCCGGGCGGGATGTGTTTCGGGCTCCCATTTTTTTCTAATCAAACACACATTGAAAACCAAACAGCCAATCGTCAGGCGGGGTGTGTTTCGAGCTCCCATTTTTTTTCTAATCAAACACACATTGAAAACCGAACCAGCCAATCGTCGGGCGGGGTGTGTTTGGGGCACTATATTTTCGCCCAATATTATAATAATAATTAATAACGATAATGATTAATAACACTTTTAACAAACAATCAATAATTGTGTAATGTAAACATAGCCGATAAATAAGTAAATATAGATGATAAATACTATATTATAGATAGTAAAAATAATAAATTGTTAGCTAGAAAAATCTAACGACAGACAGCAGCACTTTCAAACAGCTAATTAGACGCCAAAATATGAAAGTCTGTTTATATTATTCAAAACTATGATTATAAGCTTCTCACTTAATCTCTTTTATATTCTCCCTTATACTGGGGAATATTTTGTCAGAAGATATTATATCGGGAGATATTTTGTCGTGGGATGTTTTGTCGGGGATATTTTTTCGGTGGCTGAAATGTCGTGGTACCGAACTATTTTTTGGATCCTCTATTTACTGGGCTATCATTCGAATATTTCATTTTTATTGAAGTGAAAGTAAAAAAAAAATATAGATAAAATAAAAAAATCACTTTCACTTATCCGTTTTTTCTGGAATTTCTTGAATATTTCTTCGTATGTCGGTTTGTCCAGGCATCATCAATTTGGAATGTATTCCACTGTCTTTACCGATTCAATCATTTTCGATTTCATTTCATCTTTCCCCCATCAAAATCTTCACTCAAAATTCATTTTTTTTTATTTGAAAATATTATGACCAATACCTTAAACTCTCTTCATATTATATTGTTCTCCCCCCCCCCCCCCATGTAAATTGTTGTTGTTGTTGTTGTTTTTTCAGCGATTTAGAAAACAAAATTGATTTAGCAAAAGGAAATAAATTTATACATGAGTGATTTCAATCCATCGGAATACAAAGTATATATATATATATATATAAAGTATTTAGACTATCAATAATACTTCTAAAAAAATAATAAAGCCTTTAGGCATTTTATTGGCTGGCTCCCTAAAGGAGATTCTCGGGTAACAAAAAAAATGCATTCGGTAGAAAATTGAATTGAATTTCTTAATAAAATTAAATTAGTCTTGTAAAAAGGGCTGGGGGAATTTTATTAAAAAATAAATAAATGAAAAAAAAAACATTTAGAATAAATGACTTGTATCTTATATCTACTCTTATTAAACGAGCAAAAATTGTATATTTATTTGTATATATATTTGTTTATATATTTGGATCTTGGTTATATTTTGAAAACGACTCTACCGATTTTGATGAAATTCACGAGTTAGGGGTTTTTGGGGTGACAATTCGATCTGTCACAGTCTCATCTTCGACAAAATTGTTTTTGATGGGTTTTTTCGTAATCAAATTAATTATTCTCAGGTAGACAAATCCCATTCTTAGGGTTTTAAAAAGGTTACTCTTTTCCTTTTGTACCCAGGCAGACAATGGGTTGCCTTAATTCATTGTTCTAAAAGGCCTTGAAGGTGTATTGTGATTGTGGATTTTAACAAATTTTGTTCTCCATAAACGTTAGAAATATTAATAAATGTTTTATAATTGTTTTTATAAGAACTCTATTTATTTAATAGAATAAAAAATAATCAAGAATTTATTTAAAAATATATTTCGCATAGCAGGTCTCAATTTTCTGAAAAAACAACACATTTTGATAGGTTTTATTTATTAACAATTGGATGAATAAAAATGAATCATATGGTTGAATCAAAACAGGTGCAGGAGGTGGGGTGCAGTGGTGGGGGATCCGGGGGTAGGGCGAGGTTTCGGGGGTGGGGTCAAGCGGGGTGGGGGGGGGGGGTACAGTGGGCGAATACTATATATATTTGTATTTTTTTTAATTTGAAAACGGCTCTCAAATAAAAATCGACATTTTTATCAGAATTATAAATTAAAAATAATATTAAAATAAAGCTTTTAACTGAAGGAAGAAGTTACCGAGCAGTCTAACAGTGCCTCCAGGTACTAGGTACTAGAATGAGCAATTCTTGTATATATAGAATTGTTTTCTCGAAAATGGCTGTAACGATTTCGATAAAAATCACGGATTAGAGGGGGTTTTGAGGACGAGAAATCAATCTGTCAGGGTCTCATTTTTGGGTAACTTTAATTTGATGGATTTTTTACTTTACCATACAGGGTATGGTCAAGTATTGTAATCGTGCATGAAAAAAGTGTTTTTTTCTGCTTATTTTTTCGAAATATCTCAAAAACGGCTGAAACTAATTTGATTAAAAAAATTGGGCGAAACCATGGCATTCCTGCTCTACAAAAAAGCCCTGATAAGTGAACATCGAAAAAATTATATTTTCCGAGATATTAATTATTTTATCAAAATGTCTGTTAGCACGTTAGTACGTTCCCAAATTGTTGTGGACGCTCCAACTCAAAAACTAATGTGAATATCAAAACGAAATTTCACATGTAGTTTTCGTGCATTGAGATTAAGAGCTAATTTTATTTTGGTTGAATTTGGACCAAAAATTATTTCGTCTTCTAGGGGGGGGGATCTGTCTGCAAATATCAGTAGGCCTACTCTAAAACTTTTCCCGACTAAACTAGTAAAAAAATAACTATACACATATTTTACTCACGTCTAAATAATTAGAAGAGGTTTTTGAATTATTTTCAAGAAAATTTTTTTATTAGAATTTTTCTTTTTCAAGTAAAAATTTGTTTTTGTGGGAATGTTCAAACCCGACATTGTTTTAAAACCGGACTAATTGAAGCCGGAACTATGCGAAGTATTGTTCTACATTTCAATTTACAGCAAATTATTCAATTCATTAATCTGTATACAAGCTCCATATAAACTCAAACAGGCTACAGTGTCAAACAACCCACCCCCAACCCAAACAACACCCCTCAAACCCTCCTTGAACACTCTGAAATTATGACTCCATTTCTCACTTTTTTTAACCGACTTCAAAAAAGCAGGAGGTTATCAATTCGACTGAATTTTTTTTTGTATATCTATGTGATTCGATTTCTTTGCCAATTGTAAACCGATTTTGATTATTTTTTTGCATTGGGTTCAGTGTAGTTTCCGATTGGCCCCGTTTTTTTTTCATTGGTATTTGACCTTTTTTGTTATGTTTGTTCAGTCATAACTTCTTTGTTTAAGAACCGATTTTAATAATTCTTTCTGCGTTTGGATCATTATACCTTCAAGATGGTCAAGATACTTGACTATTTATTTATTTTATGTATGTTCAGCGAGAACTTTTTGCCACGTGGACCGATTTCGATGATTCTTTTTTATTGGAAATGTCATCATTTTTTGATTCATTCGCCCGACGCTTTCTCTTACGAGATGCATGCAAGGTATGTTCTTAAGTCACTATTAATACCATCACTAAAAAGAGAAAAATAAAAATAATTTTTATAAAAAAAAATAAAATAAAACCGACTTCAAAAAAATTAAATCCAACAAATAAAATAATAATAACTCAAAAATAAAATAAAATGCACTAAAAAGTATAAAATAATTATCTTATTTAGTTACAACTAAACGACGAAATATTAACATGAAATCAATTTTTGAAGTCGGTGCCAAACAAACTATATAAGCCCTCGTACCCGCCAATCGTACTAAGTAAAATCTGCCGATTCGATTCATAAAATGTATATGTTTGTCACCGACTTCAAAAAGTGATTTCATTTTAATATTTCGTCATTTATTTGTAACTTGTAGATAATTATTTTATACCTTTTAGTGCATTTTATTTGTTGCATTTAATTTTTTTGAAGTCGATTTTATTTTTTTCTTAAAAATTATTTTCATTCTCAATTTTAAAATATAATTTTTTGAAAATATGTTATGTATAAGCATTTTGACACTAAGATAAAGAAATTTAAGCTAAATTAAAATTTTCAAAGTAAACCGATGGTTATTTTATCGTGAAATGACTCTCATATTAGCTGGATCCTTATTTTTGAATTTTATTGAGTGCGCCCTCTATTTTATTCCAATTGCTAATAAAATAAAGCGTGCAAAGTTTTAGTTTAATACTATATAGATTAGTCCAGATTAATTTGCCGCAACGCTGACGTAATGCCGCCGACAGAGTGCGCCGTCGGCATATTTGCGGCAAATTTGAAATATAATCGTTGGACTCGAATTTTGAAATGAAACACTCGAATTGATTTTAAATTAAGAAACATTAAATATATTGATAATTATTCCTCCTCCCCGCCACCCTCACCACTCAAAAATTAAATATTTAATTTGCTTTTCTTTGCGCACAGAAAGAGCGCACGCCCGAGTTTCTCATGACAATACTGGAGCAGCCTGTCATACAAACAACACCTGATCTCTTTTAAATATTTGGAGCCTTATATCGATTATTGATCCCAAATTGAAATTAAATGATATAATATAATTCTCCTCCTCACACGATCCCACTTATTTAAATAAATCTACGTATTTCCACACAAAAAATATCACAAATGCTGTAGATTATAGAAATAAGAAATACTCCCAGATGTATATCTAGATTCTCATTTCTGTAGCTGTGTCAGGACGAAAATGAGGCGAAACTTTTAAGAGATTATGTATTTTCGGAAGTTTACAGGTATACATTTGGAGTGTGGTTTTTTAAGAGGAATAAAATTTTTGGACCGAGACGCTGCCCGCCAGGGCACTCAGCCCGGAGGGCCGAGCTTCGAGGGCGTGCCGAAGGCACGCACGAAAAGCTCGTATTTTAATATTAACCCCCCCCCCCCCGACAGCAATTGAAATTATATATGGAAAATACAAGTATATTTTTTCCATTATAGCTAACTTTTCAAATTATTTTACCATGTTTCAAAAATTTTAACTCAGCGTATCGGTAATATCTTCAAAATGAGCAGAAAAACGTACAAGAAACTTATAATTAGTGACCGACCGAACCTTCGGCCGCGCCGAAACTCAGTGTTCGTGTACTGTCGGGCGTCGTTCTTGTAAGTTGACTTACAAGATTAATTCATTAAAACATGTTTATTTTTTTCAAATTAAGTACTTGACTGTCGTACAAATCATTGTAATCTTTGTTGAGATTTATAATTAGGCTATTCTTTTATTTACTAGTGCTAAACACAAAACACAATTAAAATTCTCAATTAGTGAGTCTATACTTTTATATCCAAGTGTCGATTTTTGACAAAGTTTACTTACAAGAGTAAATCATTAACATGTTTATATTTTTGTTCATGGCTAAATTGAATCGGTGAGTTGAAAAAGGTACACATTCCAAGCGCATAAACTTTCGGAAAACTAAAAAAAAAACTGATTTTTGAAAAAAATAATTTTTTTACAAAAAAGTTGTCAATGGCAAATTTGTAGATCTCAGTGTGGCAAACAAAATTGCACATATAAACAAATTATTTTAAACATAATTGTTTTTTAAAATCAGTTTTTTTTTTAGTTTTCCTAAAGTTTATGCGCTTGGAATGTGTACCTTTTAACCGACTTCAAAAAGGAGGAGGTTCTCTATTCGACTGAATTTTTTTTTTTTTTGTGCCTATGTTACCTCATATCTCCGCCAATTCTCAACCGATTTTGAAAATTTTTTTGCATTGGGTCCAGTCTAGCTTCCGATTGGTCCCATTTTTTTTCGTATTTTTTTCCTAGGTATTAGACCTTTTTTATTAGGTTTGTTTAGACCTAACCTCTTTGTTTATGAACCGATTTCGATGGTTCTTTTTTTATCCGATAGGGGGTGTCTTAGGGATGGTGTCATATTAATTTGGTCAAGTTCTGATGATATGATCACTATTAATAACATCACTAAAAGAGAAAAATAAAAATAATTTTTAAGAAAAAATAAAAACCGACTTCAAAAAATTAAATGCAACAAATAAAATACACTAAAATGTATAAAATAATTATTATCTTATTTAGTTACAACTAAACGACGAAATATTAACATCAAATTACTTTTTGAAGTTGGTGCCAAACATATACCTTTTATGAATCGCACTCGACGGATCTTACTTAGTACGTTTGGAGGGTATGCTCGCTTATAGGTATAGTTAGTTTGGCACCGACTTCAAAAAGTAATTTCATGTTAATATTTCGTCGTTTAGTTGTAACTAAATAAGATAATAATTATTTTATACATTTTAGTGTATTTTATTTGTTGCATTTAATTTTTTGAAGTCGGTTTTTATTTTTTTCTTAAAAATTATTTTTATTCAACTCACCGATTCAATTGATAATATAACATATTTTTGAGTTTTATTAGTTTATTTGTTGAATTTAATTTTTTTTGAAGTCGGTTTTTTTTTTTTTTTTTTATAAAATTTATTTTTATTTTTTCTACAATTTTATAAACAATTTGTTATTCCACTTTAAAAAAATGTTCTGTTGATAATATTTTTCGCCAATGCATGAATTTGCACTTAAGAGATTTGCTATAGTAGAAATAAAAGTCGGTCTTTTTTTAGGAATGCAGCCAGCCTCTCTCTCTTTCTCTCATTTAGGCAAGATATATATTTAATTTTTGTTAATAGAATTAATAAATAGTGAACGTTTGACAATAATTGTCTGCTGACACATGTTGTCTGTCGCAACAACCGTTTCTAACGATCCCGTTTTGATACCGGGTTCTTTTTCAGCCACAACGAAATATTATACCTGGCTAATAAAATATTCGCCATCCGGGATGCGAATGAATGAATGGATGCAAGGAAGCAAGAAAGCAGGCACCTGGCACAATGGGCGCTAGGCATGCCGTGACCGTGTGTCCTCTTTTAATTGCACCGCCCAGGACAATAAATAATCGACCAATTGAAATGTTTCGGTAGAAGATTAAAAAGAAGAAAAAAAAATGGCGAAATTATTTTTATGCAGGCGCCATGATGATAATTTCATAAACGCGTTATTAATTATGTAAATAGGAACAAAAAAAAACACAGTCCGCGTGTGCGGATATTTGCATAAAATTGCATTTAATTGTATACCTACGTTAATTTAAAATATATATATGTGTGCATAAATAAATCTACACTGAAATTTGAATAGAGTTATTAGGATAATGCATTGAGTCTCACAGTCATAAAATAAAATTAAAACAAGAGCAAATTGCTTAAATGAATATACTTGACATCAGAGACGTAGCCACGGGGGTGGGGGTGGGTTCAGAACCCCCCCCCTCTCAAGGGTAGGGCTCATGGGATGAGTAACGACAAAGACAAACCGTTTCTCATGGCAAACTAACCGTAATTAAATATATTTCATACTAGCGTCACCTAGCCCCTGGCGGGTAGCGTCTCGTTTTATGGTTAAAATTTATATAGATAATAGCTGACCGAAAAAAATGATAAATGATTATAACATGCTATATTGCTTACCTGTCAAAATTGATTTGATCAAAAATTTAAATATATTTAAAAAATAATAATAGATTTGAAAATGCAAATAATTATAGAATAGGTATTAAAACAGGAAATGAATTATAAATTACTTGTCAAAATTGTTCCCTTAACCAAAAATAATATTTACAGTTGAAAGATTCCCAAAAAACTATTATCGGCCATCTTGTTTGTTTGCTTTTACCCCCCAGAGAGGCGCTGGCGTTGTTTCCTCGAAAAAAATATTTTTTGCATGCCACGGGTGTGATATCTATAAAAACACTCGTGTGAATATTTCAAAGAAATCGGTGAAGAACTTTTGGAGATCCTTCAACGTATCATTTAAGCGTAACAGTACATTTTTATTTATATAGATGTTTAATCAATAATTATGTTTTTTTTAATTTCTTGAAGTACCTTTTTAGTCCAGTTAAATTGTTCTCTAAAGGCCCCCTTGAGGGAAAGTTTTGGGATAATTTTGATTTCTTGATCCTAAATGTTTTTTGGTGTGCTGAATCCGAATCTGAGGTTTGCTAACAAAATATCGAGTCGGAACATTGTCAAAAATGCAAATTTTTGCTTATAAGTCGAAAACAATCAACTTTTCTAAAATAACATTCCTTTTTAAAATGAAAGTTCATAAAATTTCCTACAAATTTCATTAATTATATTTTTCTGTTTGGGCTCAAGCGCTAGTTGAAAATTTGAGTATTTTTTGTGTTTCCGCAAATCCCAAAAACTCAAACTTTTTTCGATTTTTTCCCATTTTGACCATGAAGGAGCACGTTTTCGACAAAGACTAGTCTATACATTTTTAAACTAGATTAAATTTACTACAATTCAAATACAATTTCATCTTAATTGGATAATGGTAACCCTTGTTGCAATAAAGTTGAACGTTTGAAAAACTGCAACGTTGTTCATTCCTATAGCTATGATTTAAGCAAGTGAAAAAGATTTGAATAGTTTTATCCTTTAATTTATCTAAATAATTACATTTAAACATTTACATTATTAATTATTAAATATTTCCCATTCGGTTTTTCATAAATTTCACCCCTTCATTCCGGGCCCCGAAGAAGGAAAAGTTTCGGTTTTTCAATTTCCTCCTTCATTAATGTGCCAAGCTTTACCACTATGCCAAATTTCAGCATTCTAGCTTGATTGTATTTCTCCACTATATATGTTAATTAAGCCTATAATAAATTTCACCCCTTCATTTTAGGCCCTGAAAAAAGGAAAAGTTTCACTTTTTGAATTTTTTCCTTTAATTGTAGCCCAAACACTTATTTTCATTGTTGTCACTTTTCGATTTAATAATTAGTACCTGGAGCCACCGAGCGATGCACGGTAACTTCTACACCCCCTCCCCTCCAAACCACACACCTCTCCCCCACCACTGCACCCCTACTCCGCCCCACTCCAACCGCGCCTCCCACCCCCGTGTCCCCCACAACTGCACCTCCCACATCCACCTCCACCTCGCACCCAGTTTGTGCATTTCTAGCTCTCTAATGTTCTACATATTATGTGTATATATGTTTACTCGTACACCAATTTGCCCACATTCGTACATATTGATAAACATTATAAAAAAATAAATAGGAAAATAATAATAAAAAAATAATCGTATAGAATATGAAATAAAAACATAAAATAAAATAAGATTTGTTTCCAAGTTATATAAAAAAATCCACTTCAAACACTTTATTTGTAAACACAACTGTAATGTTATGATTTACTTAGACATCTGTTAATTAAAAACAAACAACAATTTTTTTTTTTTTAATTTTATTAAACCAATTATTTTACATTAATTAATGTATACATTGTATTTTTGCTTCGATTCCGGAGATTACTTCTCCACCATTGAGTGTCCTTATTCATCTTTTGTCCTTGTTTTTAATAAGAGGAAAAATCTAATTAAATAAAAAAACCTCTTTTCCGATAATTATTTCAATTCCATTATTCCCCAATCAAGTCGATTGGTTTTAATTATCGCCATTCAGTCCTCCCAAACAACAAATTCCTAATTTTAATATAATATATTAATACTTGCTATAACCTATTAGTGGGTTTTAAAATTAAAAAAACCAATTATAAATAAAAGATAATTGAAAAAAATGTAAACAAACTTTTTTATTGAAATTTTCATTCATCACTAATTACTTTAATTAAGAAAAGATCAATTAAGATTGAATTTGTCGAGGTCCAGACCTAGCCAGATCGTTTTCTCATCCACAAAACTTGATAATAGATTTTGTTTCATCAAAATCGGTAGGGCCGTTTTTAAAATAGAACAATGATACAAATATATATATAAACAAACAATTTTTGCTCGTTTAATAAGAGTAGATTTATTTAATAATTTATTATTTGATAATTAAGTTAAATAATTGTTAAAAATAATTATTAGGGATTTTTTTTTATATCTAATTGGTTTAATAATTTTTTTTTTATTTGATCTCGTATAAAAAAATAGTTCTAGTGAAAGTTGTTCAGTTTTTTTTCTAGATTAAGAATATATGTACAGAAACATATAGGTTTCTATTTAAAAGACATAACTTGACCTTAAAATACCCTTTGAAAGCTTGTTCTACATCAAACAAACGATAGCGTAGTTTAGTTTCCTCCCTGAAATAAATAAACTTTTTATCGACTCTTTTTTCATATAATGCATTGTTTTTGAGTTATAAGAAGATAAAAAACTCGCCCGGTATACATATTTTTATTTTATGAAATATTTTTTTTTTTTAATGTGAATGATAAAAAAAACATATTGTATCAATATGTATCATAAAGAGTGTCATTTTCAAAACATTATTACTGGCCTCGCCTCGCTATATGATGTTTATTTCAACCCCCGAAAAAATTCCCGCCTTGATAAACAAAAATGGCTATTTTTTCTCTTTAACGATAGAAAACATAAAATAATGATTCTAGTGAAAGTAGAGAAAGTAAATGAAAACGAAAAATAAATAATAAAAAGAAGAAGCTATTCTTATCTTTCTCTCTCTCTGTCTCAAATGTTGTTTTAAAGAAAATCGTTCAAACTTGAAATTATAAAAAAAGAGAATTGACAGAAGCAAAAAAATAATAATAATAATAATAATAATAAAATTTGTCGTACAATATAATTTTATTCGTTGTGGGTGGAGTGAGAGAGAGGAAAAAAAATCATCCATCTATCCATTTGGAAAGTATAGCGAAGTAAAGTTTGTTCGTATCCAGATATCGTTGAAAATAGTCTAGGCCTAGTAGTGGCAGTGCTGCCACAATTGCCATAAAATCCTCCCCCAGTAAAAGTCATAAAGTCCCCATTGGAGCGGAACGGAAAAATAAACTCCACCATTGCGCGCCTTGGGGGCTGAAAGAGGGGGTTGCTTAATGTGTTTTTGTTATCGAAAAGTGGGCAGAATAAAGCCCCGATCTGATCCCCGGAACGGGCTTCGATGACATATCCCGGGGTCGTTAATTGCCTCTCGGCTATAACCAACTTTTAAAAGCCCCAACATAAAAAAAAGTGATATTCGACAAGTTGAATTTTGGTTTACAAGATGCCGGCTTGATTGGAATCCAGAGAGGATAATTTCATCCCCATTTCTAATAGTCGTTTAAGTTTCTTTATATACTAAACTTTCGCGTTTTATTGTATATTGATCCACAAATTAAATTAAATTTTTTTTTTCAAATTCAATAAGACAAAAGAATTTAACGAGGCAAATAAAATCATTAAAATTATTTTTGAAACGAAAAAGTTGTTTTGCAGAAAGTTGAAAAGTTGATTTTTTAAAAGAAAATCGAAGAAATTGATTCGCAATGTTATATAGTTCAGGGGTGATCAAACTTTCGACTTTGGAGGCTACTTTTTTCATGAAAGTGTGTCCGAATACATTTTTTACTTTACCATACAGAGTATAGTCAAGTATTGTAATAGTGCATGATAAAAGTGTTTGTTTTTTTGCTTCGTTTTTTCAAAATATCTCAAAAACGGAAAAAACTATTTCGATTAAAAAAATTGGGCGAAACCATGGCGTTTTTGTCTACAAAATGGTTCTAATAACTAAACATCGAAAAAATTTGTTCTATCAAAATATCTGTTAGTACGTACGGTAAATATCAAAACGAATTTTACATGTATTTTTGGTGCATTGAGCTTGAGAGCCTATTAGATTTTGCTTGAAATCAAACTCCGGGGGGGGGGGGGCGTTCAAAATTAAAATTATAGGAGTTTCAAACTAAAAAAAAAACAAGAAAATATACTATAAAATAAATTTATAATAACGAAAAGATTATTATTTTTTCTATGGCCAAAATTGGGGTGGGGGGGGGGGGAGAATTAAGAATCTAGACCCTTGGACCAAATTCAGCCAAACTGGACCCCCAGAAGTCTAAACATGCAAAAACTATCCGCCCAAACTTCTGGACGCCAACTGATTATGTATAGGTAAAAAATTTGTTTGAGTTTGGTTCAAGTGCCTATAAATATGTAGAGATCAGGGGCTTAGTCATCAGAAGAGGGAGGGAGGAGTCAAACCCTCCCCCCAAGGGCAGGGCTCATGGGCTGAGTAACGGCAACGACAAAGTCGTTTCTTATGGCAAACTAACCGTAATTAAATATATTTCATATGTTTAATCAACAATTATGTTCTTTTTTTTAATTTCGTGAAGTATCTATTTGTTTTAATACAAAAAATTCCCATTAAATAATTTGCTTTATGGATTGATCTCCCCCCCCCCCCCCCCGACGAACATTTTCTGGCTACGATACTGATAGAGATTGAAATTATATAATTTCCGTATAGAAAATAAAAATATTTATTTACATTTTCGAAATTTTATTGAGCTAAAATTTGGAAATTTTTAAAATATGAAATATCAACTAATGAATTTTCATGCGGGACTCACAAAAAAATTAGTCGATCAAAATGGGTCGTCCTAATAATATATATACGATATACATATATTAGGTAGGGAAACCATATACAAACTCGACTCACACTTGAGTTGCTTATTTTTTAATTTTCTTTATTTTTTCCTTTTGGACAAATGTCTGAGATTTGTTTTAATTCACGGGAGGTCCTTTCTGTCAAAGGAGCCGATTACCTGCTAGATTTGCAAGTCAAAGTCTTTCAAGAGAGAGAGAGAGAGAGATCGTATTCTTGTGAATGTATGTGTGTGTGTGTGTGTGTGTATGTGTGAGTGTCCAACATCCTCCTCTTTCTTGTTCCTTTCTTTCTTCTTTTCTTCTTTCTAATTGGCACTCCTTAACATCCGGATGATATTTGTATCATCTTAATTTAAATGTAATTGAAAAGATATACCTATATAAAAGTTCAAATGACCAATAGAAATTTATTATAAATTGCTTAGAAAATCACAGGGGGTTGTCATCGATTAGACCCGAGATGAAATGGATTATTTTTAATTATATGTCAGAAGGATTGTTTTTCTCCGCTTTAATAATAGTACCTGGAGGCACCGAGGGAAGCTCGGTAACTTTTTCCTTCAGTTAAAAGCTTTATTTTAATATTATTTTTAATTTAAAATTTTAATAAAAAGGTCGATTTTTATTTGAGAGCCGTTTTCAAATTAAAAAAAAATACAAATATATATAGTATTCGCCCACTGTACCCCCCCCTTACCTCCACCCCGCTCGACCTCACCCTAGAAACCTCGCCCTACCCCCGGATCCCCCACCACTGCACCCCGTCTCCTGCACCTGTTTTGATTCAACCACATGATTCATTTTTATTCATCCAATTGTTAATAAATATAACCTATCAAAAATGTGCTATTTTTCGGAAAATTGAAACCTGGTTATGCAAAAAATATTTTTAAATAAATTCTTGATTATTTTTTATTTTATTAAATAAATAAGGTTCTTTATAAAAACAATTATAAAACGTAGAACAAAATATGATCACAATAGTTCTTCAAGGCCTTTGAGAACAATGAATTAACCCAATCCATTGTCTGCCCGGGTACAAAAGTAAAAGGGAAACCTTTTTTAAAAGGCCAAGATTGCCATTTTTCTACCTGAGAATAATTAATTTGATTATGAAAAAACCCATCAAAAACAATTTTGTCGGAGATGAGACCGTGACAGTTCAAATTGTCCCCCCAAAAACCCCCTATCCCGTGAATTTCATCAAAATCGTTAGAGCCGTTTTCAAAATAGAACTAAGATACAAACAAACAATTTTTGCTCGTTTAATAAGAGTAGATTAAACTTTCGTTTGCCCGGAATACTAGCTTATCAAACTAGAAACTACGTGATAGGGGCCTGTTCCATGGATTATTTCTCTAAAGATAAGAGTAAATAAATATTATATGTAATATTCATTTTCTATGAGTTAAGGATTCTTGGTCACTTGTTTCACTTTAAAATATTCTTTCTCTTCTTATTTGTGTTTCCAATACAAAGTACTATATATAGTGTGATTAGTTTTTGGGCCATTTAAAATCAGAGCTTTTAGATCAAAATTGTGAAAATATATATATTTTTAAATAGTTTTGTTCATATTTTAAGACGTTGTTGTAATAAAAGGATAAACAAATTCATATTAACAGATGTTTTTCAATTTTAATCTAAAATAATTATAATCTACCTACTAAAATTAATTACAAATTTTATTATATTTAGGTATTAAAGAAATTTTTCATTTCATCTACTCTTAGAGCACTCGGATTTTTTGTTGCTGAAAAGTCATTGAAAATTATTTTGCCGGCAGTGGAAAGTACACTTCTGTTTGGTCCTAAGTGCCGGATAGAAATTTTAAAATTTTTAAGAAAATAATATTATAAACTCTTATTTCGTTGCTCCAAAAACCCCTACATAATAAGGGCTTCATTGGCAGGTCAAAATAAGTCAAATTAAAAAAATATATTCAATGATAAATTCAGAAATTGGAGTAAGAAAAATTGTTAAAAAAACCGAATGAAACGAAACGATGATTCGTGACATGAAACTCGATTCTGTTGCAGCTTAAAGAATTTTTTCATTTCATCTTCTCTCAGAGCAGTTTTTTGTTGCTAAAAAGTCGATGAAAATTTTTTTGGCGGGAGACGAAAGTACACTCCTGTTTGGTCCTAAGTGCCGGATACAAATTTTAAAATTTTTAAGAAAGTAAAATTATTAACCCTTATTTCGCTGCTCCAACAACCCTACGTCATAAGGACTTCATTGACAGGTTCAAATAAGTTAAATTAAAAAAAAAATGTATTCATTGATAAATTCAGAAATTAGAGTAAGAAAAATAGTTGAAAAAACTGAATGAAACGAAACGATGATTTGTGACATGAAATTTCTGATGAGATTCTGTTGCAGCTTAAAATTAAGAAATGAAATCAAAATATAAATTTTGAATAGCTTACATTATTTAATTTTTTTAATAGGAAATCACATGAGGTTGTCATCTACTAGATTCGAGATAGAATGACCGCACTGTGAAACTACACACCCTTTTACTTTATTAATTAATATCATGTTTCACCTAAAATCTACACTACTTTCCCTAAGTAAAAACGAAATAGAATGTATTATTTTAAATTATATTTCAGAAGGGTTGTTTTCACCCCCTTGTGAATCGAACCCGAGTGCTAAAATTAGCAATCCGGACTTTTAATTGGCTCCCTGTGAGTTAAACCCTTTTTGACATGTTTAGTGCTAAATATTTCTCTTAAAAATTTAAATCTTCATTGATAAAATTGTTTATCCTTTCAACATAACAACGCCTTAAAAACTCATTAAAATTTTCAAAAAAAAGATTTTTTAAAATTTTTGAACCTAAAATTATTAAAATAAAAATTCTCAAAACAACAGGAAATTTTAAAATTAGTATTTGGAAATAATCATTTACTTAAATATTAAAAGTTCAATCTATTGATATTCTAGGGCTAATATTTTGTAAAATACCTCCGGATTGTGAATTTCCCTATTATTAATCAAACCTTCACTTGTTCATTCTTGAACACCCTGTATCTCCAGGTAAAACGCTTCATTTTCTTCTTAATTATTTTTTCCTTTCTCCTTTTAAATGATTTCATTTTTGCTTAAATTCTTATTTGAAAAGATCTGCCCCAAACTAGGTAGAGAAATATTATCTAATCACATAAAACGAGAGAGAGAGAGAGAGAAAAAGGTCTGGCAATTATCTCTGCTCTTGCAGAGGAGGCCCTTCAGCTAATAAAAGGCATCTCATTTATTTTAAATTCACCTCTGTGAACGGATAATTAAGCCCACTCAAAAAATCAGAACTGTCCTTTTTTTTAATCCATTAATTCGACATCTTCATGCATACAAAAAAATTCATCTATACTATATATTTTTATTTTCATTATTTTAAACTTAATTTCCAATTAATTAATTAATTAATTTAGCTATAAATACAAAAATATTATAATTAAAATTAAAAATACAAAATTAAAAAAAATAATTCAAACTTTAATTAAAAAAAATATATAATATTAATTGTTGTTAATGATTTGTGTTAATTGGCTTGTTAATTGAATTGATATGTCTAGAACATCCTATGGATGAGGGAAGAAGAATGATTAGATTACCAATCGACTTGATTGGGGAATAATGGAATTGAAATAATTATAGGAAAAGAGGTTTTTTTATCTAATTAGATTTTTCCTCTTATTAAAAACAAGGACTAAAGATGAATAAGGACACTCGATGGTGGAGAAGTAATCTCCGGAATCGAAGCAAAAATACAATGTATACATTAATTAATGTAAAATAATTGGTTTAATAGAACATCCTATAAAGCAGTTCTTTAAATTTAGTGTTGACATTTAAGCGATCACGTGATCATGAGTTTTATTAACAGGTCAAATGTTAAATTAATTAGAACAAATAAATCTAATATAAGAGCAAATATATAATATAGTAAAAATACATATTAAAATTTGAATTTTTATTTAAATCACACATAATTAATTATAATTATTTATTGAAACACGAACAAATAATACAATATAACTGCGACGTTAAGAAAATAGCTAGAAACTTTTTAAAACTTTTTTAATCATCATTCTCAATTTCTGAAGAAAATTTCTCAAGAAATAGCTAAAAACTTTTTAAAACTTTCGTTAAAACTTTTTAAACTTTCATCATTCTCAATTTCTGAAGAAAATTTTTCAAGAAAATAACTAAAAACTTTTTAAAACTTTTAAACATCTTAAAATATTTTATAACATCTTAAAACCTTTTATAACATCTTAAAACATCTTATAACATCTTAAAAACATAGTATAACATCTTAAAATATCTTATAACATCTTTTACATCTAATAAAAATCTTGGGACAGGGAACACTTTCATCACGGTATTTCAGCTATGGAAAAAAGGTATCAATGAAAATGGAATCCTAGTATGCTCGCCGATTATTCTTGGATCATCAAGAGGAATGTTCCACAGACGAAATGTAGCATCATTTCTTACTTTCTAGGTGAGTCAGACTGTTTGAATATTGTCTAATTAAGAATTTAGAAAGTATTAAAATGTTTGATATTATAAATGCCTGTCTCTCGGAAATGTAAAACCGAGAATTAAGGAGAAAAAGTACTATCGAATCATATATTTTTCTTTCTGGGACAAAAAAAGAAATTCTTATTTGTTCCTCTGAGTTATTGTTTTTGACTTTAGAGAATTAGGAGTCGAAACAAAGTGGATAACGCAAAGAAATTGTAATGATTTTTGTAATTTCACCATGGAAGATGTTTCTATTAAATATTAAAAAATACTATTGTTGTCCTAATATTAATATGTAGTATTAATAGGTCTATCTAATGGATTGGAGGTTGTCTAAACGTAAGGGGTAATTTCTTACGGTTTTGTTTATGTTGTTGAATGGATTGAAATGGATCCTTGGCTAATAGAACAGTGCTATGCAAATACAAATACAAATACATTTGAAAAGTCAAAGTGTGTGTGTGTGTGCTTTTATATTTTAAAAAGTTATAACAAGAATAAATTTAAATATAAAACTAAAGATTTAAGCATGTTTTTAAATAGTTGGAATGTTTTTCAAAAAATCAGCTCGGGTTAAAAACCAATGTATACCTATTAAAAAGAAAGAATTTAAAATTTAGGACAAATTCTTTAAATTTAAAGTTTAAATAATTAAAAGATTGCAGTTTTCTTCATGCGACATTTTTGAGTGACACTTCAAATCAAACTAGGCATCAGGGGCCGTCTATAAATTACGTCACACGACTTTTAGACCCCCTGTCTTGGCTAAATGGGCATCTATGTTCCCGAGGCCAATAAAATAAAAGAAAAAAGAAGACCCCCTGTGTCACATTCTGACATATCTTCATTGAGCCCCCTCTATTGTGACGTCATTATACTCTATAATTGAATATCCTCAGTGTGTTGGTTTTTTGACTGGACTGTACATGGAGTCTATATAAGCCTGACCGACACGTGGTTGGCTCAGTTAATCTATTGTGTAATCGGAGTGGGTGCTCCGAGGGGTGAACCGCGACCTAATATGCTGTACACCTACTTCCACTTGTACTTCCAAATATTTCTAAGTAATTCCAAATATTTCCAAGCACTCCCAAATATTTCCAAGTACTTCCAAATACTTCCAAGTAATTCCAAATATTTCCAAGTAATTCCAAATATTTCCAAGTAGTTCCAAATATTTCCAAGCACTCCCAAATATTTCCAAGTACTTCCAAATATTTCCAAGTACTTCCAAATATTTCCAAGCACTTCCAAATATTTCCAAGCACTCCCAAATATTTCCAAGCACTTCCAAATATTTCCAAGTACTTCAAAATATTTCCAAGTACTTTCAAATATTTCAAAGTACTCCCAAATATTTCAAAGTAATTCCAAATACTTCCAAGCACTCCAAATATCAGTACTTCAAACATTTCCAAGTAGTTCCAAATATTTCCAAGCACTCCCAAATATTTCCAAAGTACTTTCAAATATTTCCAAGTACTTCCAAATATTTCCAAGTACTTCCAAATATTTCCAAGCACTTCCAAATATTTCCAAGTACTTCCAAATATTTCCAAGCACTCCCAAATATTTCCAAACACTCCCAAATATTTCCAAGTATACTTTCAAATATTTCCAAGTACTTCCAAAATACTTCCAAAGAGGTGTACACCTACTTCCAATCGAGGATCACCCTGGAGTGCTCATACTTGAGAACGATCGCAGAATAAGTCAATCGAAACGTCGTAGTTATATTGTATTATTAGTTCGTGTTCAATAAATAATTTTAATTAATTATGTGTGATTTAAATAAAAATCCAAATTTTATATTCTTTTATAAATTATATTCTATATTTTATATATATTTATATATTTGATAAATTTTATATTTTTTCTATATTTTATTTAATCCGCCTCTACGAATAACTTTACACTTAAGTTTTTTTAAATCGTGGCAAGTAAAATTCACATCATTTTTTTTGATCTTTTAATTAAAAATTTATTTTGTTGATTTGTCCCACTTTGTTCACGATATCCTAATACGATAACAACAATATAATAAATAATAATATGTTGTTGATTTTTGTGTAATATTTACGATTGTCGTCGTTTCTCGAATGGTCTGTATGACCATCATCCATTTCAGTTTCCAATTTAAAATTTACGATATCGCTTTCCAATACAATAGACGATTGTTGTTAGGGCCCTGTTTATTTGGTCACGATTTTTTTATTCTATGTTTTTATTATTCGTTAAATTTTATTTGGTCGTTGATAATTATGTTAGTTGAGAAGAAGATAGGTTCTAATTAATTTACACAGGATCCTTAATGAGATTATTCCGTTATTTATTAAAGATTCCGGGTTACAATTCACAATTCATTAGCCCCATCTTAGGATTTGAATTATAAATTACAACGCATCACAGGGTTAGAGAAAATATTATTTTTTTATTGATTTTATTTGAAATTTTAAGGTGTTGTCATGATAAAGGCAAAATTTCATCCTGATATTTCGCATTGCCAATGTCATATATTTTGTAAAATATGATTTTTTTATTTATATATACAAAATTAATCGCCGTGGTAAATTCTCTCAAAAAATTTCCATTTTTTCGCTCATTGTGGTGAATTTGAATTTTTATTTAAATTACACAAAATTAATTATAATTATTTATTGAACACGAACAAATAATACAGTATCCCAGAATAAGTCGATCGAAACGTCGTAGTTATATTGTATTTTTTTATTCCTATTCAATAAATAATTATAATTAATTTAGAGTATTTTCATAAATATATATAAACGAGCTTCGAAGGCGTGCCGGGGCTGGTGCCCTGGCGGGCAGCGTCTCGATCCAAAAATTTTATTCCTCTTAAAAAACCACACTCCAATTGTATACCCGTAAACTACCGAAAATACACCGTCTCTTAAAAGTTTCGCCTCTTTAATTTTTGAGTGGAGGGGGGGAGGAATTATTATGAATATATTTAAATTTAAAATTTAAATTTAAATTTCATTTTTCCTTTCAAAACAAAAATAATGAAATGATTATTCCGTTATTTATTAAAGATTCCGGGTTACAATTCACAATTCATTAGCCCCATCTTAGGATTTGAATTATAAATTACAACGAGGTTAGAGAAAATGTTATTTTTTTATTGATTTTATTTGAAATTTTAAGGTGTTGTCATGATAAAGGCAAAATTTCATCCTGATATTTCGCATTGCCAATGTCATATATTTTGTAAAATATGATTTTTTTTATTTAGATATACAAAATTAATCGCCGTGGTAAATTCTCTCAAAAAATTTCCATTTTTTCGCTCATTGTGGTGAATTTGAATTTTTATTTAAATTGCACAAAATTAATTATAATTATTTATTGAACACGAACAAATAATACAATATCGCAGAATAAGTCGATCGAAACGTCGTAGTTATATTGTATTTTTTTATTCCTGTTCAATAAATAATTATAATTAATTTAAAGTATTTTCATAAATATATATAAACGAGCTTCGAGGGCGTGCGGGGGCTGGTGCCCTGGCGGGCAGCGTCTCGGTCCAAAAGTTTTATTCCTCTTAAAAAACCACACTCCAATTGTATACCCGTAAACTACCGAAAATACATCGTCTCTTAAAAGTTTCGCCTCTTTAATTTTTGAGTGGAGGGGGGGAGAGGAATAATTATGAATATATGTAAATTTAAAATTTAAATTTAAATTTCATTTTTCCTTTTCAAAACAAAAATAATGAAATGATTTATGAACTGCAAAAAATTCGCAGGCTGAATCATGGAAATTATTCAAATTTACGCGGTTCAATTAATTTAATTAATTACAAAAAATATATTTAATGTTTCTTAATTTAAAATGAATTGGAGTCTTTCATTTCAAAATTACAATTATATTTCAAATTTGCCTGGTTAATGAAAATCAATTGGAGCTGTCAGTTTAAAATCCTAGCTGACAATTATATTTCAAATTTGCCTCGTTAATTAATATATATTTAATGTTTTTTAATTTAAAATCAATTGGTGTTTTTTCATTTTCATTCGAGTTCAAATGAATACAATATTATCTCGACACAAAGTCTAAATCAAAAATTTATAGTTTTAGTAACAGAAATCATGGTATAAATATTAATGTTATATTGGTTTAGTGGGTAAAGCTAATGACCTTAGTTCAATAGTTCGTAGGTTCGATTCTAGGCAAGAGGGAAATTTTTTTAGAGAAATTTCTCTTAGCGTTGTTACAAATTAATCTAGACAAATATATATAGTATAATTATATAAGATCGACTTCAAAATTTCAGGAGGATCTTTAAATTTTCAAATTATTATCCGTTATTTCAAATATTTCTTTTAAAAACATTTTTTGTTTTGAAAAGTACCTATATTGGTTCTCGAAATGAAATAAAATTGTTCCATAGTTTCAAGGGGCAATTAAAATGAAGGATTTTCCGAAAAGGGCGCGGATAGAAGGTTTCACGTCCCTGCCTGTTATATCTTTCGGTTCAAGCATGTCAAAGACAAGTTCAGACGAGTTTTAGTCGAATAAAAATTGTTCTCGCTGAGAAACTATTGAAATAGAAATAATACAAAAAAGGAATAAATAAAGAGGATTCGGGAATCTTTGGACTAATCCATTTCTAAGATCGGAAATATCTAAGAGTGTAAAGAATTAGGAGAAATTTAAGATTTTTTTATAGGACAGTCTGATTGATTGTGGAAGATGGTCCATTTCCAACTTAGGGTCTGTGGAGTTTAAGTCACAAGAATTTAATCTTCACATTTTTCAAAATGGCGGCCATTTAAAATATTTAATTGTGAATAATTTTATAATCTTTCATTTTATTAAAATTAGTATTATTAGATAATTATTGTGAACAAAATGACACCTTATTTTTCAAGATTAGATAAAAAATAACAAAGTTATGACAACATTTGTAGGAAAATAGAAGGAAATGATGTCGGTCTCAAAATTCAGTCTACAGAAGCCAGTAATTGTGCTTACACAAATTTTGTCATAATTTCGTTATTTTTTATCAGATATTGAAAAATTAAGTGTAATTCTGTTCACAATAAAAAAGGTAATATTATATCTAATTGTACTAAATTTAATAAAATGAAAGATTAAAAAGTTATTCACAATTAAATATTTTAAATGGCCGCCATTTTTATTTTTATTTTACCATACTTTGTATGTTCAATTATTGTAATCATGCATGAAAAAAGTGTTTTTTTTCCTTCTTTTTTTTCGAAATATCTCAAAAACGGCTGAAAATATTTTGATTAACAAAATTGAGCGAAACCATGGCATTTCGGCTCTACAAAAAAGCTCTAATAAGTGAACATCGAAAAAATTAGATTTTTTGAGATAATAATTGTTTTGTCAAAATGTCTGTTAGTCTGGTTGTTTGTGCGTTACCAAATTTTTGTGGACGAGCTAGCTCAAAAACTAGTGTGAATATCGAAACCAAATTTCACACGTAGTTTTGGTCCATTGAGATTAAGAGCTGATTAGATTTTGTGCATATCGACCCAAAATTAAGAGTGAGGGTGGAGAGGGGCTTAAAAATTAAAAATCTAGGCTATTTGTAGCAAACTCAACCAAATTTTGTATACATAATCAGTGGGACCCCCAGAAGTCTAAAAATGCAAAAACTAACCTGCCCAAAATGGGGGGGGGGTGTAGGGTCAAAAAATGAAAATCTTGGCCATTTACCAAACTCAACCAAATTTTGTATACATAATCAATGGGACCCCAGAAGTATAAAAATGCAAAAACTAACCCCCCCCCCTACATGATTATAAATAATTTTAGGGACCAGGTTGTATAGTAAAGTCAAGTGGATGGCTACATCAGAACACGTCAGCTTATTTTTTCTAATTTTGATGTTGGGAATCACACCCTGAAGTAACCCTTTTTCTGAACACCTTTTTTTTTTTTTTACAAATTTTATTGAACCAATTATTTTACATGAATTTATGCATACATTGTTTTTGAGCTTCGACTCCGGAGATTACTTCTCCACCATCGACTGTCATTGATCATCTTTTTAGTCCTTATTTTTAATAATAGAAAAAACTAATTAAATAAAAAAATCTCTTTTTCGATAATTATTCCAATTTCATTATTGAATTCCTTCTGTTCCAATTCTTCTGAACAGCCTGTAAATGGATAGATAGATACGAAACTCTCACTATCCAAGCCCGACACCCACTTGTCCGGCTTATTATAATTACCCATGTCTTAAATCAAATTACCCATTGATTGGCCTGTGTGAGCTGTTTCGGATGCAATTCAAGTCTTAATAATAATTGTAACATCATCAATTTCCCTGCTTCTTTTTTTTTTTTTTTTTTTGATGGCGACTCAACCGGAAACTAATCGCCGCCTCCTCTCGGGTTTCCGTGTCCCACATACAAATCACCTTAACGAAACCTTTTGTGTCAATTGACGAGAAACGTGAAAAAGAAGACGAAGAAGAAGAAAGAAAAATCGTATAACACTTTGAGTGATTTCTGCGAAGCTGTCGATTTTAGGCGGAAAGTTGGTAGTAGTAGTACTAGTAGTAGCAACAGCAGCGCTCTCTGTCTTGGCGAATTGAAGCTAAAGTCCGCACACATACACACACCTCAGCCAGGTTCCTGGGAAAGATCAAAGTGTAAATGAGCTATAAAGGCCCGGGCCCCAAAGCGGACCCGAGCAGAATTTTTATTTTTAATTAGCGTTATCGTTTTATCCCATGGTCAAATCTAACATTAGAAAACGCACATATTTTCCAAAATATTTTTTTTCCAGATACATTTAAAAGAGAAAAACTATTGTCTTGTGATGAGAAGGCCAAAGATATGTGTGTCCCTTCTTTTTATATATACTATATAGTCTCTGCTTTTAAATTAAAAGAGATTGATTCGTTGCTTTCAAATCTCAGATTGATCAACCTGAATGTCAATTAAAAATCATTGTTTTTTTTTCTTCATTTGATTTAATATTCTAATTCTGAATTTAGACGTTTTTTTTCTCGATCTAACGTTCTTTGTTTTAAATAAATATAAATATTTTATGAAATTATATTAAAAAAAAAAACTAAAAAACACCCTTCTAAAAAGTACAAAATAATAAAATATTTAATCAAAAAGTGTGTGTGGGGGGGGGGGGGCAGAACCATGTAGTTTTAATTAATTTCGACAAAGTCCCCTACGCTTTTTAATTAAGTATTTATTACATGATTTGGTACTTTTTAGAATTGTGTTTTTTTAATTTATTTAAAATATAATTTATTTTTTTACTTTTTAGTCTTAATTATTTTCATAGAGAAAAGTTTGCGGAATTTAACAAAATGAAATGTATTTATTTTTATTAATTTTATATAATTTTATTTAAATTGAGTAGGTAAACAATTATTTTCATAGAGAAATGCTTGCGGAATTTAACAGAACAAAAGTCACATTGATACATAGATAAATATATACATACATACAGGTGAAGCTAATATAAAAATAATAATATAAAAATATATAATAATATAAAAAACTAAATAAGCTGACGTGTTCGTATGTGGCCATCCACTTGACTTTACCATACAACCTGACCCCTCACTTATATTTAATATTTAATAAAATTATTTATAATCATCTATGGGAGGGGGGTTAGTTTTTGCATTTTTAGACTCCTGTGGTCCCACTGATTATGTATACAAAATTTGGTTGAGTTTGGTAAATGGCCAAGATTTTCATTTTTTGACCCCCCCCCCCTCCCCCCATTTTAGGCGGTTAGTTTTTACATTTTTAGACTTCTGGTGGTCCACTGATTATGTATACAAAATTTGGTTGGGTTTGCTCAAATGGCCTAGATTTTTAATTTTTAACCCCTCAGTTGGTCGATATGCACCAAAATCTAATCAGCTCTTAATTACTCAATTGCTCAAAACTACGTGTGAAATTTGGTTTTGATATTCACACTAGTTTTTGAGCTAGCTCGTCCACAAAAATTTGGTAACGCACAGACTAACTAACTAACTGACATTTTGACAAAACTATTATTATTTCGAAAAATATAATTTTTTCGATGTTCACTTAAGATATAAGGGCTTTTTTTTGTAGACCAAAATGCCCTGGTTTCGCTCTATTTTTTTAATCAAAATAGTTTAAGCCGTTTTTGAGATATTTCGAAAAAAAAGAAGGAAAAAAACACTTTTTTCATGAACGATTACAATACTTGACCATACCCTGTATGTAAAAAGTACAAAATAATGCAATACTTAATCAAATAGTTTGTGTGTGGGGGGGGGGTGGCAGAAACATGTACTTTTAATTAATTTCGACAAAGTCCCACACACTTTTTGCTTAAGTATTACCGTGGGGTGAACCGCGACCTAATATCGTGTACACCTACTTCTACTTCCACTTTCATTTTCAAGTAGACGACAATAGATTAAGGGGCTATCTAATGAATTCCATTATAATTCCAAAGACGGTGTACACCTAATTCCAATCCCGGTTTACCCCTTGAGTATTACATTATTTTGGACTTTTTAGAAGCGTGTTTTTTAGTTTATTTTTTTTAAATATAATTTATTTTTTTACTTTTTAGTCTTAATTATTTTTATAGAGAAAAGTTTGAGTAATTTAATAGAATGAAATGTATATTTATTTTTATATAATTTCATTTTTTTTTTCTAATTTTATTAAACCAATTATTTTACATGAATTAATGTATACATTGTATTTGAGCTTCGACTTCGGAGATTAGTTCTCCACCATCTACTGTCCTTGATCATATTTTTAGTCCTTGTTTTAATAAGAGGAAAAAACTAATTAAATAAAAAAACCTCTTTTCCGATAATATTTATTTCCCATTCACCTCTATATCCCTATATAATTTCATTTATTAAACCAATTATTTTACATGAATTAATGTATACATTGTATTTTAGCTTCGACTCCGGAGATTACTTCTCCACCATCGAGTGTCCTTGATCATCTTTTTTAGTCCTTGTTTTAATAAGAGGAAAAACTAATTAAAGAAAAAAACCTCTTTTCCGATAATTATTCCAATTCCATTATTTCTCCCAATTCACTCTCCCTCCCAACCCATATAATTTCATTTAAATTGAGTAGGTAAATAATTATTTTTATAGAGAAATGTTTGCGGAATTTAACAGAACAAAAAGAAATAGGTAGATAGGTACTCTAGAAAAATTTAACTCAATCTAAAATACCAAATTATTTTTTAAAAGTAACGCATTACAAAATACTACAAGTACTTAAAATACGTATTTCAAATACTTGTATTTGTGTTACTACCCAGCTCTGTTTGTTTATGACAATGCTAATATTTATTGGTGATTATTTTTTTATTTTTTCAAATTTATTGATTCGTTAGTATAATAATAAAAAGTAAAAGTGAAATCGTCTTCTATAATGTGCTTAATATCCGAGAGTTGACATTGAGAGAACATTGTTCACGAGAGAGTTTTTATTTCAAAACAAAAAACAAAAAAGAATTGTATCCACTTTTAATGTGGATTATTTATTTGTCTATTGTTTGATTATTTTATTCGTTTCGATTTGGGTTCTCTCTGTGTTCGGTTCGGTGGACCATCTGGCTTAAATGCTTAAGTGCTTGCTCTCGAAAGATTCAAAGATTGATCATGATTTAATCTAATAGGCTAATATAAATAAACCAGCAGAATTGACCTTCAAAGTTTAATGACTCGCCCCCCCCCCCCTCTCTCTTTTGGTTGATGCATTACTTCTTATACTAGTACTAGTAATATTAAGACAAATAACCAACATGAAAATGTATTTAATTATTCTTGTTCATGTTTAAAAATTGTTTTTTATGAGGGAAAAAAATTACATTATTTTTAATATATCATTAATAAGAAAAACTCAGAATATTTATTATAAAATTTATTTATTTATTTATTATTTTTAACTGAGTGTTATTTTGAAGAGGTATAAAAAATGAAAAATTTAACTAGAAATAAACTGAAAAGAACATAAAATATTTTTTTAACTATTTTAAAAATTATATCAAAAAGGCTAGAAATGCAAAAACTAACCACCCAAAATGGGGCGAGTGTCAAAAATGAAAATTCTAGCTCTTTCGACTAAATCTCAACCAAATTTTGTATACATAGTTTGGTCGAAAGGACTAGAATTTACATTTTGACCCTCCCTCCATTTTGGGGGTTAGTTTTTGCATTTCTAGCCTTCAAGTGGTCCACAGACTATGTATACAAAATTTGGTTGAGTTTGGTCGAAAGGGCTAGAATTTTCATTTTTGACCCTCCCCCTATTTCGGGTACTTAGTTTTTGAATTTCTAGCCCTCTAGTGGTCCACAGACTATGTATACAAAATTTGGTTGAGTTTGGTCGAAAGGACTAGAATTTTCATTTTTGACCCTCCCCCTATTTTGGGTAGCTAGTTTTTGCATTTCCCTTCAAAGTTTAATGACTCGCCCCCCTCTCTCTTTTGGTTGATGCATTACTTCTTACTAGCATATACTAGTACTATTAAGAGTAAATAACCAACATGAAAATGTATTTAATTATTCATGTTCATGTTTAAAAATTGTTTTTTATCGGGGTAAAAAAATTTCATTATTTTTATATATCCTTAATAAGAAAAACTCAGAATATTATAATAAAATTTAATTTATTTATTTTTTTAACTGAGTGTAACAGATATTTTAATAAATGATATATACATATACACATGGTGGGGCATAAAAATCTCCCACATTTTGAAGAGGTATAAAAAATGAAAAAATTTAACTAGAAAAAAACTGAATGTATTTTTGAAAAGAACATAAAATAATTTTTTTTAAGTCTTTTAAACATTATATCAAGCAATAAAAGGGGGGGATGTCAAAAATGAAATTTTTAGCCCTTTCGACCAAACTCAACCAAATTTTTATACATAGTTTGGTCGAAAGGAGTAGAATTTACATTTTAACACTCCTCTCCCATTTTGGGTGGTTAGTTTTTGAATTTCTAGCCTTCTAGTGGTCCACAAACTATGTATACAAAATTTGGTTGAGTTTGGTCGAAAGGGCTAAAATTTTCATTTTTGACCCTCCCCTATTTTGGGTAGTTAGTTTCATATCTATCGGTTAAGTCGTTTAGCCTGGAGCTTGGTGAACATAGAGATATAGAATCCCAATAGTATTATATTGATTTTGATTCAAACCAATCTAATCTCCAAACGACAATCTGTAGTTCAAAATATTATGTTTATAGTAGCTTTAAAATTTATTCATAAAGCAACTACTATTTTTCAAATTTTCAATTTATAAAACTTTTAATTTCAACTGAAAAATTACCTCGCGAAACGTTTTGAATGTTTTTTTTTATACAATTGTATTTTTTTTTCATTATGTTAATACATATTATATTTTTTATTATTATAAGCTTTTCTATTTGGAAAGTACTAACTAAATATTTATTTAAACATTGGTAGGGAAAGTGGGGGAATATCGACCGCCGGCCAAAAACGTCCCGTTTCAAATCTCATAAACTTGACGCCATATGAGCGAAATTTTGAGACCATTCGAAGGATGGTTTCGTATTTGCCTAATCTATATGGTTAGTATTGTTCCATCACTCATCTTATCTACATGCTATCAGTTTTGCTGATCTCTAGACTTTTCTTATTAAAATTGTGCTGGTCAAGTTAAGGAAAGAAGACTTTTTATATTTTCTAAATGTATTGCAATTTACGTTCCTAGGATACAGAGGATATTTTTCAAAAATTTGGGTGTAATTTGGTTCATTTTCAATCTATACTTTTTATAAAAAAAATTTTATATTAAGTGTATTGGTTCGGGTAAAATTGATCATGCTGGTCGATGTTACCCTCCAATGATCGATATTACCTAACCTAATATTTACTCTTGGTAGGTATGGGGTAATAACTATTTTAAATCAAGTGCGTAATAAATATAAACATTACTAATGTTGTCATGTTAATATTAATGTTAAAATGTTAAAATTAAATTTATTTCAAAATATTACTTCTTGGTCGATTTTGTCCCACCGGACGAAATTACCCCATATTTTTAATGTATCTTATAAAAAAATATTTGATTTTTTGCAAATCCAATAGAGGAAACTCATAATAGATAAAGAAACCAAGTAATTTGACCGTTTTAAGCATCTTATTACCAAGATTAATACTCGATATTTTTAACACCGATTAAGTAGTCGATATTCCCCCACTTTCCCCTATTGATGGATCAAACTTTCAATACTACAATTATGGTAAAATGCTTTGGAATATGAATTTTCATTTTCAGTACGTTTAAATAAAGAAGTCAAATTATATAAACAAATGAATATGTCATTGATGGATTTTTATTTAATTTTTTTATTATTATTATTTTTGAAACGTCAGCTACCGGGTTCTTCTCTCTGGCCCTTTAGGGTCTTTTTCACTTGAGCAGCATCCACATCTTCATATTACATTAGTGTGTGCCGGACATACTTCTCTGCGTGCCCCTTCTTAAATTCCAAACGGGGGTGGGGGCGGGGGGTCTAAAGATGAGAGGTTCACCTTGGGGCTACGGGGGCCACACCATCGAAAAAACAAACCAGTTACCTACAAGCACTGTATATATGTATATATGGAGATATTTATTCCTCTCTCTCTCTCATTCACACACACACACACACACACACATGCATTAACGCCAAATGAGCATTGCGTAATTGGAAGCGTGCTTGAACAACTTCTCTCCAGTGAACAACACGCGACTTCCATCTGTCGCCGGACAAACCATGCTTCCTTTCTTTGCTGCTTCAATTGGAATTCAATCCCCCCCCCCCCTACCTCTGCATCAAATTTAACATGAATTAATTTTTGAATTAAATTTCGAAGTAGAAAGAGATCACACGGAGAAATTATATAAGCAAGAAAAAGGAATTTCTTCTAAAGAAATTAAGCTGACGTGTTCTGATGTGGCCATCCACTTGACTTTACCATACAACATGGCCCCTCTCTATATATTTAATATTTAATAAAATTATTTATAATCATGCTAGGAGGGGTTAGTTTTTCAATTTTTAGACTTCTGGGGTCCCACTGATTATGTATACAAAATTTGGTTGAGTTTGGTACAAGAGCCAATATTTTCATTTTTTGACCCCCCCCCCCATTTTGGGCGGTTAGTTTTTGCATTTTTAGACTTCTGGAGTCCCACTGATTATGTATACAAAATTTGGTTGAGTTTGGTAAATGGCCAAGATTTTCATTTTTTGATCCCCTCCCCCATTTTGGGCGGTTAGTTTTTGCCTTTTTTAGTCTTCTGGGGTCCCACTGATTATGTATACAATTTTTTTTTTTTTTACTTAAGTGGTGTAGGTTTTAGGTGAAACATGATATTAATAAATGAAGTAAAGGGTGTGTAGTTTCACAGTGAATGAAATAAAACTCAAAAGATTTATACAAACTCAATATATTTCGGATTATTAGTCCATCATCAGGAATTTACAAGTTAAAACAATTTATACAAAATTTGGTTGAGATTTGCTCAAATGGCCTAGATTTTTAATTTTTAACTCGGCTCCTGGGTCGATATGCACCAAAATCTAATCAGCTCTTAATCTCAATGGACCAAAACTACGTGTGAAATTTGGTTTCGATATTCACCCTAGTTTTTGAGCTAGCTCGTCCACAAAAATTTGGTAACGCACAGACTAATAGACAGACAACCAGACATTTTGACAAAACAATTATTATCTCGAAAAATATAATTTTTTCGATGTTCACTTATTAGGGCTTTTTAGTAGAGCTAAATGCCATGGTTGCGCTCAATTTTTTTAATTAAAACAGTATCAGCCGTTTTTGAGATATTTCAAAAAAAATGAAGGAAAAAAACCACATTTTTCATGCACGAATACAATACTTGATCATACCATTCCCTAGGAGCCCACAAATTATGTATACAAAAATTGGTTGAATTTTTGGTCCAAAGCCCTAGGGATTTTATTTTTTGACCCTCTCTGTTTTGAGTGCTCGGATTTTGCATTTCTACTTCCCTAGGCACCCACAGATTATGTAAACAAAATTTGGTTGAATTTTTGTTCAAAGGGCCTAGAATTTTTTGATCTTCCCTCTTTTGAGTGCTCGGATTTTGTATTTCTATTATATTATATACTTCCTAGGCGCCCACAGAACAAAATTTAGTTGAATTTTTGTACTCATATTTCTAAAATTTTCATTTTTTTTTTCAAAATAATAAAGAATTTCTAGATTATATAAAAAAATCAATTGTAAGAATTATTAACAAATTTTTTTATTTAAAATTGCGCTCGGTGTTTATTTGCTTAGAAATAAAAAATACTAACTAAACGTTTAAAATAGTTGGCGAAGGCGAACTGCTGTAGATCGTTTGAATTATGCAGGGGGCACAACGAGCAGGCGATCTACGTCACCTCCCAACGTTTGAAATAGTTGTGGAAATATTTTTCTAAAATTTAACTCAATATTATGCTGATATTCGATTCTTGAGTCATTGGATCAAAAAAATAAAATAAAAATAATTGGGACTTTTAAATTTTACAATTAATTTATACAAAACTCGAAAATTCTCGAAAATTATAAATTTTATTAAACCAATTATTTTACATTAATTAATGTATACATTGTATTTTCCCTTCGATTCCGGAGATTACTTCTCCACCATCGAGTGTCCTTATTCATCTTTAGTCCTTGTTTTTAATAAGAGGAAAAATCTAATTAGATAAAAAACCTCTTTCCGATAATTATTTCAATTCCATTATTCCCCAATCAAGTCGATTGGTTCCCGTCAATCTCATCCCATTCCCCAATTTATACAAAAACCAATTATTTTACATTAATTAATGTATACATTGTATTTTGCTTCGATTCCGGAGATAACTTCTCCACCATCGAGTGTCCTTATTCATCTTTAGTCCTTGTTTTTAATAAGAGGAAAAATCTAATTAGATAAAAAACCTCTTTTCCGATAATTATTTCAATTCCATTATTCCCCAATCAAGTCGATTGGTATCCTCTCCCTCACCCCATCCCACCCCAAGCAATCACAATTTATACAAAAACTACAAATGGAAAATATATAGATTTTTTATTATTTTTCATTTGCGGGATTTTGTCCCAATTTAATCATTTCGATTAGTACCTGGAGCCTCCGAGCGATGCTCGGAAACTTTTTGCTTTAGTATTGTTTTTAATTTAAAATTCTGATAAAAACCACCCCGTCACTACACACCACCCCGGCACACCACCTCCATACCAACCCCGCTACGCCCCTGGACCCCCGCCCCATACCGCATCCGCACACCATACCCCCTGGATAACCACCCCTGTACCGCCCCCGCGCAACGCACCCCCGCTATGCCCCCTGGACCCCGAACCCGCCACTCCACCAACCCCGCACCCCACCTCCTGCACCACCCACCCCACCCACAGTTTTTGCATTTCTAATTTTCTAGTGCCCCACAGATTATGTATATATAGGTATATAAATATATTCCGTATAATTATTTTTTTAATTAAATAACAATTTATCGAGTTTTATAATAATCAATTAAATTGGCAAATTCTAATATATAATCATATTTCTTATTAACTCTTTGTGGGATTTAATACTCGAATTTATAATCAATTAAATTGTTTTTTTTTTAATTTTATTAAACCAATTATTTTACATGAATTAATGTATACATTGTATTTTGAGCTTCGATTCCGAGATTACTTCTCCACCATCGAGTGTCCTTGATCATCTTTTAGTCCTTGTTTTTAATAAGAGGAAAAAACTATTTAAATAAAAAAACCTCTTTTCCGATAATTATTTCAATTTCATATTTTCCGAATCTCCATGTCAATTTAAAATATTTCCAATTAAATTGTTTAATTTAATTTAATTTTTTTTAAATTTTATTAAACCAATTATTTTACATTAATTAATGTATACATTGTATTTTTGCTTCGATTCCGGAGATTACTTCTCCACCATCGAGTGTCCTTATTCATCTTTAGTCCTTGTTTTTAATAAGAGGAAAAATCTAATTAGATAAAAAAACCTCTTTTCCGATAATTATTTCAATTCCATTATTCCCCAATCAAGTCGATTGGTTTGATCTTAAAATCCATCTCTAATTTAATTGTTTAATTTTATATATATATATATATATATATATATATATATATATATATATTTGCTATAACCTCTTAGTGGGTTTTAAAATTAAAAAACCAATTAATAAATAAAAGATAATTGTAAAAAAATGTAAATAAACTTTTTTATTTAGATTTTAATATATCAATAATTACTTTAATTAAGAAAAGATCAATTAAGATGAAATTTGTCGAGGTCCAAACCTAGTCAGATCGCTTTCTCATCCTCAAAAACTTGTTAATAGAAATTGTTTTATCAAAATCGGTAGAGCCGTTTTCAAAAATTTAATAGAATTAAGATACAAATATATATATAAACAAACAATTTTTGCTCGTTTAATAAGAGTAGATAAATATTTTTTTCACGCATGAGTATTTCAATGCAAAGTATACTAAATTCCATCAAAGTTTCTTGACAAAATTGCTGATCAAGCCAACGTCACTTTTTACGTCACTTTTATTGAATTCTCGTTAGTCAAACAATCCTCTGATTTCCTGTCCCCTTATTTCTGCTGTACCAACCCAGCCACTCACTCACCTTCCAACCATTTCACTTTTCTTTCTTTATTTATTTATTTACTGATGATTAATTCTATCAATGCAATGTACATGTACCTTTGCATGCATTTCTCTGAATCACTCGCCACCAGGAAAGTTCGTTTCCTTTCCAATGAACATGAATGGGAATTTACAAATTTACTTACTGATTCATTTTCTGCGAAATCAATTGCAAACTGTACTTCTAGCAATTAGACTAAGTGAACTGAGAGGGGCGATTCATTCACATGAAATCATTACCACAAGATAACCATCATATAATTGAGTTGTTGTTGTTGGTTTATTATTTATTCAAAAACACAGCTGCTCTGCAATGTAAAACAAAAAAAAAACAAAAAACCACACACACTCTCAATCGATTTATTGTCTATTTCTCTTCGATTTTTATCAAATTATAGATTACATCCCATCCTTTCCGGTCATTTTTATTCGCCAATAAATTCAAAATTATATTAATCTTTTTTTTTTGATATTAAAAAAAATCTATGATATTTTACAGGCGCCTCCGAGTCACCTCCATCTGTTTTGTTTCCTCTGTCCTCGAGATCAAAAATGAGTATAGGTGGAGGGGGGGGGGGACAAAAAAGTCCCTAATCATAATTTGCCAAATCGCATGTTCCTTTTCTGACATATGTTCTATGGAGAGGAATAATCATCCCCACACACTTTCTCTCTCTTTTCTATCCTAATCATTAGATTTAAATTGTATACATGACAGAACGGCTGGCGCCTCCAAAAACTCTCAATCCTCTATCAAATTTTATTATTTTTTATACCATGAAAATAATTTCTAACTTACCTATTCAGATTCAGGTCCATACTTTAATGGAATTAATCGTTAAATAAATTGCACTTCCATAGTAATAATGTTGATGGATTTTTACGGATTTGAAGTACTGGTGCGTTTAAAAGATCTGTGCCTTACACTTACTAATGTATTTTTAAAGAAAGAATTTAAATTTTAAAGTCATAATCTAGAAAATAATTTTATATTGCATATCAGAGGGCTCCACCCCCTCAGGAGTTAAATCCGAGTACTAACACGCTTGTCGGGCTTGTTAGTTCGACCCTCGAGACAAAACACTCCCTGAAATGCAATATTTATTTATTTTCAACGGCTAATTGGCTAATATACAGTAATATAATACAAAAATTAACAAATATAACAATATTAATACTAAAGAAAAACAAAATAATATATTATATAATAACCCTGATCGCATTAATAACAATTGACAAATTAAAATCTTCAAAATAATACAACAATAATTTAACAGTAATCGAACAATACCGTAACACAATAACAATAATATAAAAATGATACAATAATAGTACAACAGAAAAATAAAAAATATATAATAATATAATAGTACAATAGTTTACTTTATAGACTAGGGTCAGCATTTCGAACAAAACTGCAACTCTGTTAGGGGGTGGTGGGTGGTGCGCGTCCGCGCTGCCCGCCTAGTTGGTGGGGACCTAACAATGATTTGGACAGGGCGATGTTCGTGCCCTCGCCAGACTTAGGATTAACCTTTGCCCAGGTACTAGCATATAGCCACGACGGAATGAAGGTGGTTGGAACGGGGAAAGCTAAGAAATGAGCAGGCCACATTTGTGGTGAAAATGCTGGATGTGGTGCACGCTGAGCGAATGCTCGCAGGGCGATGTTCGTGCCCTGGTGGATGCTGGAGGTGAGCCCATTGTTAAGTCGGTTGTGCGGTGGTTGTTGGTGCCGGTTGGCGCCGTTGTTCTCCGCGTTGATCCCGCCTAGTTGGTGGGGACCTAACAATGGTTGCTCCCTCCAGTAAATGCTCGCAGGGCGGTGTTTGTGCCCTGCGTGAATGCTGAGCGCTACCCGCCTAGTTGGTGGGCGCTACCCACCTAGTTGGTGGGTGAATGCATGCTGAGCAGACCATATTCGGTGATTGCTCTACCGACTGAGTTAGCCGGGCTGGTGAACGCTGGATGTGGTGCATGCTGGCAGGGCGATGTTCGTGCCCTGCGTGATTGCTAGTTGCAATGATCTGACTGTGTCATCTAGCGTCAGAGTCTAAAGGCTCGTGGCCAAAGCAAAGCAGTCCGCTACAACTCCATTAATATTTAAAGAGAAATACAAGGGTTGTCCAATTGTCGAGACAAATCATTATAGGATGTCTGTAGCGGCCCGCTCTTGCGCATGGCGACGAGCCTTGAGCCACTGCCGCTAGATGACTCAGTCGGATCGTTGAGTCGCTTTGCATGAGTGAAATATATTCACCCATGCTATAATTAAAGCGACTCGATTCGACTGAGGGAGCGAACGGATTCGGACACGCGAATCTGGAGGGGCCAAATGCCAACTAGCAGCCCCTCCCCTGCACACACCCATTATGAACACGCAACCTACAACTCTGCACACTCAACAGATTGTTGCAGGACCCCATCGACTTGATGGGGGGCGCACAAAGCACCACTAACAATGTCTAAATATTGAATTAACTTCAGAGTGATGACTGGATGAATGTTCATCTATTTCTGAGTACATAATTTGACTTATGTACAGGATATATTTAAGAGAAGCTATTTTGTAAAAGAATCCATTTCTATTTTTCAAACAAAAAAATACTCAAATCTTTGGATTAATTATATTGATGAATTTTTTGCTGGAAAAAAAATCTAAGAACCTGAAGAAGTCCAAATTGTAGACGAAACATCGTGATTAGAAAATAAATGAAAAAATTCAAAAATTGTTTTGTTCTTTACATATATTATCTACCTACACACTGAATAATAATTTAATCATTTCTAATTTTCATGGTTTTACCAAAAAAAAAAAAATATATTAAAAAAAATCTCTAGAAAATAATAAATAAATAAATAAATAAATAAATAAAATAATGTATATTTAAAAAAATGGTATCATATTTTTTACTTTGAATAAAATTTAAATTATTTTTAAGTTCAAACACTTTAATAAATTTTTTCAAGAATATTTAAATTAAAAATATTTCTAATCTGATGGAGGATAGATTTCTATTTAAATCTTAAATAATTAATTATATATATTTATTGAATACATCGACAGATAAATAATACAATAAAACTACGACGTTTTGATCAGTTTATTCTGCTATCGAAACGTAATTATATTAAATGCGTATTTTGAGACTAATCTTGTATGTTTTTTCTTTTTGTTCTAGGTAAGTCCTTATTCAACTGGTCTCTTTTTATTCAAATCAACTAAATTATGTAAGTAAAACTCAAAATAAAATTTTATTATTAGTTAAGGTTTCGTAAATAGGTAAACTAATAATTTAATTTTAATTTTATTATTAATTTTTTTCCTCCAACCTACACACTTCTCCCTGAATAAAATATTGTAAATAAAAATGGGAGTAAAAAAGGAATTATAAAAAAAATCTAGTTGAGATAGATTTATTTATCTATTTATTTGTTGCGAAAGACCTGCAACAAGCATTCTCCAATAAAAATGTTTGAAAATTAATTTTTTTTTAACATTGAGGTTATCCAGAAAAAAGCAATGTAAAAAAGCAACAGTGGTGTCCAAAACCCGCCATAATTTTGATATATCTATAGCCGAGGGGTGAACCACGACCTAAAATCGTGTACACCTACTTCCACTTTCACTTTCCATGTAGAAGAAAATAGATTATCTAATGGATTCCAAATAATTCCAAAGACACTGTACACCTAATTCCAATCGCGGTTCACCCCTCGTCTATAGCTATAGATCTTATAGTGGTCCGGGGTCGAATACCCTGGGTGAGTGCTCGCAGGCAAGCAGGCTGCTGCCTGAACGCTTCGAGCTTTGCATTTCGACGTCATTTTAATATGACAATCTGGGACATAAAGGGAGGAATGAGTTAAAAAACCTGTGAGTGATGTAATTAATATATTGTCGATTTCACAAAACTTTAATTAGTAGCTAACTACGCCGAGAATATACGATAAAAATTTAAACTATATAAAACTATTGTCATCCTAGCCAGAAATAAATCAACTAAAGCATTTTTTATTTATTTTAAAAATCAAATTTCATTAATAACACTAAGAAAAAACAAAATATTATTTGTTTTCCAATTTATTTATCATTTCTAAATGTATAAGATAAATAATAATAATAACAAATAAATAAATCTTTATTACTCGACCTGCTTAGAAGACACAAGTCCTCGGTGGCTAAGTCAACAAAACATCAATACAAATTACTACAGAAATGAATAAACATAAATACAAATCAATTAAAAGATTTTTTTAAGGAATTTGGTGTTGGTACTTGGTGAAACATTTTTTAAAATTATTGGATAAAAAATACTTGGTAGGTTTCACATTAAGATATAAAAAATAAAACGAATTTATTTTTAGAGAATCTTAATCTCGATATATATATTTCGGGTGACTAACCCATCTTCAGGAGATACAGAAAGTAACTGACCTGAATAAGTCGAAATTGAATACAAGTCAATGGTAAAAAATTTATTTTAAGATAACAAAAAAGAGTAAATATTTAAAAATTTAGCGGAGGGAGAAAAAGGTAGAAATCTACTTTGATTAATTTTGAATGGCCTTTTGAGAAAAGAATACAACTCTTAAAAATAAATTTTACCATTGAGCTGTATTCAAATTCGAAATCCTCTTTTTCTCAAAAGGCCATTCAAAATTAATCCAAAGTAGACTTCCTACCTTTTCTCCCTCCACTAATTTTAAATATTTACTCTTTTGTTATCTTAAAAAATAAATTTTACCATTGACTTGTATTCAATTTCGACTTATTCAGGTCAGTTACTTTCTGTATCTCCTGAAGATGGGTTAGTCACCCGAAATATATATATCGAGATTAAAGATTCTCTAAAAATAAATTCGTTTTATTTTTTTATATCTTAATGTGAAACCTACCAAGTATTTTTATCCAATAATTTCAATTAAAAGAAGAATTAACAATTAACAAACAAGAAAAAAATAGAAATGTATGCTTATTAACAAATAACATGATCATAGATTTCCATCAAAAGACAAAACGTAATTTAAATAAAACCCGATACCAGGAGCATACGACGCACTAGCCATCCCGACATTTGCCATAAGTTGTTAAGGAAACCTGGTCAAAACCTTAATAAGGATGGAATGACCTCTGTCTACCTCAGGCAATCCCTGTTTGTGAGAACTAAATAAAATTTTGCACAACTCTAGGACATTAGGACTTGACAAGGACTTGACAGAGGACTATAATCCCAAGTAGTAAGAGACAGACTATTCCACAAATCAATGCCAGATCCTACAAATGAATGTAAACAGATAAGATAACTTTTCAGAGAGTGAATTTCATTCCCTGTTTTTTCATCCACCACTTCAAATACAATTAGGAACCTAGGTACTTAAAAAAAAAAAAAAAAATGAAAGACTATAAAAATTCACCTTTAAAAATTTATCCATTTATCCATTTAGACATTCCCGAAACCCGAAATTTTACGAAAAGATTTTTTTATTGTGTATCATAAAACTTGTCGATAATAAAAATAAAGAAAAAAAATTAAATTTGCATTTATTAACATTTCAAGAGAAACAAAAATTGCCTCTTAAAACTGGCGTAAGATATATTTTATTATTTTATTTATTTTTTTGGTAAAATAAATTTATTTTTTTATTTTTGTTCATGTGTATATCAACCTTGTCATATTAATTGATTGTTTTTTTACTTGAAAAGCGCATGGTCGTAAAGTGCAAAAGCCATTTTGGTTGTAGATATGTATAAAATTTCGGTTGCCTACCTACGTAGGCTTCAAAAGTACAAGTCGTTTATTTATTTCATGAAAATATATTTAATAAAATCTCATCCAGAATGACCTGGATCAAATTGAAGGATGGTGTAGATCCAATTCAATGGAACTAAACCATTCCAAGTCAAATTTGGTTAGATTTAGTACTAGAAATCTGGTTAGTCCTCAAAATTATTACATTGGTGGAAATATTATCAATGAATCTAAATTTTATAAATATTTAGGCATACATATTCAGGCAAATTTAAAGTGGGATATGCATATTAGTTATATAGTCAATAAGGCTTATAGGAAATTGGGGATGTTTGGTAGAATTTTGAAGGGTACATCTAGAGAAGTTAAGTCAAAAGTTTATTTAACTTATGTAAGACCTAATTTAGAGTATTGTTCTGTGGTTTGGGACAAACATCCACAACGATTAGAGAGAAAAATTGATATGGTACAAAGGAGGGCGGCTAGATTTGTTTTTGGTAAATTTGATAGGTTTAGTAGTGTCACTTCAATGATTAATGAATTAGGATGGTCTAGCTTATTGGAGAGAAGGGAATGGGCTAAATTGAAAGTGATTTTCAAAGCCTATAAGGGTTTTAGGAGTTGGGAGGAAATAACGAATAGATTTCAGGAACCAAATTATTTAGGTAGAGCTGATCATAGAAAAAAGATTCGTAAGCCAAGATTCTTGAAAAATATCGGTTTACATTCATTTGTAGGATCTGGCATTGATTTGTGGAACAGTCTGTCTGTTACTACTTGGGATTATAGTCCTCTGCCCCCTATGATTAAATCAATTATAAATTTTGTCAAGTCCTAATGTCCTAGAGTTGTGCAAAATTTTATTTAGTTCTCACAAGCAGAGATTAGGTGAGGTAGAGAAAGGTCATACCATCCTTGTTAAGGTTTTGACCAGGTTTCCTTAACAACTTATGGCAAATGCCGGGATGGCTAATGCGCCGCTTGCTCCTGGTATCGGGTTTTTGCGCGGAATTTTTAAATTACTTTTTGTCTTTTGATGGAAATCTATGGTCATGTTATTTGTTAATGGGCATACATTTCTATTTTTTTTTTACTTGTTTATTATTTGTTAAATTGTTGTAATTAATTTGTATTGATGTTTATTAATGTATTGTAGCTAGATTGTATTGATGTTTGGAGGACCTAGCCACCGAGGACTTGTGCCTCTAAGCAGGTGGAGGAATAAAGATTTATTTATTTATTTATTTATCAGTGGCGTGTGGTCCATATGGATGCTGTATGTGCTGCCCTTAAAATTTCAAAAGGTCAAGAGTATGTTACAAAAAATCTAATGTTAAATTTGAAAAATAACACAAAATTCTGCGTTTATCGATTAATTTTACAAAAAAGTAAGTGTGTGTGTGATTTCTTTATTTGTCGATAGATAATTACAAAAGTTTTTCATTTGGAAACCGATATAGTAGTCATATTATCCTAGGCTGATATGGGGGAGAATCTTGGAAAGCCCAATGGTAGGGTTTCGCTTATGTATGTTCGATAGGGTTTCTTTTTTTCAGCATACATACCGTGGAGAAAATTTTTAGATATTTCTTTTAAATGACATGCCCTTAAAAATATCAATAAAATAAATTAAAAATATGATATGTTCTGTATTTTTGAACCTGAAGTTCTGAAGCTAGATACATCAAAATCTAATCAGTTATCTGGATTGAAAAAAAAATACAAATATTTTGGTACAAGGATTAACTTTCTACGACTTTCTGTTATCATAATATGTATCTGTACCCAGAGAGATAGAAAATAAATATGGGTGGAAATTATTTTTCTCCACGTTTCAGACATTGATTAAGACAAAATAGGGGAAATAAAATTTCAATACTAGAGCCACCCTCCTGCCCGCCGGGCTGATTCAAATGCACACGAAAAGTTGTAGAAAATTCGTTCTGGTATCAAAATGTGTGTGTTTCCAAAGCGGAGAAGTGAATAAGTTTTAGATTTTTAGAATTTCGAGTTTCAAAATTGCTGAAAACATATTTTTTGAGTGATTTTATGTATCGTTATGATAATAGTTTTTATTCTAATTTCCAAATTTATTATTTTTGTTGGTGTTTTTACTTTTACTTTACCATACAGGGTATGGTCAAGTATTGTAATCGTGCATGAAAAAAGTGTTTTTTTTTTTTGCTTCTTTTTTTCGAAATATCTCAAAAACGGCTGAGACTATTTTGATTAAAAAACATTGAGCGAAAGCATGGCATCTCGCTCTACAAAAAAGCCCTAATGAGTAAATATCGAATATATTATATTTTTCGAGATAATAATTGTTTTGTCAAAATGTCTGTTAGTTTGTCTGTTAATCTGTGCGTTACCAAATTTTTGTGGAAGAGCTAGCTCAAAAACTAGTGTGAATATCAAAACCAAATTTCAGACGCAGTTTTGGTGCATTGAAATTAAGAGCTGATTAGATTTTGGTACATATCGACCCAAAATTAAGGGGGTTGGAGGGGTATTAAAAATTAAATTAAAAATCTAGACCATATGAGTAAACTCAACCAAATTTTGTGTACATAAACCGTGGACCTCCAGAAGTCTAAAAATGCAAAAACTAATATCCCAAAGGGGGAGGGGGGCGGGGTGGGGTCAAAAAATGAAATTCTATGCCCTTGTACCAAACTCAATCAAATTTTGTATACATAATCAGTGGGATTCCAGAAGACTAAAAATCGAAAAAATTAACCCCCCCTCCCCTACATGATTATAAATAATTTTATTAAATATTAAATATAAGTGAAAGGTTGTATGGTAAAATCAAGTGGGTGGCCACATCAGAATACGTCAGTTTTTTTTTGTATTAGAACATGCAAATAGTTTATTACTAATATTGTAATTTGGAAAAATACGAACTTTTCATACGCACATGTTACGTTGGCTGAAGCGATGCAAATAAAAAATTAAACTGATTCAGAATGACAGAATTAAAAGTATTTCAAAAGATGAGCCAGTAAAAATGCAAAGAAATAAAAAAAGATGACTTTAAACTAAAAGAAATGAATAATAAACTAGAAGAGATAGACACATCCAAAAAACAAATGATATTACAAAAATAATTGATACAGAATTAAAAATAGATAACATTGAATTGATAGAAAATATTATTAAAAATAAAACAGATAAATTCAAATGAATATATAAACACTAATGATATATGTACGTTACGATTAAGTCATTTAGACGATAAAAAAGAAATGATATAAAAACTTATTGCTACAAAAGAAAAAGGCTTTACATGATAAATATGGACGTTGGAAGAAGTCCAAAATGTGGAAGCTCAAACAACAATTAATGGAATATAAATGTGTAGTCAAAGAAAAACCATATCGATGCTCTTCTACCAGATCTGACAAGAAATTGACTACCAAAATATCAAAAAACTTCTTGACAGCTGGATTAATAGAAGAAGTTCCAGTTCACCTTTTTGGTAGCCCCAGTTACACTGGCATTCAAGAGAGGATGAAGGCAGCAGATCCACGTCTGTGTGTCGACTTCCGAGAACTCAACCGGATCCTTATTCGGAAAGTCATCCTTTCCAAGGATTGCAAGACATACTGGTGAAAGCGGGTAGTTGCACTTGGTTCTCAGCTTTAGACATAAATTTGCGATTTGGGTCAATCCCAGTGAGAAGTAAAGATAGAGACAAATTGGGATTTGTTACCCAAAATGGTCATTGGCAGTGGACTACTTTGCCATTCGGTCTCAAAGTGTCGAGTAGTATATTCCAGAGAGTGTTAGCAAACATAATAAGAAGAAACAAACTAAGTGATTTTTGCATAAATTATATTGACGACATATTGATATTCTCTAACACCTTTGAAGAACATTTAAAGCATATCGACTTATTAATAGATGTGATCCAAAAAGAAGGTTTCAAATTAAAACTTTTAAAATGTAATTTCGCCAAAAATTCAATAAAATATTTGGGCCATATCATTGAGAAAGGTCAAGTGAGACCATATAAGGACAACCTTATAGCAATAAAATGTTTTGAAAGGCCTAAAAACAAGAAAATATAAGACAATTTTTAGGGAAGTGTAATTTTTATTATAAATACATTGAAAATGCAATAAAAACATTAGAGCCTTTACACAATTTATTAAGGAAAAATGTCAAGTTTGAGTGGAGCGAGAGTTGCGAGCAAGCATTTAACTCAATAAAAGAATATTTGTGTTCAAGCCCAATACTTTCAATTTACGACCAAGACAAAGAGGTTTTTATATACACCGACGCCAGTGTTGAAGGTCTTGGAGGTGTGCTTAAACAACCACAGGCAAATGGTGTTCTCCACCCAGTAGCCTACTTCTCAAAAAAATTGAACCCCACCCAAAAAAAGCACAAGGCTATATACCTAGAATGCCTAGCTATTAAAGAGGCCATAAAATACTGGCAACATTGGTTAATAGGTCGACAATTTACTGTAATAACTGACCATAAGCCTTTGGAGACTTTGCGAGTAAAAGCAAGAACTGATGAACCTCTCGGAGAACTGATATTCTATCTGTCTCAATATAATTTTAAAATTATATACTCTCCAGGAAAAACAAACTTAGAGGCTGACTCTCTATCAAGAAACCCAGTATTAGAGAGCTTTGAAAACGAAGAAGACATCTTAAAAGTAGTAAATATAGTATCTTTGGAAGAAATCATGAATGATCAGGAGTTAAACAAAGAAGAGTTAAATAATTCTAAGAATGTAGTAAAAAAAGGTGATATCGCATTCAAAGGTTTGAGAAATAATGAAAGAATATTTGTATCAAGAAGATTTGGCGATGAATTAATAAAAAAGGTTCATGACTTCTATGGACATATTGGTGTTAAGCATTTGCTAAATAAAATAAGACCTCATTATTATTTCAAGAATATGGACAAATTAATAAGAAAATTTTGCAGAACATGCTCGACATGCATTGAAAACAAATCAAGAAGAGGCAGATTAATAGGACAAATGTCACAGCTTGGACCCGCAAAAGAACCATATGAAATCATGTCAATTGACACAATTGGAGGATTTTCTGGGAATAAATCATCTAAAAAGTACATGCACATCCTAGTGGATCATATGACAAGATATGTATTTGCTCTGACCTCAAAAACACAGACAGCAAATGATTTTATAAAATTGATTGACCCAATAACAAAAAAAAATTCAATAAAGACATTATTGGGCGATCAATATGCTGGGATAAACTCAAAAGAGCTAAAAAACTACCTCAAAGACAAAAATATCAAATTAATATTCACTTGTGTTGATTGTCCTGAATCGAACGGTTTAAATGAGAGGGCAAATCAAACAATCGTAAACAGAATAAGATGTAAAATAAATGGGGATAACAAAAGAAGAAATTGGTCTGTGATAGCAGATGAATGTATCAAGGAATATAATAATACTGTTCACAGTGTTACAGGATTCGCACCAGAATACTTACTTTTCGGAAACAAATCCGAGATAATTCCAAGAAGTCTCCAACAGGAAAGTAATATGGAGAAAGACAGAGAGCAAGCAGTAAAGAACTCGATCGAAGAATTCAAAAAAAATAAAGCCAGAGTAGATAAAAGAAGGAAGGAATATGAATTCAAGAAAGATGAAATGGTATATGTCGAAACAGGCAGCAAATTAAACAAAAATAAACTAGACAAGATCAGAAGAGGACCTTTCCGAATTGTGCGAAAAATTTCAAATTCCATCTATGAAGTAGCATTTAAAAAAAAAGGGAAGAAAACAACATTGTTTCACAAAAGAAAGTTACTGCCAGCTGATGTCTCGGAGGGGGAGATTTAAGTTTGAAAACTGCGCGTCAAACTCAAGCCAGCCAGCCAGCCAACCAGTCCCAATGACTTGACATCAATCTCAGCTGACGTGTAACTTAATAAATCAAAAATTATAATTATTAATAAGAAATAATAAAGGACCTGAAAAATCGATTCTAAATTCAATTTCAGAATTCGATTTTCATTTACCTAAGAAGAAACTTACATATATCTGTATTAAAGCTAAAGAATTTTTTACCTTTACGATTATTATCTCTTTTCGATGACAATGTACCCAATTTTAAAAAACTTTTTTACTTTTTCCTTCAATTTTATAATATAAAATGATAGGAATAAACAATCCACCAAAAGTGTATTTTCAAAAAAAATATTTCATTATCATAAATTAAAATAATGGAAATTTAACTTTAATTAAATTTTAATTATCGGGGGTTGGGTTAGGCTAGGTCGCTAGGTGGTAGCGTGGCAGCCTGCTAGCCAAGTGGACCCGGGTTCGAATCCGACTCGAGGTAGAGAGAAATTTCTAAAAATATAATAAATAATATCGTAAATTGACTAGAAAGGCCGAAAAGCCAAAAATAAATAATTATTTACAATTTTAAATCAGAATTATTATTAAATTATTATTAAATAGAACGTTGTATCATTCGCATCCATAGTAAATTTAAAACAGGAATAGCAGGGAATTGGACAAAATTAAAAACACAAAGTTTTTATTAAATGGGCCAGACGTTTCGTCAATTTATTTTGACTTCATCGGTGGCCCATTTTTGAGTGATAAAATGGGCTAATGAAGAAGTCAAAATTAATTGACGAAACGTCTGGCCCATTTAATAAAAACTCTGCTATTCCTGTTATTAAATAGAACATTCTGACGAAAAGTCGTAGAAAGATATTTCGTGTGTGTTCCTAAAAAGCGAAGTGAATAGGTTTTGGGCTTTGTGACCTTAGAATTTCGAGTTTAAATTTTTATGTTTCGTTATGAAAAGTTTTTATTCCAATTTCCTTTAAAAAGAGTTTTTTTTTCTTTATTTTAAAACACACAAATAGATTATTATAAATTTTATTATAAATTACACTTACTTGACGTTCATTTCCAATTTTATCCAACTCTTCATTAAAATCTCCTCTTTACTTTTCGACTTATACGTATATACCAGCTCTGAAATTAAATTAAAATAATTTTTTTTTCTTATTTTATTATTATATTATTTCTTATTAATTAATTTTTTCATATTTTATTTTTTATTTTTTCTTATTTATTAATTTTTTCTTATTTTTTTTTTTTATTAATTAATTACTAAAAGTACAGTGTCCTATTTTTTTAATTTGTTAATTGTTTGGTTTAATAAATAAACTTAAAAACTTAATTAAAAACTTATCAAATGAATTTTTTACCTACGTATATATACTAGATGCTACTAGGCACGCCCTCTACACCTAGGCCCTTGGGGCGGGTTGCCCTGGCGGGCAGCGTCTCGAAACGGCCAAATGTTTGTTTGACTGTACCACATATGAATCATTGATTTTATCCAAAAAAAATTTCTCTTAAAAAATAGATAAAAAAACAAAAACAAAATAACAAATATTTATTAATTAAATTACACTGTGAGACAAAAATTTAAAAAAAAATTCCCCATAAGCCTAACAATGGATTCCAGTACAGTTTTATACCCTGATTATCATACAATTTTCCGATTTTTTACAACACGTTAGAGTTTTGAGATATTATCGGTCAAAACGGCAAAAAATGCCATTTTGACCCATTTTCGAGTCCCATTAGATATTATACAGCAATATTTGAAATCAAAATATTTTGTTGACGTAATAGAAAACAGCTTCCTCTTTGATTTTCAAATGATAACTTGTTTTTATCTCAATTAGAACTCGAGTTATAACTAAAAACTAAAACTATATGTTTTTATCCATGTTTATTATCCTTTATAATCACGTAGTTTTAGTTTTTTAGTTATAACTCGAGTTCTAATTGAGCTGCAAACAAGTGGTAATCTGAAAATCAAAAGAGGAAGCTGTTTTCTATTACCTCAACAACATATTTTGATTTCAAATATTACTTTTTAATATCTATATGAGATTCGAAAATAGATCAAAATGGCCTTTTTGTAATTTTGACCGATAATATCTCAAAACTCTGACTTATTACTTATTTTTATTCTTATATTGTTTTAAAAGTATTGGAATATTCTGATATTTATATTTTTGATTTATTAAATAAATTACACTATTCGACAAAAAATTTCCCCGTAAACCTAACAAAAAAAGGCCATTTTGATCTATTTGAATCCTACAAGATATTAAAAGTAATATTTGAAATCAAAATACTTTGTTGAGGTAATAGAAAACAGCTTCTCTTTGATTTTCATATTACCACTTGTTTGTAGCTCAATTAGAACTCAAGTTATAACTAAATAAGTAAAAATACGTGATTATAAAGGTAATAAACTATGGATAAAAACATATAGTCTTAGTTTTTTAGTTATAACTCGAGTTCTAATTGAGATAAAAACAAGTTATCATTTGAAAATCAAAGAGGAAGCTGTTTTCAATTACGTCAACAAAATATTTTGATTTCAAATATTACTTTTTAATATCTTTATGGGATTTGAAAATAGATCACAATGGCTCTTTTGTCATTTTGGACCGATAATATCTCAAAACTCTGACTTATTACTTATTTTTATTCTTATATTGTTTTGAAAGTATTGGAACATGCTGATATTTCTATATTTTTGATTTATTAAATAAATTACACTATTCGACAAAAAATTTCCCCGTAAACCTAACAAAAAAAGGCCATTTTGATCTATTTTCGAATCCCATAAGATATTAAAAAGTAATATTTGAAATCAAAATATTTTGTTGACGTAATTGAAAACAGCTTCCTCTTTGATTTTCAAATGATAACTTGTTTTTATCTCAATTATAATTCGAGTTATAACTAAAAAACTAAAACTATATGTTTTTATCCATGTTTATTATCCTTTATAATCACGTAGTTTTAGTTTTTTAGTTATAACTTGAGTTCTAATTGAGCTACAAACAAGTGGTAATATGAAAATCAAAGAGGAAGCTGTTTTCTATTACCTCAACAAAATATTTTGATTTCAAATATTACTTTTTAATATCTTATGGGATTCGAAAATAGATCAAAATGGCCTTTTTTGTCATTTTGACCGATAATATCTCAAAACTCTGACGTGTTGTTAAAAATCGTGAAACTGCATGATAATTAGCATATAAAATTCTACTGGAATCCATTGTTAGGTTTATGGGGGAAATTTTTTGTCGAATAGTGTAATTTATTTAACAAATCAAAAATATAAATATTCCAATACTTTTTAAAACAACATAAGAATATAAGAATAAAAATAAATATCCCTGCTTTACGCTATAAGATGAACAAAACATAAATACGTTCACAATCAATTAAACAATATACAAAGAACAAAATATAATTTAAAAGTGTAATAAGTTTCCAAGTCCGGGGTCTTCGCCTAACCGCCTTCGGTAATCCTCTCGTTAAATATCTTTAATGAATTTACATTTAAAAATAAATAGCAAATTTAAAAAAAGATAGCAAAAAATGCTCTCCTTTAGGCTCTCTGTCGGAATTTTTAAAAATACACACAAAAATATTAACATTGAGATATATACCGGGTGAGTTTTTTTATCTTGAGACAGTCTTATAACTCAATAAAAGTGCATTATATGGAAAAAAATGTCAAATAAAAGTTTGTTTATATCGAGGCGGAAACTATACTACGCTATTGTTTGTCGCCGTAGAACAAGCTTTCAAGGGTATTTCAAGGTTAAGTTCTTTTTTTAACTAGAACCCTATATTTTTCTATACTTCTACTTTTTTTTTTTTTTTTTTTTATTTATTTATTTAATGTCACCGGGATCAAAACCCATTTAGACAGCACATAAGTAAAGTGTTAGTAGGGGGTAGTAGTGAGGGAGCCGAGTTTTCAGCAGGTAGAAATTTTTATTTGCCAGCTAGGATCGAACCCCGAACCTCCACCTCAACATCGTCATAATCGATCGATGCCGAAGCGAAGCCAGTGTGTTAGCTGACTGAGGTACCCGACTCCCCATACTTCTACTTAATCTACAAAAAAAATTGAACAAGTTTCATAAGAACTATTTTTTATACGACATCAAATAAACAAAATATTAAAAAAATTAGATCTCCTAAAAAATATTAAAAATTATTTAACTTAATTATCAAATAATAAATGATTAAATAATTAATTATTAAATAAATAATTTAAAAATTTTGTGCCACTGTTCAGAGAGATTCCAGAGTATAACCAAGGCTTCTGGATGAATTCCAGTTCCAATTTCGTTATTTTGGCCTGTTCCAGTTTCTTCGTACCCTTTACATTTCCTATTTTTTTAAACAGATTTACACCACGATACAATGAAGCTTTTGAGGGTGTATTCCTGTCAGGAAAACGCTCGGCATCCATTTCAATTGCAGCCACACATTCACAGCTGCTTCCACATTCATCATGAATTAAGATCATTTCAATTCTGTGTTCAACAAAAAATAGTCCATTTTTATTATGGTAATACTATCTACTGGATTGACACGAGAAATAAACTTTTTTAAACTCAAGAATTTTAAATAGTTCTATTAAGTAGAAAATAATCTCTTAAATCTGAGTATATCAAAGTTTTAATATCATTATAAACACTTATTTTCATTGTTGTGACTTTTCGATTTAATAATTAATTATTTAATCATTATTAGTTGATTATTAAGTTAAATAATTTTCAAAAATAATTATTAAGATTTTTTTGAGATCTAATTGATTCATGTATTTTGTTTATTTGATGTCGTATAAAAAATAGTTCTTATGAAAGTTGTTCAGTTTATTTTCTAGATTAAGAATATGTACAAAAACACATAGGTTTTTATTTAAAAAACAGAACTTGACCTTGAAATACCCTTGAAAGCTTGTTCTACCTCGACAAACAATAGCGTAGTTTAATTTCCCTTCGAATTAAACAAACTTTTATATGAAACTTTTTTCCATATAATCCACTGTTTTTGAGTTATAAGACTGTCTCAAAATAAAAAACTCACCCTGTATATATATATTTTAATAGAGCCGATATATTGAAATATCGATACTTTTTAAAAATTATCAACAGCCCTATTATAAAGTGAAGGAAATGAAAAATAAATTTTCTCTTTGATTCGGAATTATTCATTTATTTCCTGTAAATTATTATCATATAGGATCAATACAATTTCGGTAGTACTCGTATTTAAATTATTTTCTGTGAGTTTTAATGAACGTCCTGGGGGCGTGTGAGCCTCATATCTAACCATGTTTTTTTACTTTACCATACAGGGTATGGTCAAGTATTCTAATCGTGCTTGAAAAAAGTGTTTTTTTTCCTTATTTTTTTCAAAATATCTCAAAAACGGCGTAAAGTATTTTGATTAAAAAAATTGAGCAAAACCATGGCATTTCGGTCTACAAAAAAGCCGTAATAAGTAAACATCGAAAAAATTATATTTTTCGAGATAATAATTGTTTTGTCAAAATGTCTGTTAGTTAGTCTGTTAGTCTGTGCGTTACCAAATTTTTGTGGACGAGCTAGCTCAAAAACTAGTGGGAATATCGGAACCAAATTTCACATGTAGTTTTGGAGCATTGAGATTAAGAGCTGATTAGATTTTGGTGCACATCGACCCGAAATTACGGGGGTGGAGGGGGTTAAAAATTAAAAATCTAGGACATTTGAGCAAACTCAACCAAATTTTGGATACTTAATCAGTGGACCCCCAGAAGTCTAAAAATGCAAAAACTAACCGCCCAAAAAATAAAAATCTTGGCCATTTACCACACTCAACCAAATTTTGTATACATAATCAGTGGGCCCCCAGGAGTCTAAAAATGCAAAAACTAGGAGGGGTTCTCTTCATGATTATAAATAATTTTATTAAATATTAAATATAAGTGAGGGGCCAGGTTGTATGGTAAAGTCAAGTGGATGGCCACATCAGAACACGTCAGCTTATTTAATGTAAATTATTATCATATAGGATCAATACAATTTCAGTAGTATTTAAATTATTTTCTGTGAGTTTTAATGAACGTACTGGGGGTGTGTGAGCCTCATATTTAACCATGTTTTTTTCTTCATGTTTCTCATCTTGCGGTTGGCCGTATATATATAAATGATTTGTCGGATTTTCAAAACCCAAAGACCTGTAATGTCATCGTTACTTAAAGAAAAGAAAGAAAAAAATATTTTGAAAGGGCATTATTTTCTTTTTATCTAAGAGATATTTTTTTTGTCATTTCTGAAATTTCATTAAAGTACCAAAAATAATATATGAGGCTGGAAGGGAGGAGGGTAGGACTTAATCAACTTCAGCTTGGGGTCCATCTCTCCCTTCTCGGCGTAAAAAGGGCGTGAAACTTGTCAAACATTCTATAAAATCCCGTTTAGTTCTCATCAACCCTCGATCTGTACCTGTACCTGTACCTGTGCTGCTCTCAGCGGGTGGGGGAGGTTCAAGATTTCATGACGGGGCAATTTTTTATCCGGGGAGGGTAACGGGAATAAAAAAAAAACACCTCACTTTCAATACAACAACCAACCCTCTTAAAATTATATTCCCTCTCGCTGTTAGAAATAATACAAGGTGGACTGAAATATTTTTTTTCCATTTTTCAACATAAACGACTTGAACAGGTGTTGCTTCACAAAAAAATATAAATTTATTAAATAATAAATAAATAAAAATGAACAATAACAAAACGCATCCCTTTTTGATATATTTATTTATATTTTTTTTTCTTGTATACCAAAAAATATAAATTAAGATTTATAATTGAATTTCAGAAATTATACCTTATATTATATGGAAGGATTCAATATGTGTGAAAATTTTTAAGAATTCTTTTTTTTTTTAATTCTTGTTTCTCTCCTGAAATATGTAAGTAGGTATAATATTATTAAAAGTTAAAAAAAAAAATGGAAGGTAGCAAAGAAAATAAAAAATTCAATTTTCTATTATCTACTCTTTCAATATTAAGTATTTAATCTTAATCAGGAAAATAAAAAATATATAAGTCGCTTTTATCATCAGTGATTTTATTATTTTCTGTGAATTAAGTCACAAAATATTATTATATTAAACGAGCAAAAATTGTATATATATATATTTTCGGTCGGGTTCTCGAAAAGGGCTCTAACGATTTGGATGAAATTCACGGGTTAGGAGGGTTTTGTGTTGGACATTCGATCTGTCAAGGTCTCATCTTCGGCTAAGTAGTTTTTGATGGGTTTTTTGTTAATTGAAATAATTATTCACAGGTGGTTGTCTCGATAAAAATGTTTATTTACATTTTTATTCAATTTCCTTTTAATAAATAATTGGTTTTTTAATTTTATATCCCACAATAAGATTATTACAATTATTATATATATATTAAAAATTGGGGAATTTTTTGATTAAAAATCGAGTTTTAAATCCCACAAATATATATTTGACAATTTAATTAATGAACTCAAAAATTGTTATCTAATTAAAAAAAATAATTATACCGTATTTATTTATATTATTAAATAAAAAATTAAATTTTCTATTATTAATATTTCGATTAAGTATTTATTCTTCATTAGGACAATAAGAATTATATGTATGTTCGATAGAAAATACAAAATTTAAGCGCGATTTTTATCAAGATATTAAAATCAACTTTTATTTTAAATGAAAAGTTTTTGTTTTGCTGAGAGTAGTAGAGTTGTTGATTCACAAAGAGATTCAAAGACGTTATCCTCTGCTTGATGCAAGTAAACATACACACCTATATATCGAAATGATATATCTGTATATATATATATTATTTTATTTGTTTGAGACTATAGTTTCGAAGACTTGGTCTTCATCATAAGTATTTTTTTAATTATAAATATTGTTTTTCATGGAGTCAATACCGTATGGATATTGAAAATTTGATGTTTCTTAGCTCGTAGCCAGTTTAGAATTAAAATCATTCAATCACTCAAAAAGGGATACATATGTTTATATATAAGTGTGAACCCGAAAATGATTTTAATTCTAAACTGGCTACCAGCTAAGAAACATCAAATTTTCAATATCCATACGGTATTGGCTCCATGAAACACAATATTTTTAATTAAAAAAAGACTGATGATGAAGACCAGGTCTTCGAAGCTGTAGTCTCAAACAAATAAATTTTATTTTAAAACTGGCAAGTGGAATTACTGTTCCGATAAGGATTCATTTAGGCGTTTCGGAGTTATTTTTTCTACAAAACTTATTGTGTGAGAGAGAGAGAGAGAGTCCTGTGGTGCACAGTTCAATTTTTTTTCCTTCCCTCTTTTAAACACCCAAAAATTTATAAAAAAAAAATCTAGGGTCAAGATCTCTGCCACCCCACCTGTACCTATCTTGAAATAAAATCGATTTATAAGGAAAAACCACTTGAGAGTTTTTGAGGCTGTAATGTTTTGCTTTCTTTTCTTCTCTTGTCTATTGTGGCGAGCGTCAGGGGGGACGGGGTGGGGGGCTACTGATGAGCCCTGAAAAGCGGCCGGCGCGGCGTTTCAGAACACTTGACAATGGCAGCCATTGAAATTTGCGAAACGGCCCTTTGTCCAATTGGGATATTTAGAAATGCACCTGCCACAATTTGGGACCAGAACAGAGAACACATTGCGCCTCCACGCTTCCAGTCCCGTTAGATTACATTATGGGTGATCTCATCAAATTCTTAACACACATGCTCCCGGGTGTGGGGGGGGGGGGGGGGGTCTTTTTTTCCATTTCAAGAAAATAATGATAGTCTATACTCTTAAATTAGCAATTTTTGTATATTCACCCATCCCTCAATTTACACGATAGATAAATAAACGTTTTATGATTGTTTTCTATAAAAGATTTGTATTTATTTATCTTATTATATTAAACGAGCAATTATTGTATATATTTATAGAATCGGTTTTTCGAAAACGGCTCTAACGATTTGGATTAAATGCAGTATACATAATTTTTTGAATGGTTTTATTGAGATTTTAAGGCTATGTTATAATTAGAGACCGGATTCCTATGCAATTGCATATTTTGTTTGCCGCCACATACGACCCAGAGGATTAATTATCTATCCGAATCCAAGGGCGGATCCAGTGGGGGCGGAGGGGGCGATCGCCCCCCATACAGGCCCGTGCCTGGCGGGAGTGCAACACGTGCGTCGCACGCAGAGGCCAAAAAACGGCGGCCAAATCGACAGGGAATTTATAACAATTTTTATTTTTTATTTTTTATTTTAATAAACTTAAAATATGAGATATGAAATTTGTAACATTTATTTTTTTTAATTTTTTTAAAATTGGAAATAAAGTTCTATGTGTGTGTGTGTGGGAAGCGTCTCTGACCACCCGCTTGGACAATTTGACCGCGACACACTTTCGAGATAAAAAGTAGATCTTATATACATCCGCCCTTATCCGAATCATGCATCTAGGATACTATGGATTAAATTTTATACTGCATATTTTTGTATATTTGAGCAATATTGCATAAAATTGTATATTTGAGCAATATTACATAAAATTGCATATTTGAAGGATATTGCATAAAATAGCATATTTCGAGCCAAATACAGAGATTTGAAAGTAACTTTTCGGAGAAAGAATGAAAAGAAAGAAGAAATAAAACAGGACACTAATTTAAAATCGAAGAAAACAAAAATAGGTCTCACCGACAAGAGTGTAGTATTGGACGGATTACATAGGATGTAAACATAGCTCTAAAAACAACAATCCACTTATTTGTCTTATTATTCAGTTGTACTTTGACTTGACTAGATACTATAATCTACTCGAAATTGCCGAAAATTTTGCAATCTTTTTCTTTCAAAATAAAAGTGGGGGTAATTAGTAGAGATTGTGGTGTTGGTGCAAGGTGAAACATCTTTAATAGTGGGGGTTTAAAGTTCCTTTAAATTCGCCCCCATTAAGTCTGGGGACCGCTCCTTTTCATCGTATAAATCAATTTTAAGTGACCGTAGACATAATATCCTGAAGATAATTAAAAAAAAAATACTTATAAACATAAATTATTCACATTACAATCAAATTTTAATTATTTTTGAAATCCTTTGATAATTATTTATTATTATTATTTTTTTTAATGGCCTTAGGGAATTATAGCCCATTTTGGCCATTGACTTTTCGTTTGTGTGTGTGTGTGTGTGGAATTGTGTGTAAATTAGTGTAGGGATCAGATTATGACCGGTCAAATTTTGCATTATTTCTTTATCTATCTACTCTTATTAAACGAGCAAAAATTGTATATTTATTTGTTTGTATATATATTTGTTTGTATATATATTTGTTTGTTTATATATTTGTATCTTAGTTCTATTTTGAAAACGGCTTTAACGATTTTGATGAAATTCACGGGTTAGGGGGTTTTTAGGGTGACAATTCGATCTGTCACGGTCTCATCTTCGACAAAATTGTTTTGGATGGGTTTTTTGTAATCAAATTAATTATTCTCAGGTAGACAAATCCCATTCTTAGGGTTTTAAAAAAGGTTTCCCTTTTCCTTTTATACCCAGGCAGACAATGGGTTGTTTGTTTCATTGTTCTAAAAGGCCTTGAAGAAGTATTATTGTGATTGTGGATTTTAACATATTTTGTTTGTATTAATAAATGTTTTATAATTGTTTTTATAAAGAACATTATTTATTTAATTTGAATAAAAAATAATCAAGAATTTATTTAAAAATATATTTCGCATAAGTAGGTCTCAATTTTCTGAAAAAAACAACACATTTTGATAGGTTTTATTTATAAATTGGATGAATACAAATGAATCATATAGTTGAATCTAAACAGGTGCAGAAGGTGGGGCGCAGTGGTGGGGAATCCGGGGGTAGGGAGAGGTTTCGGGGGTGGGATCGAGCGGGGTGAATTTAAATACCATTTTTTATAAATTTCTTCAATTTTCAGTTATAAAAATTGCTGTAACTCATAATCTATTGGTCGGAGCAACTTGGGTCTAAGGGCCTTTTTTGAAGAGAAAAATTTTTCTTTAAAGTCATGTCAATTTTTTCCCCTATATTTAGCGGTTTGTTCTAATCAATAAAAAAAATCACAATTTTCCTAAAAAAATTATATTTACAAAGAGATCAAATTACAGCAATTATACAAATCAATCAAAATTATTATGCAAATAGGTAATTGAATATGAGCTCAAATTACCGATAGAATTCGACTTTGAATTGATAAGAAAATTAAGAGGTAAATCCGAGACCCTTTAGGGAATAAGTAGGTAATTAATTTAAAATGTTTTAGGTTTTGACTAGGACAAATCCACAGCTCTTATAGATAGAGGTAAGTGATAATAGCTGAGAAAAAGAAAGCAAAAGACCCTAATTAAAATGGTAAGCTATTTTTCTTGAGAAGATCGTTTCCGGTTCAGAGGCTTATCAACCTTCAAATTTCATCCCTAAAAGCTTTACCTAGTAACTACCCCCGCTGTTTTAAGAAGCATCTGGCTGACTTTTCATTAGCCGACGAGGCGCACCTACTTTCAAATTTCAAGGGTAGTTTTGGAATTAATTATTATTTATATATTATCTGTATGTATCTATTTTAATGCGAACCCCCTAGGAAAGCAAGCAGGTGCAAATCAACTTTCATTTTGAAAAAAGGGGGCATATTTAGACTGCAGCTGCACCGTCAAAATCATCAACCCTTCATATTTATTAAACTAGGTCATAAGAAAAGAGAGGGTGAATTTTAAAAATATATTAATTTTAAACTGTCAGGCGAGTTTATAAATACATATATAAATTTATTTTGTTTTTTTTTTTACTAAATTGAAGAGAAAATTATTTAACCGAATGTTTTCTACATTTGATTCAATCGCGAATCAAATGTAGGGAATTTTTGTCAAATATTGAGTGAAAATAATATCTGAACTTATATATTTCTAACTTGAAATAATGATTTTAAATAAATTTTATAATTTTTTTCCTTAATATATCAAAGAATAATTGATAAATCAATGAGAATTGTTTTTGACCGCGCTTATTTGAAAAAGATATTTATCGCGAGACTACTGCGGATTACGCTATTGGAGTCTGCGGAGTCTTAAGTCTGGACCAAGAGAGAAAAAGATGTGATTCACTAAAAAATTATAAAATTTATTTAAAATCATTATTTTAAATTAGAAATATATAAGTTCAAATATTATTTTCACTCAATATTTGACAAAAATTTCCTACATTTGATTCGCGATTGATTCAAATGTAGAAAACATTCGGTTAATTAATGGCAAGCATCTAACATACATGATAATAGATCTAGCGCTCTGGACTGGGAGATTAAATATATAACATCTGAGATTTCAAATTCACTTGGTGATCCATCCGAATGTCTAGCGAAATGACGTTGGATTGTAGCTAAGTGGATCACATCTTTTTCTCTCTTGGTCCAGACTTAAGACTCCGCAGACTCCAATAGCGTAATCCGCAGTAGTCTCGCGATAAATATCTTTTTCAAATAAGCGCGGTCAAAAACAATTCTCATTGATTTATCAATTATTCTTTGATATATTAAGGAAAAAAATTATAATATTTATAGAAAATTATTTGCTTCTACAGAACTTTTTCTTATTTCATCATCTATAATAATTACACGTACCACGTACCTATCTGGGAGCCGAGCGTTTCTCGGTAATGTTTTTCTTTAGTTAAAAGCGATATATTCAAATTATTTTTAATTCTAAATTCAGATAAAAAGATCGATTTTTATTTGTACCCAAAATTAAATAAAATTTAATTTATTTTTTTGGTCAACGTTTTGATCAGCGCCAGCCATTCTCAAGGAATCGTTGTGTGTACAAAGTTTTGAAATTGATAGCAATTAAAAATAATATTATATACCTACACGGAGGTCGCTTCGTTGACCCTTTTTAAAACCCTGAAGAAGAAAAAAAGATCCTACGAATTGCCAGGATTTTTAAGAGGATGGAAATAACGTTCTTATAAATTCTTTCATTCGTAATTTGTGATATTAAATTTACAAAGAGATCAAATTACAGCAATTATACAAATGAATCAAAATTATTAAGCAAATAAGTAATTGAATATGAGCTCAAATTACCGATAGAATTAGACTTTGAATTGCTAAGAAAATTACAAGAGGTTAGTCATTTATTTTACTTATGGAAAGTGGTGTAGGTTAGTCATTTAGTAAATCCGAGACCCAGTAGTAGTAGTAATGTGATCTACTCTTATATATAGACTTACAATAATATTTATAATAAATAATTCATTATTTTTTAATAGAAATTATGTCAGCTTTATTTTTAGTACCTAGTATATCGTGAGTACATACTTTTTGTCGTATTTAAATCATTCATAAAACGTTCTTATTTCTATTTTCAAGTAACAAGTAGAATTGATTTTTAGGAGGTTAGGGGGTTTTTGAAATAACAAATCGATCTATCAGGGTCTCATCTTCAGGTAACTTTAATTTGATTGGAATTTTCTTAATGGCCAAAATGGGCTTTAGTTCCCGAAGGCCATTAAAAAATAAACTGCAACGGATCGTTGCTAAACTTTATCCAAATTCATTTGAAATATTAATATGTTCTTGAGTAAAGTACTTTAAAATATAATTTTACTAAAAACTTTATTTAACCTTTTTTGTGGTCCCCAAGGTACTTAATTAGGATATTAAATTTCATCAAAATTGGTTAAGTCATTTTCAAGATATTTAGAAAAAACTAAAAAAGTGCTGAAATAAAGTACTAATGTTTGTGGACCGATATGTACCAAAAACTAATCAGCGCTTCATTTTGTTAAACTAATGGTAGGTTTTCAATTTCATTTCAATCAGCGCAAAGGTGTGGAAAAAATCGTTGACGAAAAAAACGATAACACACATCCATCCATCCATCCATCCCCACGCACTTCCAAAAAAATGGCACTTTTTGGCCTCTCGACGAGATTCCAGGTAATTTTTTGGCAAAACCGTCACGTGCTAAAATTCAATCTCATTGAATACTTCAATTTGTGACCTGAATTGAGTCTATGGGTTCCGTAGTCTTTACCTGAGGACCCTTTGAAGTCGCGCTTGCCGCGAGAGCGATTCCAATACTTTCTCCCATGCTTCGCATTGTATAAAGTAAAAAAGGATAATTTCTTCAAAAATGTTTCGATTTTAATAAAGAGAGCGATTCCAATACTTTCTCCCATGCTTCGCATTGTATAAAGTAAAAAAGGATAATTTCTTCAAAAATGTTTCGATTTTAATAAAGAGAGCGATTCCAATACTTTCTCCCATGCTTCGCATTGGATAAAGTAAAAAAGGATAATTTCTTCAAAAATGTTTCGATTTTAATAAAGAGAGCGATTCCAATACTTTCTCCCATGCTTCGCATTGTATAAAGTAAAAAAGGATAATTTCTTCAAAAATGTTTCGATTTTAATAAAGAGAGCGATTCCAATACTTTCTCCCATGCTTCGCATTGGATAAAGTAAAAAAGGATAATTTCTTCAAAAATGTTTCGATTTAAATAAAAAATGAATTGTATCTATCTATCTACTCTTTTTAAACGAGCAAAAATTGTATATATATTTATTTATATATTTATATATTTGTATCTTAGTTCTATTTTGAAAACGGCTCTAACGATTTTGATGAAACAAAATCTATTAACAAGTTTTGAGGATGAGAAAACGATCTGGCTAGGTCTGGACCTCGACAAATTTCATCTTAATTGATATTTTATTAATTAAAGTCATTATTGATATATGAAAGTCACAATAAAAAAGTTTGTTTACATTTTTTTCAATTATCTTTTATTTATTAATTGTTTTATTAATTTTAAAACCCACTAATAGGTTATAACAAATATTGTTATATATTAGAATTTGCCAATTTAATTGATTAAAATTCCTCTTATTAAAAAACACGGACTAAAAATAGCAAGCTTGAAGATCAAGTATAGTCGATGGTGGGGAAGTAATCTCCGAAATCGAAGTCTCAAATACAATGTATACATTAATTCATGTAAAATAATTTGTTCAATAACAAATTTTTTTTGTTTTTAATTAACAGGTTGTTAAATAATAACAAAACAGGTGTGTTTACAAATAAAATGGTGGCTTTTTTTATATATAATTGTAAACAAATCTTATTTAATTTTATGTTTTTAGAGTGGGGGTGGCGGTGGGGGCGAGGTGCGTGGTTTCGATGGGGTGGGGGGTCCAGAGGTCGTGTACTATATATATTTTAATTTGGTTACCGTGCATCGCTCGGTGGCTCCAAGGTACTTTAGATAATACGAAAAACAATCAATAAGTGGGTATAAATTTAACCTAATTTATCGCACGGAGAATTTACCACTGCTCGAAGCCCCTATAAACTTAGTGAATTGGATATTGGATTGTATCTAACTTTCTGAGCTTTGGCTAGTGATCCCGGCTTCTTTCCTTCTACTCTGTTCTTTTCACGATGGAGGGGCCAGCCCATACAGGCCTTTAGGGGATGGATCTTCTGGTGTATCTCCTTCTCACATCAATATCATTAAAAAATAAATAAATAAATTATTTTTAAAATTTCTCCTATTATATTAAGTGTTTTGATAGAGAATTTTTTTTCTATCTTGCACTTGCACAATACAAATAATTAACAAATAATGACATAATTATTTTTTTATCTAATTAATTAATCAAATATTGTGAGCACTTTTACATGAAATTTTTAATATACATAAAGTAGAACAAATTACACCAATTATCTAATTCAATTAAATTCAATTACACAAATAATAATTTATAAATTAAAAATATTATTATTACTATTATTCCGTTTCGATTATTTTTCTGCTCTTATTGCTTGTTTGTCAATTTTGTTTTAATTTCTTGATTACTTTAGGTATATTCTTCAGATTTAAATAATTCTAAATACAAGATGTCATGTTTCTATTTGCACGTAACCAAGTAGACACCATTGTATTCATTGTTATTAAGCAATTAGACAAAGTACTAGCACAGCTAGCCTATAATTCTGAATGGGAATTCCACCTTCTCTATTATTAACATAGCGTTCTAATTGAAGTAAAAACATTCTTTGAATTTCCATTTTGAAAACCAGCGCATTTCAAATTTCTATTTATTTATTTATTTAATGTCATTGTATAAGAATGATAATAATAATAAGTAAAAATATATCATAATAAATCAGTTATCTTCTCATTAAAAATAATTGAAGGAAAAACGTTCAGGTCTATAATTATTAAATTATCATTAAAACAATAGCGATAATTGTAGCTAGCTTAGGACCCCCCCCCCCCCCACCGACCCATTCTAATGTTTTTAAAGTTCGTGTGGTAACATTTTCACATTTGAATTAATTATACTACTTATCATACATACATTCAGTGAATCATATTATTATTAATACCTGACACGGATAGACCGTTGCCGGGGAATTTTTTGCTTTAGTTATAAATTTATTTAATTTAGTTTAAATTCAGGTAAAAATAAACTGACGTGTTCTGATGTGGCCATCCACTTGACTTTACCATACAACCTGAGGTCCCAATGATTATGTATACAAAATTTGATTGAGTTTGGTACAAGAACCTATATTTTCATTTTTTGATCCTCCCCCCCCCCCTCAATTCTGGGCAGTTAGTTTGTTCATTTTTAGACTCGTGGGGGCCTACTGATTATGTATAAAAAAATTTGGTTGAGTTTGGTACAAGGGCCTATATTTTCATTTTTTGACACTACACCCACCCCTCCCCATTTTGGGCGGTTAGTTTTTGCATTTTTAGATTTCTGGTGTCCCACTGATTATGTATACAAAAATTGGTTGAGTTTGCTCAAACGGCCTAGATTTTTAATTTTTAACCCACCTCCAACCCCCTTAATTTTGGGTCGATATGAACCAAAATCGAATTATCTCTTAATCTCAATGGACCAAAACTACGTGTGAAATTTGGTTTCGATATTCACACTAGTTTTTGAGCTAGCTCGTCCACAAAAATTTGGTAACGCACAGACTAACTAACATTTTGACAAAAAAATTATTATCTCGAAAAATATAATTTTTTCGATGTTCACTTATTAAAGCTTTTTTGTAGAGCGAAATGGCATGGTTTTGCTCAATTTTTTTAGTCGAAATAGTTTCAGCCGTTTTTGAGATATTTTGAAAAAAGAAGGAAAAAAAACCACTTTTTTCATGCACGATTACAATACTTGACCATACCCTATATGGTAAAGTAAAAATTATTTTAATTTAATTTCGGAGCTGGTACCTATAGGTCTAAAAGTAAAGAGGAGATTTTTAATGAAGAGTTGGATAAAATTGGAAATGAACGTCAAGTAAGTGTAATTTATAATAAAATTTATAATAATCTATTTGTGTGTTTTAAAATAAAGAAAAAAAAACTCTTTTTAAAAGGGAAATTAGAATAAAAACTTTTCATAACGAAACATAAAAATTTAAACTCGAAATTCTAAGGTCACAAAGCCCAAAACCTATTCACTTCGCTTTTTAGGAACACACACGAAACATCTTTCTACGACTTTTCGTCAGAATGTTCTATTTAATAACAGGAATAGCAGGAATTGAACAAAATTAAAAACACAGAGTTTTATTAAATGGGCCAAACGTTTCGTCAATTAATTTTGACTTCTTCATTAGCCCATTTTATCACTCAAAAATGGGCCACCGATGAAGTCAAAATAAATTGACGAAACGTCTGGCCCATTTAATAAAAACTTTGTGTTTTTAATTTTGTCCAATTCACTGCTATTATGCTAAAAGTGCCTGGATCACCGAGCGATGCTCGGTAACTTTTTGCCTGTAAATAGCTTAAGTTTCAAATTTCAAGACTCTGCGGCTTACCGAAGACGATTTATGAATGATTAAAATATTTATTTTACGACACTCCTAATTTACACCCCCTTCCTTTATTTCACTCGGATTAAAATCTATACACGACTAATAACTCATGACTGACTTGATAAGTATCTACACCAATTTTAAAAAAATTGTTAGTGCCGTTTTTGAGAAAAAAAAAACGAAAAATCTTTCATCTAAATGTCTACTTATTGTGGTCCGATTTGAACCAAAAGATTGCTGTAGGTACTCTTTCTACCCTATATCAAGCTTAAGTTTCTAATTTCGTAGCTCTGAGATTTATAGTTTCGAAACTCAGGGGTGTATATTCTTACGTACCTAAACATCAACTTCCGGTACTTCAATTTTAACCAAAATCTTGTGGTACTTCTTGTAGCTTAAGTTTCAAATTTCAAGCCTCTTCGACTTACCAAAGAAGAGATATGTACGATTAAAATATTTATTTTACGACATGACTAATTTACAACCCCTTCCTTTATTTCAATCGGATTAAAAATTTGACACAACTAATAACTCATAACACTTGATAAGTACACCAATTTTTAGTGAAAGGGTTCTTCGTTGACACTTTTAAGCGCTAAAGAAACGGTCACTATCTGGTTTTTTAAAAAGATAAAAATTCCGCTCTTATAAATTATATTATCGGAGCATATTTTTTATTTTCATTCAATGTAATTTGTCATCCCTAACAATCTGTATCATTGTCTATTATCAATATATTCATTTGTTTATAGTTGCTTTATCATTTCTTTTTTAAAGCAATCATTTGTTTAAAATTTTGGATTTGATTTTCATTGATTGGAGAATTTGTCTATTCCATGTAATAATTAATAGAGATTGTCGTGCTGGTTCAAGGTGAAACATTTTTAATAAAGATAAAAGTAAATAAATATTTGATGAAATATTCATTTACTATGAGTTAGGTTTTCTAGGTCACTTGTTTCACATGAAAAATTAAAAAAATAAAACAGGTAAATTTTTTCAATATACACTACGGGGCAAAAAAAATCTATCCACCAATAAAAAATTTATTAAATAATAAATCATTTTTAATTTTTTTACAAGTAACCATACATTTACTAAAAAACGACTTATTGCAAGTGTACTTGGCACTTGTCGTTGACTTAGCCCTTGATTAATTAGGTACACAATTTGAACTGCTTGAACTTGAGAAATATCCATTTTGTATATTTTTTCCTTCTATCAATGATGCTTAATTCAAAATTATTCATTTTATTGATATTTCAAATGGAATTTGATCTTTTATTAAAACTTTATTGAAATGTAAGTGATATTGAGAAAGTAGGATAATTTGTAATTGTATCTTTTAATTTAATTTTACTTATTTTTACTATGAAATTCAAAAATAATCAACAATATTTATTGAATATCTTAGTTAAGAATTAATAGAACAAATTATATGATTATTTGTAGCAATTTTAAAAATAATTTCTTATTTAATAATTTTTTTATTGGTGGCTCAATTTTTTTGCTCCGTATTGTTTATATTGAAAAAATTCACCTCTTTTATTTATTTTTTTGAAACAAGTGACCTAGAAAACCTAACTCATAGTAAATGAATATTTCATAAAATATTTATTTACTTTTATCTTTATTCCATGTAATGTTAAATTTAACCAATGGTTAAACTATCTCACAATAAACAAACTGGTATTTATTTAACTTAATTTCCAATTTGACTTAGATATAGTACTTTGCATAAAAATGTTAACAATATGTTTACCTAAAGATCGGGGAATAGTATATAATTTCACCAGGTGAAAAAATTGTTGAAAAAACAACAACAGCAGCAGCTCGTGGTGGAAACAGGTGCAATGTTTGTGATTTTTTGTTGTTATTTTTCGTTTTCCGTTTGAGTTGGTGTTCCGGAATGCTGTCTGTCTTGCATCAGACGTTGAAACCGCAAAAAGTCAATCATTGCCGAAGAACAATCCTGCAAGTGAATGGATTTTTTGAAATTGCCGATGCAACACTCGCCGAGCATTAACTAATTAACCAAGAAGACACTTGACAAAGAGCATCCATTCGCAATCAAAAGACAATAACCCAGAGAGAGAGAGATAGTTTGGAGACTTCAATGCCGCGAAACAAAAACGAACAAGAAACCGTTTCGATTGGAATACCTGATACAGACAGGACAGAAAATAAGGCGTCAATTAAAAATTTAATGGATTTTACATGTACAGATGAATAATCGCAAATTTGGTCTTTGAATTTATAGAAGACATTAAGCATAAATATAAAAATAACAGTTAAAGAGTTAATATAAATAAGGATTTTCGTTTTTAGAGTGACCTGCTTACTATTACGACAAAGATTCGTAAGCCAAGATTTTTGAAAAATAAAAATCGGAATGTTTATTTAATAAATATAATCTATTTCCTCTTTATATAATTCTTGTTTTTAAAATTTTAATTATTAACCAAAATCTTCAATTTTAAAATAATAAATAAATAAAAATATGTCTTCTGCGGGGTTTGAACCTTCGTATAAGGGTTGAAGTGGCTTTGAAAAGACCCCTATGGTAGGCCGGGGACAATGGCTGGTCCCTGTAATCCAGCTTCCTGGAGGCCAGAATAAGGGACGCTGGAGGAGGAATTACTGGCCGCTGATTGGCCCTGCCTTGGTAAAAGAACCGCGAATCGCAATAATCTATGGTACAGGTAAAAAACCGCGAATCGCAATAATCTTAGGTACTTGGCAAGTTCAAACAGATTCAGAAATATTCTCTGGGCGACACCTTATTCTTTTGATTTTTTTTTTTTTTTAATTATTTTATTAATTTTTTAATTTATTGAATAATTATTAATTTCTAGTTCAAAAATGCAAAAAACATTTTTTGAATAATTTTAATGCAATTTTAAGGCATAAATGAACAATTTATTTCATATTTAAGTTTATTATTGTTTCCTTATAAGGTTAAAGGTTTTCTCTAGCGTAAATAAATTTTCACTTTTTTATAATTTAATAAATATGCGATTGAGAAATATTCTTTCATTAGAATACGAGGGGTGATCCGCGATTGGAAGTAGGTGTACACCTCTTTGGAAGTATTTTGGAAACATAAAGGGTCGAAGTAATTACAACTACGCCAAAACTTTCCTGGTAAAAACATTATTTAATTTAACTGGACTATTTGTATTAATAAAAAAAAATTCCCACTAAATATTTTGCTTTCTGGATTGACCCCCCCCCCCATGAAAATTTTCAGTCTACGCCACTGTGTACAATGACTTTAAAGTCCTATATTTCTATTATTTGATGTTATGGCTTGTACATGCACAAAAACTTGAGGCAATAAGTAAATTACATTATTTTTACTATGTCATTATTTTAGATCATAAAAATGTGTGTGTGTGTGTTTTTACAGCAATATTAAAATCTAAAAGAAATTTTTCCATTTAAATTTTCCATTGAAGAGATAATGAATTTTTATAATTAAAATAATAAAAAAAACGTATATATCTATATAATTATATATAGCAAAATAGATTGGGGAGTTTTTCTCCATAACAAATCGCTAAAAAAGAGATAGAAAATGGGGGGGGGGGGGGTTAAAAATACAGTCGGCAAGTTACACACGAATAAACGTAGATAATTATGTTATTAGAAAAAAAAAGAAAAAAATGGTCTTGGAGCCCCTCGCTTTAGTCAGGCAGTTTCGATAATAAAAAAAAACCATCCGCCCCCGCGCCCACAGGGGGGCTGGCAGAGGGCAGGGGACAGGCGGATCTATAAATTAATTAATTAATCAATAAAAGAATCGAATAAAACCTGAGCAGTTTTACCGGGCTATAAAACTCGAATTAAAGCCTTCATTTTCTCTCTCTCTCTCGAAATAATGAAAACCAATAAGATGAGTTTGTTATTATTATTTATTATTATTAACACACAATCGAAAATTTTATCCTATAAAAATGAATTAAGGATCAATTTAGATGAGAACATGTGCAGATGGTTTTATTAAGCATTATTATTCTCATTATTATTATTATTATTATTACGATTAATAACAAAAGATTAAATTATATTAGAGAGATAAACGATTAAATTCCATTCCAATTTGTAAAATATTTCTTCTTTAATTAGAGAAAATAATTAAATAAATAAAATACAAACAAGTAAATAAAGTGAAATTAATCTTTAATTAAAACTTATTTTATATTGGAATTTAATTTAAATACTAGAGTTTTTAGAAAGAAAGAATAACTGAACATTTTAAGTTATCCTGATTTACTAAGAAAATCACAAGAGGTTGTCATTTATTAGATGCGAGATTGAACGAATTATTTTTAATTATATGACAGAAGGGTTCTTTTTATCATCTCGGGGATCGAACCCGAGTCAAAATCCATGTGAAGGTTCGATTCCCAATAAGGTAAAAACGAGGGGTGAACCGCCATTGGAATTAGGTGTACACCGCATTCGGAATTACTTTGGAATTCATTAGATAATTTATTGTCATCTATTGTCTTCTTCTTGGAAATGAAAGTGGAAGTGGAAGTAGGTGTACACGATTTTAGGTCGGGGTTCACCCCTCGGGTAAAAATAACCCTTTTTGTTATATTAATAAAAAATAATCCATTCCATCTCAGTTCTAATAGATGACAACCTCTTGTGATTTTCTTAAAAGTTTAAGTTTATTTCAACTCATATCTTGAAATGATCCACCACTGATAAGGAAATCCCACATAACTATCAATCTCAGAGTTGAAACTTATATTTAAGCCTCACAGAAAAGTTTTGATTTAAAAACCAGCTCATATAAAAATTATTTTCCAATTATAAATTTACCATTGACAAGGGCGGATCCAGGAATTTTTTATGGGGGGGGGGAGAATGTATATAAGGTGCCCGATGTATATAAGATCTGTCGTATATAAGAGTGTCGCGATCGAATTGTCCAAGCGGGCGGGGGGGGGGGGGGCGGTCACAGACGGCCTCCCCAACACACACATAGAAATTTATTTTCAATTTTAAAATTTTTTTCAAAAATAAATGTTTTTTTACAAATTTCATATCTCATATTTTAAGTTTATTAAAATAAAAAATAAAAAATAAAAATTGTTATAAATTCCCTGTCGATTTGGCCGCCGTTTTTTGGCCTCTGCGTGCGACGCACGTGTTGCACTCCCGCCAGGCACGGGCCTGTATGGGGGGGGGCGGTCGCCCCCTCCGCCCCCCCTGAATCCGCCCTTGACCATTGATATTTAAATTTTTTTCATTTTACTAACATATTTATAGAAATTTAATGTAGATTATAATTTTTCAATTGAAGGAGACAATAAAAGAGTGTGTCTTCTGCTGGAATTATAAATTGAGCATAAAAACTAGCTAGAGCTATTCTTATGAAATTTTGTATTTGGATTAGATGTCTTTTAACTTAAAATTTGAGCTATAGAATATTTTGATATATATTTTGAATTTTCTGAAATTTTTGTTTAAAAAAAATTCCCCCCAAAACCCACCCGATGGGGAGGGGGGGGTCAAAAATTGTAAATTCTAGCGCTTTGAACCAAACACAACAAAAATTCGTATACATAATCTGTAGGCCCCCAGAAGATTAGAAATACAAAAATTTGCTAAACAAAATGGGGGGAGCCGGGTCAAACAATTTAAATTGAATTCGCAATTCGCATAAAAACGGCTGGAGATATTCTTATGAAACTCAACAACGAACCAACCAAAATGGGTGGAGATCTACAAATTTTAATTCTCCTCACGGACTGTCAGGGTTCAGAGGTTCATCAGTGTTGTGAAGGGTTAAGAGGAGAGAGTCTAGAGGGAATTTATAGGGTTTGGAAAATTGAGGGAATTAAGTCAGTGTGACGGACCCAGGGGGATAAGGCCCCTGTGTATTAAAAAGCCTACCGAAGGAGGCTAGAAATGCAAAAACTAGCCAAATTTTGTAGGTATACATAGTTTGGTCGAAAGTGCTAGAATTTCCATTTTTGACTCCCCCCAATTTTGGGTGGTTAGTTTTTGCATTTCTAGCCTTCTGGGGGTCCACAGAATATGTATACAAAATTTGGTTGAGTTTGGTAGAAAGGGCTAGAATTTTCATTTTTGACCCCCCCCCCCTCCCTTTTTTTGTCTGATAATATTTAAAAACACATTTAAAAATATTATTTTATGTTCTTTTCATAAAAAGTACATTCAATTTTTTCTAGTTAATTTTTTTCATTTTTTTATACCTCTTCAAAATATGGTAGATCTTTATGCCCCACCCTGTATAACTTTATTTTAAAAAAAAGTGAAAAACAAATCAAAATTTCTCTGGAGATAAAATAAAGCTCAAAAACCTAAAAATTTAATATATTTATTGAAATTTTACGTTTGATGTTGAAAATATAATCCATGTTGTAATAAATTTTTACATTATTTGTTTTGAAATTTATTATTTTTTTAATTGCTAAAATATTTTTCCTGGCTTTTGATCATTTCTAATTTACAATTAAATTGATTAAATTATGAATTTCAATTTATTTCATTTCCTTATTTAAAAATTAATTAAAATACAAATTGCATTGTCTAAAAATTAATTAAAATTTAATTTGAAATTATTTAAATTTAAATAAAAATACAAATTGCAATATATGCAATATTTAAAATTTATCATTTTGATTTTTTTTTTTTTTTAAACCTGAAAATGTCAAGAAGATATAAACTATAAAAGATTATTTATCAGAAGCAACATGTTTGGAATTCGAAACAGATTTTGTGGTTTCGCAACGATACCTATCAACAGGAATTAAGAATTGTATTTACCATGTAGGTAGGTACCTATGGATCTTTTGTACACCTAAGTAACCCACGACCGGTTTTTTTTATATTTTATGACGCTTGTAATTTTATATGACCCAAGATTAAGTTCTTTCAATGTTATTTTTCCTTTTTTGTGACTCTATTTTATTCCGCATTATTACCATAAGGACTTATACATATATGTAATTTCCTCATTACTAACTAACTTAGCAATTAAAAAATAAACACTGTTTAATGTTCATGTTTTTAAACTTAAAATATTCAGAAAAAAAAACATTTCACATACACCTATGTGTATAATAATAAAAATTTTAATTGAAATTTCCTTTCTTTTTTATATACTTTATTTTTTATGATTTATAGGTAAAGAGAAAAAAATTGGTAAATTATATAACGTGAATGAAAAATGAATAATTTTTTTTTCGGATTTAAAAGTTGAAGTAGATAAACCACTTGTTGTCTAATTACTTTAATTATTTCTACTCATATGTATCAAGAAACTTAGAAATATTTTTTCTTTATCCAAATGACTTTCACTTATCATCCAGAGAGGAGCAAAATTATTAGTGAACTAACTCATTTATACCTAAATACTTATATATAATATATATATATATTATATAATTTCTTATTCTTCTATTCAATCTCCAATAATCAAAAAAACTCTTCCTAACATACTTTTAAAAATATATTATTATATCCAATACATTTAGTTTTAGCCCATCTTCAGTTTTCTAAAAACTATTTTCTACTTATGCAACTTTTCAAAAAACTAAAAACAAAATACAAAATTTATAAATAAATAAAAATATTTATTATTACAGTATAACAAAATTGTAGTAAACTGATAAGGACTCGTACTATATATATTTGTCTAGATTAATTTGTAACAACGCTTAGAGAAATTTCTCTAAAAAATTTACCCTCTTGCCTAGAATCGAACCGACGAACTCTTGAACTAAGGGCATCAGCTCTAGCTATTAGACCAATGTAACAATAATATTTATATCTTGATTTCTGTTACTAAAACTATATATTTTTGATTTAGACTTTGTGTCGAGATAATATTGTATTCATTTGAACTCGAATGAAAATGAAAAAACACCAATAGATTTTAAATTAAGAAACATTAAATATATATTAATTAACGAGGCAAATTTGAAATATAATTGTCAGCTCGGATTTTTAAACTGATGGCTCCAATCGATTTTCATTAACCAGGCAAATTTGAAATATATATATTCGAATTTTGAAATGAAAGACTCCAATTCATTTTAAATTAAGAAACATTAAATATATTGATAATTGTTCCTCCCCCCCCCTCGCCACTCAAAAATTAAAAAGGCGAAACTTTTAAGAGACGATGTATTTTCGGTAGTTTACGGGTATACATTTGGAGTGTGGTTTTTTAAGAGGAATAAAATTTTTGGACCGAGACGCTGCCCGCCAGGGCACCAGCCTCGTTATTAAATATTGATGAAGCTCTATAATACTCTGAGGTATATGAGTCAAACCATTGACTAGGATGTAGTTGTCGGTTGGCACAGGGTACTTCTCCCATAAAAAATGAAAGAAATTTTTCTGTTTTTGGATCTTATATATTTTTTTCAGGAGACGTTTTGAAAATGCATACTTGTCGAAACGTCTACTCCTGGAAAAATATATAAGAACCAAAAACAGAAAAATTTCTTTCATTTCTTATGGGAGAAGTACCCTGTGCCAACCGACAACTACATCCTAGTCAATGGTTTGACTCATATACCTCAGAGTATTATAGAGCTTCATCAATAAATAAAAATAGTTTATCTAAATTATCTTATTTTCTTATTATATTAAACGAGTAATTCTTGTATATATAATCGGTTTCTCGAAAACGGCTCTAACGATTTGATCATAAGTTTCCTGTATTTGATTCGATCGCGAATAGAATGCAGATGATTTTTGTCAAATAATAAATGAAAATAATATCCGAATTTATATATTTCTAATTTGAAATAGTGAAGTTAATTTTCTCATTAATATACATTAATCAAATACAGGAAACTTATTATTAATTAATGGCAAACACCTAACATACGTGTTAACAGATCGGCCGCTCTGGACTGGGAGATTGAATATATAACATTTCAGATTTCAAATTCATTTTGTGATCCATATCAGTGTTTGATATAAAAAGTGACATGCGGGCCAATCGCGAAAATGATTCTGGATTATAGCTAAATGGATCACATCTTTTTCATTCTCTCTTGGTTCAGACTTAAGATTCAGTAGACTCCAATAGCTTCAACCAGCATTAGTCTCGCGATATATATCTTGTTTAAAAAGCGCGATCAAAAACAATTCTCGTTAATGTGTTAATTATTCTTTGATATATTAATGAGAAAATTAACTTCACTAACGATTTGGATGAAATTCACGGGTTAGGGGTTTTTGTGTTGACAATTTGATCTATCATGGTGGTCTCATCTTCGGCTAAGTTGTTTTTGATGGGACTTTTGTTAATTGAAATAATTATTCACAAGTGGTTTTGTTTGAATAAAAATTTATAATTTCATTTTTTTTCAATTTTCTTTTAATAAAATTAATTGGTTTTTTTATTTTAAATTCCACTAATAGATAATTACAAATATTACTATATATTATAATTTGCCAATTTAATTAATTAAAGGGACGATGGATTGAATTGGGTATTGGAATGACCAATCGACTTGATTGGGGAATAATGGAATTGAAATAATTATCGGAAAAGAGGTTTTTTTTATCTAATTAGATTTTTCCTCTTATTAAAAACAAGGACTAAAGATGAATAAGGACACTCGATGGTGGAGAAGTAATCTCCGGAATCGAAGCAAAAATACAATGTATACATTAATTAATGTAAAATAATTGGTTTAATAAAATTTATAAAAATTTAATTAATTAAAGATATTTTTCTTTAAAATAATTTATTAGAATATCAATTTCATTCTCTTAAAAAATCCGACAATTCGAAGGATCGTACCTCCTTCTTCAGGATTTAAAAGGGTCAACGAAAAATCCTCGATGTGTATAAATATTATTTTTAATTGGAATTACATTCAAAACTTTGTGGCCAGTGATACGTCTTGATGATGGCCATAGCGGGGGTGTAAACGTTGGTAAAAATATAAATTAAATTGAATGTAATGGAAGGCAGCCCAGAGGTAGTGAGGAAAGAAAAAATTAACACATATAAAATAAGGTGTAATTTATTGGAATCCTTTCTCCTTTCCTTTCAAACCGACGTTTCGGAGGATTTTTCCCTCCTTCTTCAGGGTTTCAAAGGGTCAATGAATGAAACAAATAAAATGTTTCCTTCTTCTCTCCACAGTAGTGTTCAAAAACTTTCTTCATTTTTAACAGAGGCATAGAAAAACACATTTTTTCCATCCTTTTCTTAATTAGATAGATCTAGAGAAGAAGGAAACATTTTATTTGTTTCATTCATTGACCCTTTGAAACCCTGAAGAAGGAGGGAAAAATCCTCCGAAACGTCGGTTTGAAAGGAAAGGAGGAAGGATTTCAATAAATTACACCTTATTTTTTATGTGTTAATTTTTCTTTCCTCACTACCTCTGGGCTGCCTTCCATTACATTCAATTAAAGTTTCTACCAGTCCGTCTCTCTCCAGAGAAAATTTCGTTGCAAAAAATGTAAATTAAATTTTATTTTATTTTGGCTGAGATTAAAAATCGATCTTTTTAACTGAATTTAAAATTAAAAATAATATTACTAATATATCACTTGTAAATGAATCAAAACCATCGCTCGGTGTTCCAAGTACTTAAATATTATTTTACAAACAATTCTTAGCAAGTTTTAAAAATGTTTCAAAAAGTTCAATTTCAATTTTTCTTCTATAACATTTCGATTCCATTAATGATTGTGGTATGTAGGTACATTAATTCGATTTGTGCTCCTCTTAATGACTTGAAATGTTCCGACAAAGACCCTTTTGAGCTTCTTAAGGGACACCTAACTCTCGCCCACCTTAAATGTGTAGGCAAGTTGGCTGTGGTCGAAACAGGTGGTGGCCAAATCGAAATTCATTCTGCAAGCCTCCTCCTCCTCCTCCTCCTCCTGAAATGTGACTTTGAAAATAAATTTTCATCTCTGATCAGGTCAGACCTTTTCTTCTTTTTACCTTCTTAGATTCTATCTATCTTGCTCTCTTATAGCCAATTATAGAACGGATCTTTCCAAAAAAAAAAAAAATTGTTTTAAAAGTTTCTTCATCTAGTTTTTTTGCAGTTGATTTGAAAGACATTTTAGAAAAGGTAGGTATACCTTAACATGCTAAAAATAAAAAAATAAAAAAAAATTGTATTTTAACATATGGTGAAAAAAGTTCTATTGGGAGTTTTGTGTATATAAATAAATATAAATCTTCTATAGAACAATCTAGAAAAAAATCATCACACATAATTAATTAGTACCTCGAGCGTTGCACGACGTAACCATACGCCCCCTGGACCTCCCTACCGCCACCTCAACCCCGCACCTCACCCTACCCCTGGATCCCCCACCACTGCACCCCACCTCCTGCACTCTTCACATCCATCCCTACCCCGCACCCAGTTTTTACATTTCTAGCTTTCTAGTGGTCCACAGATTATGTGTATATAAGTATATAAATAAATTTCGTATAATTATTTTTTTTAATTAAATAACAATTTATCGAGTTTTTTAATCATTTAATATAAATAATAAATAATAATTTTATTGAAGCAATTTTTCACATGAAATAATGTATACATTGTATTTGAGAGCTTCGATTTCGGAGATTACTTCCCCACCATCGACTGTACTTGATCTTCTAGCTTGCGATAATATTTTTAGTCCGTGTTTTTTAATAAGAGGAATTTTAATCAATTAAATTGGCAAATTCTAATATATAACAATATTTGGTATAAAGTATTTGTGGGTTTTAAAATTAAAAAACCAATTAATAAATAAAAGATAATTGAAAAAAATGTAAACAAACTTTTTTATTGAGATTTTCATCTATCAATAATTACTTTAATTAAGAAAAGATCAATTAAGATTAAATTTGTTGAGGTCCAGACCTAGCCAGATAGTTTTCTCATCCTCAAAACTTGTTAATAGAATTTGTTTCATCAAAATCAGTAAAGTCGTTTTCAAAATAGAACCAAGATACAAATAAATATACAAACAATTTTTGCTCGTTTAATAAGAGTAGATAATACCGTTCATAAATTACGTCACACAGTAAGGGGGGTAAGGGCCATTTCATATTTGTGACAAAATGTAACGGAGAGAGGCCGGTGATCTTAAAAATTGTGATGTCAAAAAAGTCAAATTAAAAATTTTAAAAAATTTTCAAATATAATGTTGCATCATTTGTATCCATAGTAAATTAGTAACAGGTATTGGATATAATTAAAAACACAGAGTTTTTTTTTTATTAAATGGGCCATAGGTTTCAACAATTTATTTTGAGTTCCTCAGTGACCCATTTTATCACTAATACAATGAAATTGTTTTTTGACAAATAGTGATAAAATGAGCCACTGAAGAAGTCTAAATAAGTTGACGAAACGTCGGGCCAATTTAATTAAAAAAATCTGAGTTTTTAATTTTATACAATTCCCTACTATTTTTGTTACTGATTTTTAAATATATTTCTTAGAATTCAGGTTATTTATTATTCCAACCTGAAAATGTTGCTAAAATAAATTTAGACAAAATAAGCTGACGTGTTCTGATGTGGCCATCCACTTGACTTTACCATACAACCTGGCCCCTCACTTATATTTAATAAAATTATTTATAATTATGTAGAGGAGGGGGTTAGTTTTTGCATTTTTTGACCCCTGGGGGCCCACTGATTATGTATACAAAATTTGGCTGAGTTTGGTACAAGAGGCTTGATTTTCATTTTTTGACCATGCACCCCCTCCCCCTCCCATTTTGGGCGGTTAGTTTTTGCATTTTTAGACTTCTGGGGTCCCACTGAAAATTTGGTTGAGTTTGCTCAAATGGTATATTAATGACCCTCCCCTTAATTTTGTGTCGATATGCGCCAAAATCTAATCAGCTCTTAATCTCAATGGACCAAATCTACGTGTGAAATTTGGTTTTGATATTCACACTAGTTTTTGAGCTAGCTCGTCCACAAAAATTTGGTAACGCACAGACTAACGGACAACCAGACTAACTAACAGACATTTTGACAAAACAATTATTATCTCAAAAAATATAATTTTTTCGATGTTCACTTATTAGGGCTTTTTTGTAGAGCAAAATGCCATGGTTTTGCTCAATTTTTTGAATCAAAATAGTTTCAGCCGTTTTTGAGATATTTTGAAAAAAAGAAGCAAAAAAAAACACTTTGTTCATGCACGATTACAATACTTGACCATACCCTGTATGGTAAAGTAAAATTGGAAGGAAGCAATTTTTAGTAAAAAGGCTTAATTTTTTTTCCAATAAATAATAAAAGTGATAGTGTGACGTCACAATACATGGGGGGCTTAATGAAAATGTGACAGAATATGACACCGGGGGGTATAAAAGTCTTGAAATTCGTGTGACTTAATTTATGGATTGCCCCTTTTACACTCTTATAATTATGTCTGTAATAATAACAGAAAGGTACCTATATTTAATTAAACGTCAGATATACGTAGTGCACACCCACCGCAGCTTATTTAAAATTATAAATACCTGGAGGCACCGAGCGATGCTCGGTAACTTCTTCCTTCAGTTAAAACCTTTATTTTAATATTATTTTTAATTTATAATTCTGATAAAAAGGTCGATTTTTATTTGAGAGCCGTTTTCAAATTAAAAAAAATACAAAAATATATAATATTCGCCCACTGTACCCCCCCCCCCCAACTCCACCCCGTTTGACCCCACCTCCGAAACCTCGCCCTACCCCCGGATCCCCCACCACTGCACCCCACCTCCTGCATTTGTTTTGATTCAACCATGTGATTCATTTTTATTCATCCAATTGTTAATAAATTAAACCTATCAAAATGTGTTGTTTTTTCAGAAAATTGAGACCTGGTTATGCGAAATATATTTTTAAATAAATTCTTGATTATTTTTTATTCTATTAAATAAATAAAGTTCTTTATAAAAACAATTATAAAACGTTTATTAATAGTTCTAACGTTTAGGGAGAACAAAATATGTTAAAATCCACAATCACAATACTTCTTCAAGGCCTTTGAGAATAAAGAATTAACCCAACCCATTGTCTGTCTGGGTACAAAAGTAAACAAAAGAGAAACCTTTTTTAAACTCCAAGATTGGGATTTGTCTACCTGAGAATAATTATTTTGATTACGAAAAAACCCATCAAAAACAATTTTGTCGAAGATGAGACCGTGACAGATCGAATTGCCAACCCAAAAATCCCCTAACCCGTAAATTTCATCAAAATCGGTAGAGTCGTTTTCAAAATAGAACCAAGATACAAATATATATAATATATATATTTATACAATTTTTGCTCGTTTAATAAGAGTAGATAAAACGAATAATTTAATAAAATTATTTATTTGTTTGTTTGTTTGTCTAGAAATATATATCTGCCTACATATGTTTTAATAATATTTTTTTATCGTTCCCGGGGCCCAGATGGAATTGAAAAAGAGAATAACATGATATAAAATGGTATTGAGGTCGCCCTCTGTCTGTCTGTCCCCTCCTAATGAATACCTACCTATCTCTCTATCTACTACAAATCTATTCAAATAAAGTAAATAAAATTAGCATAGAAATTTATTTTGATAAATAAAACGTAGCGATGTCGCAAAAGAAAACTTGAAATTAAATTCCGTCTCACTAATTAGCTCTCTCTCTCTCTAGGGGCCCTATCTCTATTTATTTATAATATTATTATCGATCAATCGAGATCTAGAAAAAAATAATTTATAGATTGAGATTATAATAAAATGAAAGTTCAAAATAGCGACAAAACGACAGGTATATTGCACCCTTATGGAAATGACAAAAATTAATTTAGAAATTATCTAATTAGAAATGTATCTAGGACTTAACCTCTTTTCATATACTTAAAATTTGAAACAATTGTACTAAATTGGCTTAAAATTTATGGTGATTTTATTGAATTTACATATTTTATTAAAAAAGGCACTTAGATGAACTTATTTAAAAAAAAAATCGAAAAAAATAAGAAATATATATTTTTAACCGACTTCAAAAAAGGAGGAGGTTCTCAATTCGACTGATTTTTTTTCTATGTTACCTGATATCTTCGGGATTTGTTAACCGATTTTGATGATTTTTTTTGCATTGGGATCAGTATAGTTTCTGATTGGTCCCGTTTTTTTTTCATCGGTATTGGACCCTTTTTTGTTATGTTATGTTCACATAACTTGTTGTTTATGAACCGATTTTAATGATTCGTTCTGCATTTGAATCAGTATAGCTCCAAGATATTCAAGATACCTAACTATTTATTTATTTTATGTATGTTCAGCGAGAACTTTTTGCAACGTGGACCGATTTTAATGATTCTTTTTTATTGGAAAAGAGGGCACCTTAGGGGTGGTACCATATTAATTTGGTCAAGTTCTGATGATATGATCAATGACGAAATAACGTAAATCTCCAATTCTTATGAGCAAATAATCGAAATTATAATATATAAAATCTTTTATGAAAAAAAGTTAAAACATTCATTTAAAACCCTCAAACGTTTGGATAGAATTTATGAATTGAATTTTATTATCATTTTCTGACATGCGCGGATCCAGGGGGGCGGGGCGACCCCCCCCCCCCCCTCCAAAGCATTGGAGATATATATTTTTATGTTTATTTAATTTTTTTTTATAAACAAAATTTTAAAATTGAAGAACATAAAGTTCTATGGGGGGATCTTATATACCGGCGACCGCCCCCCCCCCCCAAAACAGAGGTCTGGATCCGCGCCTGTTTTCTGATTCATTCGCCCGACGCTTTCTCTTACCAGATGCATGCAAGGTATATTAAGTCACTATTAATAACATCACTAAAAAGAGAAAAATAATAATAATTTTTATAAAAAAAATAAATAAAACCGACTTCAAAAAATAAATGCAACATATTAAAATAATAAGAACTCGAAAATAAAATAAAGTGCACTAAAAGGTATAAAATAATTATCTAATTTAGTTACAACTAAACGACGAAATATTTACATGAAATCACTTTTTGAAGTCAGTTCCAAACAATCTATATAAGCGAGCTTACCCGCCAAACGTACTAAGTAAGATCCGTCAAGTTCGATTCATAAAATTTCTGTTTCCGACTTCAAAAAGTGATTTCATGTTAATATTTCGTCGTTTAGTTGTAACTAAATTAGATAATTATTTTATACCTTTTAGTGGATTTTATTTTATTTTTAAGTTATTATTATTTTATTTGTTTCATTTAATTTTTTTGAAGTCGGTTTTATTTTATTTTAATTTTACTTCGAGAATAATCAAATTAAAAAATACTCACTAAAACTCACTATAAACACTATATTCAAATACTTCCCCATTTAATACGTCACGTCGACAAGTTGTAAAGTTATTTCGGGACGCAATGACAACGACGTCACATCCAAAGACAATTTTATAAATAAAAAAAAAAAAAAATAATAATAAAATAGAGAATAAAGAACAAATGGTATTATCGACAAACGGATCACCCACCGGGATTTGAAACTCTGCAGAGGTCCCAGGTACCCACGTTCGAATCCCGGTGTATCCTTATGTCTCTATATTACTATTTGTCTTTATTTTCTAGATTAATTTAATTTTTCTATAAACACATTTGTTTCGTTTCAAAATAAAATTCAAATTGTATGCCACTCTCGTAAATGATACAAAAAACTAATATATTTATTTGTTTTTGTACGAAGAGAGTTTATTATTATGAAATTCTTTATCGTAAAAATCAAAAAATACAGAAAATAAATTCTTAAGAGAAAGACATAATATTAAAGAAAGGGTTTTCAATACTAAGGCGAAATAAGGCTAGCTACAAAAATTAATTGAATTCATTAATTAAATTGACAGCTAATTAATGTAGTATAATAGAATATTTAGAAAAAATATATAATAATTGAAGAATTTTAATTGGATAGAGTAAAATAATTGTGGGATTTAATTAAAGATATTTTTATATAAAAATTTAAAAAATTTAATTATCTCTTTTTTAGAATTTTTCTCAAATTTAAAAACAAAAAATAAAAATAATACTATCGAATTGTTACCTATTTATAATAATAATGATTCTTAACTACCATAATTATTTATTAAATTTTACTTTTCCGAGCAATAAAATTAAAAATTTTATTCGGGAAAATACTATGATCACTTGTGCTTAAATAAAATGTATATGCTAGCCATCGAGAACGATACAGCAAAAAATGCTACAGATTGAAGTACTACAATAGGCCCACAATTCGGAAGCACAATTTTCAAATTTTTCTCGTATTGACCCTTCAGGAAAACAAAAATGCACGGAAATAATGTAAATGTATGTATCTAAATAATAAATGGCTTAATATCTCAAAAACAAAAAAATGTTAGAAAATTCGAAATAGTCTTAAAATAATTCCATCTATGGGGTGTTAAAGAGCTAATTTTCGTTCCAAGGGCTTAAGAGATATCACCATTTTACTGTTTTGAAAAAAAATTCAAAAAATTTGGTCTTTTGTTATTTTCTCGAAACCCCGAAAATGGTTGAAACTTTGGACTTGACTATTTCTAAAAGTTTTAGACCCTTTCCATCTAAAATTATTTCCTTATGGAAACAAAGGTTAAGTGCAATAAGCATTTTTTAAAAAAAATTATTTTGGATATTTAACTCCGTAAATTTTAACGGACTTTTATAAAACTTGGCAATTATTTAGAACTACTGGTGTTTGTCAAATTCGCAAACGGATTTTTGTAAAATGTCGTCATACTTAACATTAGTATATAAAAATATAGAATTTGACTCGTAGTTAAGGTTATACTGGTTTTAAATGCGAGGAGTAGCACATATAATATATGGCGTGGGAGAGAGGGCCGGCAAGCAAGAGGTAAACAGATCAATTTCAGAAGTGATAAATATGTCCATTTTGATTAAATATAAGCCATGACAATTCAATAGCAACTTAGATTCAAGTGCAATACACTTGAAGATTGAGGTGATACCTACACAACGGGGGTCTCTTGCTGGTACGGTAGCCCGAAGTGTATCAACTAGTATCATCTCTTTCCCTACAAGTTCACCTGCGTCCACTCACCTTGTGTCGTGTACCAATTTGGTATGTGCATTTTTATTTAACCTTAACCACCTACCTCTTGTTTGCCGACCTTCTCTTCCACGCTATATTATATGTGCTACTCCTCGCCATATATGGTGACCCCGACGTGATTTACTAAAAGTAATTTGTTAAAAGTAGTGATGAACAAAGCAAGTCCAAGACCAAGACTGTGGTGGTCTTGGTGTCGGCCTTGGTCTTGATCTTGTTCAGATATTTCTAGTCTTAGTCTTGGTCTTGGTTTTGCTCATCTATTTTTCTAAATTTATTCATTAAATATAAAGTGAATACATGCTTTTTAGTTTAATCTTGAATATTTGGTCTTGGTCTTGCTGTTTTAAGCGTTGTATTGGTCTTGGTCTTCTAAATTTATTCATTAAATATAAAGTGAAGACAAAATTTTCATTTTATCTCTGTTCACTGTTAAGGAGTTCACTGTCAAAATCTGATAAATAAATCACGTAATTTTAGATTGAAAATTGAAAAAAGAAATGTATTTTGTATGCCTAAATTTCTGCAAATAAAAATCAACCTTTTTAACTTGAATTTAAAATAATGAGAAAAAATGAGGGAGCATTGCTCTGTCCTTCATAAGTATTTAATTAATTAAAGAAGAATATTTTATCATCTTTTAGCTGTTATTGTTAGAAACTGCAAATTTTATTCTAGAATCCCATCAATCAATTAAAATTCTGCTGAAGGACGATTTACTTACTCTATAACTAAAACGTAGTAATTGTAAGTTTCAATGGAATTTCTTAATGAACACTGGCAGAAATATTCCACATCCTTTTTGCTCATGATCTGTGAACCTTAACGAGGAAGCAGCCGTGAAACTATCAAGGCTAAGAGTTTTTCTACGCTCTGGAGCCAGATGATTTTTTTTATTAATAAATTCTCGAAACTTTTATTAAATATTTTTTTCTTTTTAAATTTATTATTTTTTAAGACAGAAAATATTTACATACATTTTCATTAAGGGATCTCGCACTTCTAAACATGATCACAGAATAAATGATCGAAACGTCGGGTATTTGTTGTTATTTATTAATAAATGTATTTAATAATTCATTAAGTGGTTAATATCAAAAAAATTATAATAAAATACTCAACAGACAAAGCTTTAATCTACTGTCCTTGAAGAACTTACGAGAATGACGAAAATACCTACATTTAAAATTGATATTTTTTCAAAATGAGAGGAGTTGGTTTCAAAAAATTAATTTATAATTTATTTAAGTTCAATATAATAAGTGGCAGGTGTATGGTAAAGTCATGTGGTTGGCCATTTATTTCTAAATTTGAAAACAAATTAAAACTCTTACTTTTCTCTTAAAAATCATTCAACTATTTATTTCGATCATAAAATCTTATTTAAAATAAATAAATATAAATAATTTTTAACCATGATTTTTTTTCCTGCCTATTTTACTGAATATCTGGATTCCAATACGTATAGGTAATAACTTAAAAACAATAGGTCGTTGCTCATTCTGCAACTAAATTATTTGTGTTTCTAATTCGGACACCCACTTGAATTTTGAGCTAAAATGATTCAGGAATGCAGAAAATATTATTTTACTTATATTATTTGAATGGTTTTATTGAGATTTAAAGGCGTTGTTATGATAAATCCATAAATAATTAAACTGATTTTATTTTTATTTTTAATTTATTAATTAATCAATTTATTTATTTTAAAACCCACTAATTATTCATTATAAATATTATTAAAATAAATAAATTGAAATTAATTGGTTATATAGGAGAGGACCAATCGATTTGATTGGGGAATAATGGAATTTAAATAATTATCGGAAAAGAGGTTTTTTTATCTAATTAGATTTTTCCTCTTACTAAAAACAAGGACTAAAGATTAATAAGGACACTCGATGGTGGAGAAGCAATCTCGAAATCGAAGCTAAAATACAAGGTATACATTAATTAATGTAAAATAATTGGTTTAATAAAATTTATAATTGGTTATATAGGGAGAAGGAGAGAGGGAGAGGAGGTGAGATCCAATCGACTTGATTGGGGAATAATGGAATTGAAATAATTATCGGAAAAGAGGTTTTTTTATCTAATTAGATTTTTCCTCTTATTAAAAAACAAGGACTAAAGATAAATAAGGACACTCGATGGTGGAGAAGCAATCTCCGGAATCGAAGCTAAAATACATGGTATACATTAATTAATGTAAAATAATTGGTTTAATAAATTTATAATTGGTTATATCGGATTGGGATAGGGTGATGGAACGGGGGAATGACCAATCGACTTGATTGGGGAATAATGGAATTGAAATAATTATCGGAAAAGAGGTTTTTTTATCTAATTAGATTTTTCATTAAATTGAAGGGTTGGTTTTGTCACAAATATAATAAAACAATAATTTTAATAACTATTAGATATTTAATGAAAAATTTAAATCAAGTCACTTAAGTTCTGGAAGAAAATTAGATTTTTCCTCTTATTAAAAACAAGGACTAAAGATGAATAAGGACACTCGATGGTGGAGAAGTTATCTCCGGAATCGAAGCAAAAAATACAATGTATACATTAATTAATGTAAAATAATTGGTTTAATAAAATTTATTTATAATTGGTTATATCATTTTTCCTCTTACTACAAACACGGACTAAAAACATTATCGCAAGCACGAGAAGATCAAGAACAGTCGATGGTGGGGGTGTAATCTCCGAAGTCGAAGCTCAAATAAAATGTATATGCTAATGCATGTAAAATAATTGGTTTAATAAAATTTATTATTATTAATTGGTTATACCTCGCAAGCTCAAGAAGATCAAGTATACAATCGATAGTAGGGAAGTAATCTCCGAAGTCAAAGCCTTAAATTCAATGTATAGGTACTTTCTTTCATGTAATGCAATTGGATCAATAAATTTATTTATTTATTATAATTGGTTATATCAAAAAAAGTACCTGGAACACCGAGCGTTGCTCGGTAATTTTTTGCTTTAGTTCAAAGTGATATATTAATATTATAAAGATGTTTCACCTTGCACCAACACCACAATCCCTATTAATTATTATTAATATTATTTTTAATAATTTAATATTCAATAAAAAATACCTCCAAATAATCAAATTGGCAAATTCTAATATATAATACTATTTGTAATGAATTATTAGTGAGATATAAAATTAAAAAACCAATTAATTATTAAAATAAGGAAATTGAATAAAAATGTAATTATAGATTTTTATCGAGACAAACACCTTTGAATAATTATTATTTCAATTAACAAAAAACCCATCAAAAACAACTTAGCCGAAGATGAGAACGTGACAGATCGAAATGTCAACACAAAACCCTCCTAACGAATTTCATCCAAATCGTTAGAGCCGTTTTCAAGAAACCGGTTCTATCAAGAAGATCAAGTACAATCGATAGTGGGGATGAAGTAATCTCCGAAGTCGAAGCCTCAAATTCAATGTACACTTTAATTCATGTAATGCAATTGAATCAATAAATTTATTTATTTGTTATAATTGGTTATATCAAAAAAATAAATTATAACTAAGTTTATTACTAGTTTAGCATAGGCGAGACGATCTAACCATAGGGGGCGCGTTAGTTCACTTTACCCACGATCTTGCAAAATTTCTTAAAGCTCACGGAGAGTTGAAAAGGTTTTCCCTTTTGCCTCAATTTTTTTTTTCTGACTGTGTATATGTGTCTGGATTCTGATATGCCCAATAACTTAAGAATAGTTCGTTCTGGTGTTAAAATACTTGTATTTACTGATTAGATTCAGGCTCTAGCTTCAGAATTCCCGGTTCGAAAATTGCAACAATCAATTTTTTTTTTTTAATACTTTTATTGAGATTTTAAGCCGTTGTTATGAGAATAGACAAATAAAAACAGGAGTTTTTAAATTTCATATTTTTTTTGTCAATTAAATTAAGAAAAATTCCAAACACCGATTCGGATACCTACTTTTCTTCCAGTCGTCGAATGAGGTTGTCTTTTCCAACGCCAGCTGTCCGGCTAATTATCCTAATTAATAACAACATAGCGAGGCGTGTCGTTAAAACAAAATCAAGCCCAGGCTAAACATTTGCATAGAAATTAAAATAACTTGTCTATTTCGGGGAATATCTAGCTACGATAATATATCTATAGGCTGTGTCTATGTCTTCGATGTCGAGGCTTATATGTATTTAAGCTGAGCCGTTGAGGTTCCGCCTATGAGTCCTTTGGGGGGCTTTAAGGGCCCAAGGGGGCTACCCTGTTGTTCAATTAGGACTAAACGCCGTCTTCGTCTAATGGATTATTCACAGACTTGCAGACAAACGTTAAACCTTTAGATCCACACGCTTTATAGGGTGTTTCGAAAAGAAATACCTACACTTCTTTTAAAAATAAAACCGACTTCAAAAAAATAATAATAACTCAAAAATCAAATACAATCCACTAAAAGGTATAAAATAATTATCTTATTTAGTTACAACTAAACGACGAAATATTAAGATGAAATTATTTTTAAGTCGGTGCCAAACAAACTATACCTATAAACGAGCGTACCGGCCAAACGTACTAAGTAAGATCCGTCGAGTGCGATTCATAAAATGTATATGTTTGGCACCGACTTAAAAAGTAATTTCATGTTAATATTTCGTCGATTAGTTGTAACTAAATAAGATAATTATTTTATACCTTTTAGTGTATTTTATTTGATTTTTGAGTTATTATTATTTTATTTGTTGCATTTAATTTCTTTGAACTCGGTTTAATTTTTTTTGTAAAAATTATTTTTATTTTTCTCTTTTTTAGTGATGTTATTAAAAGTGACTTAATATAATACATTTCATGCATCTCGTAAGAGAAAGCGTCAGGCAAATGAATCAGAAAATGATATAAATTTTATTAAACCAATTATTTTACATTAATTAATGTATACATTGTATTTTTGCTTCGATTCCGGAGATTACTTCTCCACCATCGAGTGTCCTTATTCATCTTTAGTCCTTGTTTTTAATAAGAGGAAAAATCTAATTAGATAAAAAAACCTCTTTTCCGATAATTATTTCAATTCTATTATTCCCCAATCAAGTCGATTGGTTTATCATTTCTCATTCCCTTTTCAATCAGAAAATGATAAACCAATTATTTTACATTAATTAATGTATACATTGTATTTTTGCTTCGATTCCGGAGATTACTTCTCCACCATCGAGTGTCCTTATTCATCTTTAGTCCTTGTTTTTAATAAGAGGAAAAATCTAATTAGATAAAAAAACCTCTTTTTCGATAATTATTTAATTCCATTATTCCCCAATCAAGTCGATTGGTTAATCTTCCTTCCTCCACTCTCCATCAGAAAATGATAAATTTATTAAACCAATTATTTTACATTAATTAATGTATACATTGTATTTTTGCTTCGATTCCGGAGATTACTTCTCCACCATCGAGTGTCCTTATTCATCTTTAGTCCTTGTTTTTAATAAGAGGAAAAATCTAATTAGATAAAAAAACATCTTTTCCGATAATTATTTCAATTCTATTATTCCCCAATCAAGTCGATTGGTTTATCATTTCTCATTCCCTTTTCAATCAGAAAATGATAAACCAATTATTTTACATTAATTAATGTATACATTGTATTTTTTGCTCCGATTCCGGAGATTACTTCTCCACCATCGAGTGTCCTTATTCATCTTTAGTCCTTGTTTTTAATAAGAGGAAAAATCTAATTAGATAAAAAAACCTCTTTTCCGATAATTATTTCAATTCTATTATTCCCCAATCAAGTCGATTGGTTTATCATTTCTCATTCCCTTTTCAATCAGAAAATGATATTTTTTTTATTTTTTTTATTTTTTTTTTTTTTTTTTATAAATTTTATTAAACCAATTATTTTACATTAATTAATGTATACCTTGTATTTTAGCTTCGATTTCGGAGATTGCTTCTCCGCCATCGAGTGTCCTTATTTATCTTTAGTCCTTGTTTTTAATAAGAGGAAAAATCTAATTAGATAAAAAAACCTCTTTTCCGATAATTATTTCAATTCCATTATTCCCCAATCAAATCGATTGGTATCTCTCCCCTTCTCTCATCATCAGAAAATGATAATAAAATTCAATTCATAAATATAGAAATTCTCTCGAAACGTTTGCGGGTTTTAAATGAATGTTTTAAGATGTTTTTATAAAAGATTTTATTTATTATAATTTCGATTATTTGGTCATAAGAATTGGAGATTTACGTTATTTCGTCATTGGTCATATCTTCAGAACTTTACCAAATTAATATGGTACTACCCCTAAGGTACCCTCTTTCCAATAAAAAAAGAATGATTAAAATCGGTTCATAAAAAAAGAAGTTATGCCTAAACAAAAATATCAAAAAAGGTCCAATACCAATGAAAAAAAAAAACGGGACCATTCGGAAGCTAGACTGAAATTGGAATAATAGTTGCTTTAAAAAGAGAAATTTAAAACAACTATAAACAAATAAATATTTTGAAAATAGACACTTATATGCTAGAGATTGTCTTGGAAATGAAATTACCTTGAATAAAAATAAAAAATATAAATATTTTATTATAGGAATTTCTGACCTTTTGTTAATTGAAATTTTAAAAACATCAAAAATTAAATTAATAAAAGGTCAGATATATATATGGACGGTTTTTTACTATTTATCAAGAATTCAGTAATTTTTAGAAAGAAATTATTTTTGTAAATATTTTATTTTTATTTTTATTCTAGGTTATGTTACCTCCAAGATAATTCTATTATTGGCTGTTTTCAAAATATTTAATTTCTTATAGTTGCTTTATATTTTTTTTTTAAAGAAAAACTGTCTGGTAAATCGTTCAAATAAATAATAATAATTGATTAAAATTACGCTATTTATTTATTTTATGTGACTAAAAATTCATTTAATTTATAAAATTTGAACTAAATTACAAAATTTCCATTTTTAAAGCGGAATTTTGTCTTGTTCCTTCCTGAGAATCTCCAGCGTTTATTCTTCCTTATAAAATAAACTGCAACGGATCGTTGCTAAACTTTATCCAAATTCATTTGAAATATTAATATGTTTGTTTTTTGTTCCTTTATTATTAATCAGATATCACTTGCAATTTGTAGTTCATATTGACATTAATTCAAAAATAATTCTCATTTAATAGTCGAGGAATAACCATTCTACATTGGATTATTGACATTTCGGTTATTATTGTAACCATTGCTGAAGACATGGAGGAATCGACTTAAAATCAAAAATAGCCATCGATTCTCATCTAATACTTGAGGAATAACAATTCTACATTAGGTTTTTGACGTTTCGATTATTATTGGTAACCATTGCTGAAGACATGGAGGAATCGACTTAAAATCAAAAATAACGATCGATTCTTATCTAATACTAGAGGAATAACCTTATATCATTCCATTTTTGATGTTTTGACTATTAATGGTAACCTCTACTGAAAACGTGGAAGAATCGGTTTCCATTAATAGTCAAAACATCAAAAATGGAATGCAATAAGGTTATTCCTCTAGTATTAGATAAGAATCGATCGTTATTTTTGATTTTAAGTCGATTCCTCCATGTCTTCAGCAATGGTTACAAATAATAATCGAAACGCCAAATACCTAATGTAGAATTGTTATTCCTCAAGTATTAGATGAGAATCAATCGCTATTTTTGATTTTAAGTTTCAATCTAATTGAATACTACAATTTGTGACTTTAATTGAGTCCATGGGTTCCGTAGTCTTTACCTGAGGACCCTTTGAAGCCACGCTTGCCCCGAGAGCGATTACAATACTTTACCCATGCTTTGCATTGGATAAAGTAAAAATCAAAACATATATCTAACTACTTCTAATTAAAAATATAAATATTTAAGAAAAATATTTTATTGTAAGAATTTCTGATAAAATTTAGAAAAACTGACCATATCTGACCTTTTGTTAATTGAACTTTTATACAACAAAAATTCAATTAATTTAAGGTCAGATAAATGGACTGTTTTTACTTTATCCTTTGCGAAGCATGGGTAAAGTATTGTAATCGATCTCGTGGCTAATGCGACTTCAAAGGGTCCTCAGGTAAAGACTACGGAACCCATGGTCTCAATTAAAGTCAGAAATTGTAGTATTCATTTAGGTTGAATTTTAGCGTATGGCGGTTTTGCCAAAAATTACATGGGGTTTCATCCAGAGAGTAAAAAGTGCGATTTTTTCATTTAGTGCGTGCGGATGGATGTATGTTATCGTTTTTTCGTCCACAATTTTTCCACACCGTACAACCGATTGAAATAAAATTGAAAACCTACCATTAACAAAATGAAACGCTGATTAGTTTTTGGTACATGTCGGCCCACAAACATTAGTACTTTATTTGCAATGGAATTTTCTCTGGAGAGATCTAATTGAGAAAAGGAGGAGAAAAAATTGTTTTTCTATGCCTCTGCTAAGGAAGAAAAAAGTTTTAAACACTGCTTTGGAGAGAGGAAGGAACCATTTTATTTGTTTCCTTCATTGGCCCCTTGAAACCATGAAGAAGGAGGGAAGAATCCTCCGAAACGTCGGTTTGAAAGGAAAGGAGGAAGGCTTCCAATAAATTACACCTTATTTGATATATGTTAATTTTTCCTTTCCTCACTACCCCTGGGCTGCCTTCCATTACATTCAATTATTAGTACTTAATTTTTATACTTTTTTAGATTTTTCTAAATATTTTGAAAATGACTAAACAAATTTTGAAGAAATTTAATATTGTAATTAAGTATCTTGAGGATCACAAAAAAGGTCATATAAATTTTTATTGTAAAATTATATTTTAAACTACTTTACCCTAGAATAAGATAGTATATTGGATAAAGTTAAGTAACGATCCGTTGGAATTTATTTTAATAATTATCATGAAATTTTAGAAAGAAATTATTTTTCTTAAATGTTTATTTTTTATTTTTATTCAAGGTAATATCATCTCCGAGACAATCTATACTATTGTCTGTTTTCTAAATCAAAATATTTAATTGCTTATAATTGCTTTATATTTCTTTTTTAAATCAATAAAATTATTGTCTTTTATTAATTTGTGATTTAAAAAACCCTTTCAATTTACAAATAATAAAATAAAATATTTTAGGCTTACTATCTTCAGAACTTTCGTGTGAAAAATACAAAAAAATCGAATCATTATAATAACAAATAACATTATTCTCAAAATGGCTCATAGATAGTTTGTTTTGGTAAAGGAAGTTTGTTTGTTTTTTGTAACAAATAATTAATAAGATTTTCTATCTTCAGGATGAAAAAAATTGAATTTTTGAATGCTGTTTAAGTTTTTAAACAGCTGAGCTGATAATTTAATTTTTGTTGATTTTAAAATTTCAATTAACAAAAGGTCAGAAATTCCTATAATAAAATATTTATATTTTTTATTTTTATTCAAGGTAATTTCATCTCCGAGACAATCTATACTATTGTTTGTTTTCTAAATCAAAATATTTAATTGCTTTATATTTCTTTTTAAAGCAATTCATTTTCAAAATTGCCATTGATAAAGGGAGAGTTTCGTCTTCTTTCTTCCTGAAAATCTCCATTGTTTCTTCTTTCTTATAAAGAATAAAAATGAAATATATCTCCTACTGTGAATTAATAAATATAGTGTAGCAAATAACGTTCGAATTCGATTCATTATAATTTGTCATATGATCAGAAAAGGAATCGAGAATTACCATATTTTTCGAAATGACACGTGGATAGTTAATTTCGGACAAGGTTAAAGATAAAAAAAACAAGTATATAAAAATATCTAATTAAATCCCACAATTATTTTATTTTCTACAATTAAAATTTTCCAATTATATTTTCTGTAAATATTCTATATTATACCTACTATATTAATTAGCTGTAAATATAATTAATTAATTAATTCAATTAATTTGTGTAGCTGACTTTATTCCGTCTTGGTATTGAAAACCCTTTCGTTATTATTTATTATGTCTTTCTCTTAAGAATTTTATTTTTGTATTTTTTTTATTTTCACGATAAAGAATTTCATAAACAAGCTCTTCGCGTACATAAAAATAGTAAGTTTTCTACTTCAGGGATACTTTCTATTTTTATAGCGCCCTTCCATTTATTTACTCAGTTCGCATTTAATTATTAGCACTATATTAATTATCCGTGGCAATAATTTAAAATTTTATTTAAAAATATCTTCATGACAAAATACATAAGTCGAGACAGAGAGAACATAAAAATACTTCCAAAATCTAATATATTATCATTAAGAGGTTAATAGAAAAACGAAAATAGATGGACTTGAAAACAATTTTCAAAGGCTTGTTTATTATATATCTTTTAACAAATATATTACCCTTATTTATTTATTTATTCAAATGAATATGACAATTTGTACAAGAAGGAAGGGACAGGGAGGGTCACCAAATTATTATTAGTAGTGGTAGTAAATATGGATATAATTAATTATAGAGAGCATTTTCTCAATATTAAATTCTAAACTAGGAATTTTTTCAATTTAGCATTATTAGGCTCATGCCTAGGTTTCATATTAAATATATAATGAGCCAATATTGGGGAAAAAATGAAACCTTTTTGGAAACACTCTGCAGTGTAGACAATCGACAATTTTTACTTTATCCAATGCGAAGCATGGGAGAAAGTATTGGAATCGCTCTCGCGGCAAGCGCGACTTCAAAGGGTCCTCAGGTAAAGACTACGGAACCCATGGACTCAATTAAGGTCACAAATTGAAGTATTCAATGAGATTGAATTTTAGCACGTGACGGTTTTGCAAAAAATTATCTGGGATCTCGCCGAGAGGCCAAAAAGTGCCATTTTTTGGAAGTGCGTGCGGATGGATGGATGGATGTGTTTGTGTGTGTTATCGTTTTTTTCGTCCCCGAATTTTTCCACACCGTTGCACCGAATGAATTGAAATTGAAAACCTACCAGTATTTTAACAAAATGAAGCGCTGATTAGTTTTTGGTACATATCGGTCCACAAACATTAGTACTTTATTTCAGTACTTTTTTAGTTTTTTCTAAATATCTTGAAAATGACTTAAACAATTTTGATGAAATTTAATATCCTAATTAAGTACCTTGGGAACCACAAAAAGGTTAAATAAAGTTTTTAGTAAAATTATATTTTAAAGTACTTTACTCTAGAACATATTAATATTTCAAATGAATTTGGATAAAGTTTAGCAACGATCCGTTGCAGTTTATTTTTTATAATGAATGGTTTGAATGAGAATGCTAAAAATTGGCCAGAAAGTTGAACTTATTTATACATAGTTTTCTGCCAATTTCCAGCTCAACTGTTTCAAAGCTTAAACAGCATTCAAAGATTCAATTATTTTCATTCTGAAGATAGAAAATACAAAATCTTATCAATTTTTTGTTACAAAAAACAAACAAAAATTCTTCACAAAAACAAACTATCTACGAGCCATTTTGAGAATAATTTATAATAATTTTGATTACTTATTAAATTATTAAAGTTGTTATAAGAAAAAAGGACTATATCTTATATGCAGATAATTTATATTTTATTGCTAACGTTTTGTCAACTTTGTTGACTTCTTCAGGTCTCAAATAGTTAACTTCCCTGCATATTTGTCATTTTTATAATTATTGTTTCTTAGTAAACATATCAAGGCAAGTCAGCAAAATCAATCAGATTGAAAAAAAATTTGATGACTTGCCTTGATATGTTTACTAAGAAACAATAATTATAAAAATGACAAATATGCAGGGAAGTTAGCTATTTGAGCCCTGAAGAAGTCAACAAAGTTGACGAAACATTAGTAATAAAATATAAATTATCTGCATATAAGATATAGTCCTTTTTTCATATAACAACCTATTAATAATACTTTATAATAATGTTATTATAACGATTCGATTTTTTTGTATTTTTCACACGAAAGTTCTGAAGATAGTATCTAAGCTTAAAATATTTTCATTTTCTTTTCTTTTGTGCCAAATATCAACAACAAGTACAACAAAATTTTGACACCAGGAAAAACTTTCTATAACCTTATGTTCTTATGGTATCAATCGAGTATTGCATTCCAGGCAAATAAACAAATATACCTAATCATGTTTCAAAATGATCTTTTTACCTTTCAGAAATTACACACAAAAAAATTAAAGATAAAAATAGTTTGCACATTTATGATTCAATAACAAAAGCTCGTATAAAGTTTATTATGATGCCATAATATGATTATTTTTCTAAAATCAAAGAAATTGATTTCAGGGGATTTCTACCTTCAAAATTATGAGAAGCTTTTTTAAACGGCGTTTCCTATTGAACTAAAATTTGTGAGACAATTTTAGATTAGTAATTTGTACATTTGTGCCAAGTTTCAGGTTCCTCTTCAATTGGCATGGTCTATTTCGAGCAATGACTATGGAGAGCATCCTCTTTATATTAATTTTCTTGGAGAAATTGTTCACAGGGGTGGTTTCGCGGGAATTTTTTGAGGCGTCTTGCGTTTTTGACACTGGTGAAAATTGTTTTCACCGAGGGGTGAACCGCGACCTAAAATCGTGTACACCTACTTCCACTTCCACCTTCATTTCCAAGTAGAAGACAATACATGACAATAGATTATCTAATGAATTCCAAAGTAATTCCAAAGACGGTGTACACCTAATTCCAATCGCGGTTCACCCCTCGGTTTTCACTAAATTCATTAAACTTCATTAAACTAATAGGAGACCCGGCTTTAACCAACTCACTCGACTCCCTGGCTCACCGAAGAACCGTTTCTGCCCTTTCCCTGTACTACAGATACTATCACGGTGTCTGTTCAGTCGAGCTGAAATCAATTATCCCCTCTAATGCCCTCTTTACGAGAAATACGCGGTTTTCTAACGCTCAGCACCCCTTCGCTGTCAAATTGGATAAAAGTCGAACAAGCGCTTTCGCCAACTCTTTTATCCCTATGACTCCAGAGACTGGAACTCGCTCCCTGCCACCATCTTTCCCGCGACTTATAACCTTCAGCTATTTAAGACCCGTATCCACAGATACATTCGACCCCCGCCCAACCCATAAAATTCTTTCTTCTTCTTTTCACGATGGAGGGGCCAACCCAGGCCTTTAGGGGTTGCACCTTTTTGGTGTAACTCCTTCTCTCATCATTATCATAAAAAAAAACTCGTTAGAAGTCAAAATCTTTCGCCAGTGCACTCACTTCTCCGCCTTCAAGTTCCAGCTATGTAGATTAAATCGTTCACTAACAAAAAAAAAGAAGTAAAATTAGTAAAATTCTTATTGTATACAGAGTTTTGAAGATTTTCTTCCATTTTTTTTTTTCGTTTTTTAGTATTTTAAATAATCTCTCGTTGATGGTTGGTTTTGTGTTTTTATCGTTTGACTAATAAGCTGAAATAAAACGCGTGAATCGGAATGTCTCTTGGGGGGGATCGAAATAGAATTAAGATAATATATATTCGGTAGGGAAGAGAGAAAGTGTATGTGTGTGTGTATGTGTGTGTGTAGAACACTTTCTATCTATCTATCTATGTGTGGGTGTGTGTATGTGTGTCTCGGGGTCTCGCGACTAAACAACTCGGCTGGTGTTATTTTCGATGCCTGTTGTTGCTATTTACAGTTTTACACCACGACAGACAGACAGACACACGCCCGCTGACTCACAGAAACCACGTGGTCTCCCTCCCCTCCCCCTCTCCCGCCCCTCCACAGAAGCATCATCCCCATTCACCTCGAGAGGTTTACGGCCATCATCACGTCTTCTACACATATACTATACATGCATTCAAGTCACCTTCCATACTAAAACAAACTTCATGAAATAATAATAAAAATACATACATATATATGCACATCTTTTGTCTTTCGAGAGAACGGAAATATACAAATCATTGATTAGTTTTATCCTAGCAAATAAGATCATGCTATAGTACAATTGAAAATTACATATCTAGTTATTATACCTAATTTATATTTGGCTGTGAAAATTTCATTATTTGTGACATTTTTTTCATTATTTATTTATTTTTTATTCTTCTATTTATTTATTTATTATTTTATTGTTTTATTTATTTATTTGTTATTTTTATTCATTATGTATTATTTTCATTGTCTGTGATACTATTTGATTGTTTGTAATTCTTCTTCTTCTTCGAGTGCCATACCCGAAACGGGTGTCGGCTCCTCTCCCCATATACCTGTGCTGAGTGTGTTTAGATGTTTTACATAGATATATGGGACCTACTTTTTAACGCCGATTCCGAACGGCTAATTTGGAGAGGTTACTAGGCAATTATACCCTTGGTAGGTTGCCATTACTTTCCAAGAGGAGGCGACTGAAAATATCTATCTGCCGAGACTCGGTCTCGAACCAGCGATCTTCGAGTCAGCTGACCCAACACTCTAACCACTGACCCACAGTCGCCTCTGTTTGTAATTAATTACTTATTTATTGTATATTTGATTGTACACAATTTTATAATTGTTATGCATAATTTATATTTGGCTGTGAAAATTTTAGACTCATGGTAAAATGGCTACAATGGAATTCATTCCGAGGCCATTAATAGGAGAGAAAAATACATATATATATATGTATATTGTGAAATATTATTTCGATATACGTACATATTAACATATTAATAACTCTCTTATCAAATTTCAAATTAATTTTTAGAAATTTAAATTAATATTTATGACAAATTAATTATATATTGTGAAAATGAAAACTAAATTATCTAATCTATACTATTTACCTAGTTATAAATTAATAAGTTCCACTTTTACATAAATTGTGAATTTTTATTTTGAAAGTCCTAAAAAAGCTTAAATTATTCTCCAATTTTAATTTTTTTGCGGTAAATTCTCATTATTTTCGGGACGGTGGTAGAGTTTGGGGCTTTAATAAAGGGTGAAATCGAGGCCATTTTGACGCCTCTGTAACTTCGTACTGGAAACTTCTAAATGGCTGAAATTGTTTTCCACATTACTGGTCCATAAGCTTAACTAAATTACAAAATTTCATATTCTACTGCTTATACCGTCCAAGTTACAAGAAGCCAAAGATGGGCTTGTTTTCGTCACTCACTCATCAAAATTCTAGAGTACTTCTGCTGATCCTAGAATTCTCAAATTTGGCATGCTGGTAGAGTTTGTGGTACAATTAATGTGAAAAATCCAAAAATCGAAACTTTCCCTTCTTCAGTATCTAAAATGAAAGAGTGAAAGTTGTAGACTTAATTAACATATACTAAAAATTCAATGAAACTAGAATGCTGAAATTTGGCATACTAGTAAAGGTTGGCATATTAATTAAAGAGGAACTTGAAACACTGAAACTTTCACTTCATCGGGGCCCGAAATGAAGGGGTGAAATTTATAGAATAAATAAACATATAGTGAAAATATAAAAATTCTGGAATTCTAAAACTAGGCATGCTGTTAGAGTTTGGGGTATAATTAATGGGAAAATCCAAAAAATGAAACTTTCCCTTCTTAATAATAATTTTTTTAAAGAGCTTTACGACCATCATCACGTCCTATACAAATATACTATGCATGCATTCAAGTCACCTTCCATACTAAAACAAACTTCATGAATAAATAATAATAATAATTATACATACATATGAATATTGTGAAATAATATTTCGATATGTATGTATTAACATATTAATAACTTTCTTATCAAATTTCAAATTAATTTTTAGAAATTTCAATTAATACTATATATATGACAAATAAATTATATATTGTGAAAATGAAAACTAAATTACACAATCTATACTACTTACCTAGTTGTAAATTAATATGTTCCACTTTTACCTAAATTGTGTATTTTCATTTTCAAAGTCCTAAAAAAGCTTACTTATTTTTCCAATTTTAAATTTGATTATACTAAAAAATAAACTAATATGGCTATTCACAGAACTTTACCTACACTCCAGTGGCGTGTGGTTGATGAATGCTATGGATGCAGCGCATCCCTAAAATTTCAGAACATCAAGAGTATTTTCATATTATTATCATTTCCGTACAAAATTTGTATTAATTTGAAAGTTTATAATAGGAAAATAATAATGTTATTTCTGTTTTATATCTAATGTAATTGTTAATATAAAAAGAAAAGAAAGAAAAATTGTTTATGTAAATGTGCCAAATATTTGTTTAAATTTGTGTTTCTAATGGTCTTCAAATGTTAATGAAGTTAACAAGAAAATGTAGACGAATGTGTGGCATGACTATTTGAAGCCCTGAAGAAGTCAGCATAGTCGACGAAACGTTGGCTGATAAATAAAAAAGTCGCATATAAAAACATGTCCTTTTTTCCTATTATAAACTTTCCAAGTATTTTCATAGAATGGGGGGGGGGGGCAGATTATTATTATTAGTAGTAGTAGTAAAAATATGGATGTAATTAATTATAGACACCATTTTCTCAATAATAAATTTCAAAGTAGGTATCTTTTCAATTTAGCATTAGGCTTCACGAGTTAAAAATTTTGATTTTTTTTTTTTTTTTTTATCAACGTATGGTTTGAATGAAAATGCCAAAAATTGGCCAGAAAGTTGAACTTATTTATATAAAGTTTTCTGCCAATTTCCAGCTCAACTGTTTAAAAGCTTAAACAGCATTCAAAGATACAATTTTAACTTTACAATACACTTCAGTGAAGTGCGGTCCGTGGATGCTATGGAATTAAATTGATTTTCGAAATATGTTTTTTATATATTTTTTGAAAATATATTAAAAATATAAAATTTTTGTGTTAAATTTATATAAAATTATATACTAGAGCAACATAAAAATAATTTTATTTTAAGAATATATAGAAAACATAAACTTTATATAAATTTAACACAAAAATTTTATATTTTTTATATATTTTCAAAAATATATAAAAAACATATTTCGAAAATCTATTTATTTCTATACGGGGCAGTGCATCCCTAAAATTTCAGTACGTCAATAGTATTTTCATAGCGTGTCAAATTTGACAAATTTGAATCTCGAGTAGCTTTATTTCGCTATCTTTAATTTAAAATTTATGGAACTTTTTAAAGTTAAAATATGAAAAGAATTTTCCAGATTTAATATTTGAATCACACTTGAAAATACTTTGATTTTATCAAATTTAAAATTGAATTAGATTACATATCCTCGACTCCTGAGTTTAATTTAAAATCTAAAAGTTGCATAAAAAATTAATCTAGAATGATAAATTGAAAGATGTTTTGGAAGAAAAGTGTTTGATTTAATACAATAAGTTTGCACTATACATTACACAAGGACGTAGAATGAAAACAATCCAAGAAACAATCACACCCAGTTTTTGCATTTCTAGCTCTCTAGGGGCCCAGAGATTATGTATACAAAATTTGGTTGAGTTTGGTCCAAGAGCAAGAATTTTCATATTTTGACGCCCCTTCCCTTTTTGAGTGGTTTTTTGGGGGAATATTTTAAACAAAAGTTGTCAGAAATCACATCCCCTACAACTTTGCTCATAATAAAATTTGCCGTAGGGTTAATAGTTTAGGAGTTATTTGATAATTTTCATTCGTTCGCCCCACCCCCCCAAACCCCCTTTTGGGGTCAAAATATCAAAACGTTATATAGCTAAAAACGTATGTTAGATCTGATAGAAATATGAAATTTCATAATAATCCCTTCAGCCGTTTTGATGTGAATACTGAGCAACTTTTCGGAAACCACGGAAACATACATACATACATACAGACATACAGGAATTTGTTGAGGGTGTTTTCGGTCATAACTTTGCTTGAAACGTGTGCAACCAAAATTTGTTGTGATTTGGACCAATGTGCAGACAAAACCTTAATTTTATATATATAGATATTTAATAAAATAATTTATAATGATTTAGGAATGAGAGCCCGCTGTTTTGGACCATAAACAATTAATAATATCTCGCTTTTAAATATTAGCATCTTCTATTGTAAGTACCAAATTGTATTCGATTTTTGTATGGAGGATGGAGAGAGAGGGGAAGAATATGGAATTGGAATAATTATCGGAAAAGAGGTTTTTTTCTTTAATTAGTTTTTTCCTCTTATTAAAAACAAGGACTAAAAGATGATCAAGGACAGTCGATGGTGGAGAAGTAATCTCCGGAATCGAAGCTTAAAAACAATGTATGCATAAATTCATGTAAAATAATTGGTTTGGATTTTTGTATGAAAATTGCATTATTTTAAATTATGTTTTAACACAAACTGAGTAATTTTCTTACGATGCATACGTGAAATTTCATACAATTCGTTCAAAGGGCCTAGGATTTTTGATAGTTCTATTTTTTGAACTCCCCCCCCCCTACTTTGGCCTCTAAAGAAATAATCACTCTCTTTTTTTAAAAAAAGAACCCTTTCAAAGTAAATTTCACCTATCTTTGTTTTTTAGGTTGAAAATTTTATAAAAGAGCCCTCCCCCAATTTCGGTCCCCAAAAGAAATATAATAACTTCCATTTTTATTATAGGATCCTTTAATAAGTAAATTGTATTTTTCTTGTTGTTTTATTTTCGTTTGAAAATTTTAAATTTTATATTGTTTAAGAACACCCCCCCCCTCCTCTAAAATCGACCTTTCCATTTATTTTCAATTCTTCCTCAGAATCTGAAAAACTAAAATATATCTAAAGACAATCAGTTTTGTTCATGTTTTTGAAATACCTAATATTATTTCATATTATTTGTTCTATATATTCTCTGGCTGAGGGTAATATGTAAGGAAATCCCTGACGGGTCTGTCAGGACACCAGCTCGTACGGCCTAAAGAAGCCACTGTATTGTACCAACTTGTGTTAATATAAATTTTTTTTATATTTTAATGAAAGAAATACTTTACTGAGAAAATGACGTTTAGTTTTTGGTAACACTCTGTATTAAGCATGAATTATTTTCGAAATAGGGCTAGGAATTTTTTTTTTTTTTAAATAGGATCTTAGAATATTTATTCATATACCCCTTGGGTGTCCTTGACCTGTATATTATGTATAAATATTCTTTATTTGTGATTAATGAAAATTTTATTTGAAAAAATGTCAAAATAAAAATGGCCATTTATTTTTAATAAACTTTTAAACATTATTTTTTCGCTATTATCTTATCCGAGTATAAAGGATTGATTCTCTTTTCATTTTATTACTATTTATTTCTCTTCAGTTGAATTAGAGTCTTAATAAGGACCAGTCGGTTGTTCCAAGTGCGGGATTACTTTGTTTTTGCGTTGTTCTATTGTTGTGTGCGATGTTCACTAATCTTGTACAGGATTGTTGATGCTTACAAGTCTCCTCAAGGTAATCATTTATACTACATTTTTTATAGATATTTAATTTTCTGATTTTTACTTCCCCGATCAATAAAAATTTTAAATTTTATACCATGAACGTACTCTAATCAATTTTGATTCTTTTCAAAATAAAATTCAAATTGTATGTTGCCCTCGCAATTAATAAATAATAATTAATTAATTAATATTAAATTAAAATAATTTATAATTATTTACGAAACAACCCCCCCCCACCCCTTTTAATTTTGGACTATTTAGAAATTAATAATATCTCCTTTTAATTATGAGACTATTTTTTAACCGACTTCAAAAAAGGAGGAGGTTCTCTATTCGATTGAATTTTTTTTTTTTTTTTTTTTTTTGTGCCTATGTTACCTCATATCTCCGCCAATTCTCAACCGATTTTGAAAAATTTTTTTGCATTGGGTCCAGTCTAGCTTCCGATTGGTCCCATTTTTTTCGTATTTTTTTCATAGGTATTAGACCTTTTTTATTAGGTTTGTTTAGACCTAACCTCTTTGTTTATGAACCGATTTCGATGGTTCTTTTTTTATCCGAAAGGGGTGTCTTAGGGATGGTGTCATATTAATTTGGTCAAGTTCTGATGATATGATCACTATTAATGACATCACTAAAAAGAGAAAAATAAAAATAATTTTTAAGAAAAAAATAAAAACCGACTTCAAAAAATTAAATGCAACAAATAAAATACACTAAAAGGTATAAAATAATTATTATCTTATTTAGTTACAACTAAACGACGAAATAATAACATGAAATTACTTTTTGAAGTTGGTGCCAAACATATACCTTTTGTGAATCGCACTCGACGGATCTTACTTATACGTTTGGAGGGTATGCTCGCTTATAGGTATAGTTTGTTTGGTACCGACTTCAAAAAGTAATTTCATGTTAATATTTCGTCGTTTAGTTGTAACTAAATAAGATAATAATTATTTTATACCTTTTAGTGTATTTTATTTGTTGCATTTAATTTTCTGAAGTCGGTTTTTATTTTTTTCTTAAAAATTATTTTTTGTAGAAATATCATCTTTCTTCGATTTTTGTTTGAAATTATTTTTGACCCGGTCGTATAGGATTCATATGCGAAATTTCATTTTCCATTAAAGGCTCGTAAAAACTTATATTGATAGTTCTAATTTTTTGAACCCCCCTATTTTGGCCACCGAAAAAATAATAACTCTCTGTTTTATTATATGTTCATTTAATTGTATCTTTCATTTTTCTCGGTTTTTTTTAGTTATAATTATAATTTTTACCCCCTCCCCTCTTAATTTTTTGTTCGATTTCAACCAAAATCTAATCAGCTATTAATCTAAATGGACCTAAGCTACATGTCAAATTTCGTTTTGATATTCAAACTAATTTTTGAGCTAGTGCGTCCACAAAAATTTGGTAACGCACTTACTAACGTACTAACACACAATTTGATAAAACATTTATTATCTCGAAAAATATAATTTTTTCGATCATCACTTATTTGGACTTTTTGTAGGCCAAAATGTCACGGTTTTGTCCAATTTTTTTAATCAAAATAGTTTCAGCCGTTTTTGAGATATTTCGAAAAAACCAAGCAAAAAAAAAAAACACTTTCTTCATATACGATTACAATACTTGACCATGTATGATAAAGTCAAAATTACTGGGTAACGTACTACAATTCTTCTACAATTAAGAACCAAAATTTTCAATTTTTTCCAAGTATTGATTTTTTAAGAGTGTAAAATTGCAGGAAAAATTTAAAAAGAATATATGTAAGGGAAGTATTTTTTTTTTGTGAAACCTACCTCGTATCTTACGCAATTTTTACTTTACCATACAGGGTATGGTCAAGTATTGTAATCATGCATGAAAAAAGTGTTTTTTTTCTTCTTTTTTTCGAAATATCTCAAAAACGGCGAAAACTATTTTGATTAAAAAATTTGAGAAAAGCCTTGGTATTTCGCTCTACAAAAAAGCTCTTATAAGTGAACATCGAAAAAATTATATTTTTTGAGATGATGATTGTTTTGTCAAAATGTCTCTTAGTTTGGTCTGGTTGTCTGGTTGGGTGTCCGTTAGTCTTGCGTTCCCAAATTTTTGTGGAATATCAAAACCAAATTTCACATGTAGTTTTGGTCCATTGAGATTAAGAGCTGATTAGATTTTGGTGCATATCGACCCAAAATTAGGGGGGTGGAGAGGGGGGTTAAAAATTAAAAATCTAGGCCATTTGACCAAACTCAACCAAATTTTGTAGACATAATCAGTGGACCCCCAGAAGCCTAAAAATGCAAAAACTAACCGCCAAAAATGGGGAGAGGGGGGTGTAGGGTCAAAAAATGCAAATCTTGACCATTTACCAAACTCAACCAAATTTTGTATACATAATCACTGGACCTCCAGAAGTCTAAAAATTCAAAAACTAACCCCCCTACATTTTTTATAATGATATTGATACAAGAAGAAGTTGCACCAAGAAGGTACAACCTCTGTAGTCCGTGGTGGACCCTTATTGTAACGTGAAGATAAGGGGAGATTTAGGGATTGGGTAGCAGAATGAATATAAATAATTTTATTAAATATTAAATATAAGTGAGGGGCTAGGTTGTATGGTAAAGTCAAGTGGATGGCCACATCAGAACACGTTAGCTTATTTTTTTTGAAAGCTACCTCGTATCTTTCTCAATTTTTATTATTATATTAAAATCTTTCACCTAGAACCAACACCTATCTCCTTAAAAGTTACTCGAAAATTAAATATACACTCAAATTTGAAATAGATTTAAAATAATTCTATATATAGGACATTAATAAAAATAATTTTTAAGAAAAAAATAAAAACCGACTTCAAAAAATTAAATGCAACAAATAAAATACACTAAAAGGTATAAAATAATTATTATCTTATTTAGTTACAACTAAACGACGAAATATTAACATGAAATTACTTTTTGAAGTCGGTGCCAAACTAACTATACCTATAAGCGAGCATACCCTCCAAACGTACTAAGTAAGATCCGTCGAGTGCGATTCATAAAAGGTATATATTTGGCACCAACTTCAAAAAGTAATTTCATGTTAATATTTCGTCGTTTAATTGTAACTAAATAAGATAATAATTATTTTATACCTTTTAGTGTATTTTATTTGTTGCATTTAATTTTTTGAAGTCGGTTTTTATTTTTTTCTTAAAAATTATTTTTATTTTTCTCTTTTTAGTGATGTTATTAATAGTGATCATATCATCAGAACTTGACCAAATTAATATGACACCATCCCTAAGACACCCCCTCTCGGATAAAAAAAGAACCATCGAAATCGGTTCATAAACAAAGAGGTTAGGTCTAAACAAACCTAATAAAAAAGGTCTAATACCTATGAAAAAAATACGAAAAAAAATGGGACCAATCGGAAGCTAGACTGGACCCAATGCAAAAAAAATTTTCAAAATCGGTTGAGAATTGGCGGAGATATGAGGTAACATAGGCACAAAAAAAAAAAAAAAAAAATCAGTCGAATAGAGAACCTCCTCCTTTTTTGAAGTCGGTTAAAAAGAGGTAATTTTTGTTGGCATTTATTAAAAGGCTTAGGAGATATCACAATTTTTATGTTTTGTAAAAATTCGAAAAATGTTAGTTTTACTTGATTTTCTATGAAAATGGCTGACATTTCGAAATTGGGTAGTTCTATATGTTTTATATCCATTTTATCTAAAACTAAATTATTTCCTTAAGGTAAAAGTTCATTCAGCGTTCTTTGAAAAAAAAATATTTTGAACCTAACTCTGATAAATTCTAACGGATTTTTATGAAATTTAGCAATTATTTAAAACTACTTACTGTTTTTTTTTTATGTCAAATCCGCACTTTTTGTAAAATGACTTTACACTTAACATCAATAGATAAATATTAACTTCGACTCATAGCTAAGGTTGTAGTGATTTTAAAGGGATCGTTTAATTAAAGTAAATTGTTAAAATATAATATTGAAATAACTTTCTACGAGAACACTTTTTAACCGACTTCAAAAAAGGAGGAGGTTCTCTATTCGATTGAATTTTTTTTTTTTTTTTTTTTTTGTGCCTATGTTACCTCATATCTCCGCCAATTGTCAACCGATTTTGAAATTTTTTTTTGCATTGGGTCCAGTCTAGCTTCCGATTGGTCCCATTTTTTTTCGATTTTTTTCATAGGTATTAGACCTTTTTTATTAGGTTTGTTTAGGTTTGTTTAGACCTAACCTCTTTGTTTATGAACCGATTTCGATGGTTCATTTTTTATCCGAGGGGGGTGTCTTAGGGAGTTATACTACATAGAGTGGGCAAGTTAAGAATTGACACTTTGCCCACTCTGTAATTTATAACCTTACCACATGAAAAATGTTAACCTTTCATTCATAAATTAATTCCTGTGAATACATTGTAATAGACTGACGAAGAGGGCAAAGCGATATACATAACAAATAAAATTTATAATTCCAGCAGAAGACACACTCTTTATTGTCTCCTTCAATATATAAAAATTCTGCTACTTCGGCAAAAACTTTCAATTTATGTATCGATTTATACCAAAATATAACTGCAATGCACCAAAAGTAGATGTGAAATTTTTCATTTTGATATTCAAACTACTAGTTTTTGAGACGAAATTTGGCATCGTACTAATAGATATTTTGACAAAATAATTAATATCTCGTGAAATATAATTTTTTCAATGTTTAGGTTCTAAAGGGTTTTTTTGTTTTGTTTGGCTCATTTATTTAACAAAATAGTTAATAATTTGAAAGTTTATATTGGGAAAATAAGGACAAGTTTTTATGTGTGACTTTTTTATTTATCCACCAACGTTTCGTCGACTTTGCCGACTTCTTCAGGGCTTCAAATAGTCATGTCATATAGGGATAAAAAGGAAAAATATTTTATTCTATTTTTTGTAAGAAGTGATTACTGTTCTGTTCTGTATTGATAAGGTTGTTATTAAAAAGAGAAAAAAATTGTATTTTTTGTGAATGTGCCAAATATCTTTTGAAAATTGTATTCTGATGGCCTTCAATGGTAACGAAGGTAAGAAGAAAATTTAAACGAATGTGTGACATGACTATTTGAAGCCCTGAAGAAGTCGGCAAAGTCGACGAAACGTTGGTGGATAAATAAAAAAGTCACACATAAAAACTTGTCCTTATTTTCCCAATATAAACTTTCAAATTATAAATTAAATTATGGACGGAAATGATAATAAAAAATAGTTAATATTTCAATTTTGTATCATTCGTATCCATGTAAATTTGTAAAAGAAATAGTAGGGAATTGGATAAAATTTTAAAAACACAGAGATTTTATTAAATGAACCTGACGTTTCGTAAATTTATTTTGACTTCCTCAGTGGCCCATTTTATCACTCTTTGTCAAAAAACAAAATGGGCCACTGAAGAAGTCAAAATAAATTTACGAAACGTCAGGTTCATTTAATAAAATCTCTGTGTTTTTAAAATTTTATCCAATTCCCTACTATTCCTGTTACAAATAGTTTCAATTTTTGGATTACTAGCTTACTATTTCCGGTTGAAAAATGCACAGTGGGTCGGAGATACAGAAATGTTGGAATCTATGATAACAGAATTCGGCCCACGGATTGGACAGCCCTAGTTTAGCTCAAATAAATGGAATAAAAGATTTTCTGTGTCACGTGGCTGGAAATAGGGCACTGAGGGAGTGTCTTTGCATGGAGATATGACAAGTTCGTCATAAGATTCTTGCACGAAGCCACCAAGCATCTGCCTCTGTATAAATAATAAATTAACCCCCTCTCTAATATTCTAGCATGGTTTTTTTAACCCCCTAATGAATATAAACGAGACCGAGGTGGAAATTAGGTAGAGTTGGGGGTGCTGATTCAGATGCGGACAGATTATGATAAATGACGAGAGAGAGAGAGAGAGAGAGAGGCCACCCCTTTTGTCTTTAACCCCCGACGCCTTCGACTTTCCAACCCCCCCCCCCACAACCGGAAACAACCCTCGCTCATCAACCACCCTTAATCCTTGCACGCCTTTTATTTACATCATCGACATGGCGTTATACAAGGGCTGATAGGGCGAAATCCGGAAAAATGGATAAAAAAATATGAAATTGCATAAATGATGGATGATTTGTCATCACTCCCGTTTGGCAAAAGCAAATCTTAATAAATTATTATTAGGTTAACGTGTTTTAGAAATTCCCTTACTTTATTATACTCTTCATCTTGTATTTTTGGTGGGCGGGCAATTAGAGTGACTATTTTAAGAGAATATATTTAAAATTGGAGGAAAAATTGAAAAAATTTTCATGACTTTGTATGCTAGGCCATATATGTTTAAGTTTTGATTCAATTCAGGGTTGTTGCGTGGGCGGGGTGACCGGGGCGATCGCCCTGGGCGGCGCGGCTTGAAAAAGTTTTTAAAATTTTTATACTTGTTTGATTTCTAACTACTTACCTAATTTCAAATATTGTAGGAATTAGAAGGTAGAATATCGTAATGCAAAATATACTGTTTTATGTATAATATATTCCGTTTTTTACAAGAAAATATCGCCAATAACCGTTTGTTAAGGCCAGAGGCGTAGCCACGGGGGGGGGGTCAACCTCCCCTTAAGGGCAGGGCTAATGGTATGAGTAACGGCAACGACAAACCGTTTCTTATGGTAACTAACCGTAATTAAATATATTTCATATAGCCCAGTGTATAGAGGATCCAAAAAAAGCTTCAGCTTACATTGCAGGAAAATATTTTTTTTCTGTGATCGTTTGGTATGATGTGGGTATGCCAAATCTAAGTTTGAGACATCGAAAGTGCGGGGGACAACTTTTAGTGGCCGAAAAACTTCGAAATTTTCGGAATTTTTCCAATTTTTCGCTTATAACTCGAAAACGGTCCATATTTTATAAATAACCGTGTTATAGTAAATTAAAGAGGATAAAATTTCGAGTCGATTAAAATAAAATGCAAAAGTACTTTGATTTTTTTATGGGTATCCAAATGAAGTCGGTTAAAAACAGCCCCCGGGATCACTTTTGACTATCCTAAAAATTCCTACTTTTTTCGATTTTTTCCCATTTTGAACATGATGGAGCACGTTTTAGACAAAAGACCGATCTATACATTTTTAAAATTGATTAAATTTGATACAATTCAAACAAAGTTTCATCTTAATTAGATAATAGTAACCCGTGCCGCAATGAGGTTTAAGTGGAACACTTAGAAAAATTTAGTTTTTTCAATTAATTTTCAGAAAAAAAATATTTTATTTAAACTTTTAATACATTCTGTGATTGTATAATATAAATAAATATTTTTAAACATTTTTTAGAGTTAAAACAATTTTCAAAATTATCAAAAAAATTATAAAAAGTATAAAATTATATAAAAAATAAACTGCAACGGATCGTTTGCTAAACTTTATCCAAATTCATTTGAAATATTAATATGTTTGTTCCTTTATTATTAATCGGAGTATCACTTGCAATTTGTAGTTCATATTGACATTAATTCAAAAATAATTCTCATTTAAGAGTCGAGGAATAACTCCATTCCGGCCGGATTTGCGACATTTCGGTTATTGTTGTAACCATTGCTGAAGCCAAACTCAGGCTTGAGTTGTTTACCAAAAGAGGAATTTAGTCTTTTTTGATTTTTAAGTTCTCGATTCTTCCACGTTTTCAATAGAGGTTGCCATTAATGGTCAAAACATCAAAAATGGAATGCAATAAGGTTATTCCTCTAGTATTAGATAAGAATCGATCGTTATTTTTGATTTTATGTCGATTCCTCCATGTCTTCAGCAATGGTTACCAATAATAATCGAAACGTCAAAAACCTAATGTAGAATTGTTATTCCTCAAGTATTAGATGAGAATCGATGTCTATTTTTTATTTTAAGTCGATTCCTCCATGTCTTCAGCAATGGTTACCAATAAAAACCGAAATGTCAAAAATCCAATATAGAATGGTTATTCCTCAAGTATTAGATGAGAATCAATCGCTATTTTTGGTTTAAAGTCGATTTCTCTATGTCTTCAGCAATGGTTACCAATAAAAACCGAAACGCCAAAAATCCAATATAGAATGGTTATTCCTCAAGTATTAGATGAGAATCGATGGCTATTTTTGATTTTAAGTCGATTCCTCCATGTCTTCAGCAATGGTTACCAATAAAAACCGAAATGTCAAAAATCCAATATAGAATGATTATTCCTCAAGTACTAGATGAGAATCAATCGCTATTTTTGGTTTAAAGTCGATTTCTCTATGTCTTCAGCAATGGTTACTAATAAAAACCGAAACGTCAAAAATCCAATATAGATTGGTTATTCCTCAAGTACTAGATGAGAATCAATCGCTATTTTTGGTTTAAAATCGATTTCTCTGTCTTCAGCAAAGGTAACGGATAAGAAAACAACGCAGTTGCTATGGTTACTCATAAAAATTCCTCCCAAATTTTTAGCATTTCACAGAGAGAAGCCTATCCATTCTTACTTAAGCAAGGCTAAATGAGCTATATTAAAACTTTCAAATGAATAAATTTTAAAGAATTTAAAAAATTAAAAAAAGTACCATCTTACTCTAGAGTAAAGTACTTTAAAATATAATTTTACTAAAAACTTTATTTAACCTTTTTTGTGGTCCCCAAGGTACTTAATTAGGATATTAAATTTCATCAAAATTGGTTAAGTCATTTTCAAGATATTTAGAAAAAACTAAAAAAGTACTGAAATAAAGTACTAATGTTTGTGGGCCGATATGTACCAAAAACTAATCAGCGCTTCATTTTGTTAAACTAATGGTAGGTTTTCAATTTCATTTCAATCGGTGTAACGGTGTGGAAAAAATCGTGGGCCAAAAAACGATAACATACATCCATCCATACATACATACATCCATCCATCCATCCGCACGCACTAAATGAAAAAATCGCACTTTTTGGCCTCTCGACGAGACCCCTTGTAATTTTTGGCAAAACCGTCACGTGCTAAAATTCAACCTAATTGAATACTACAATTTGTGACTTTAATTGAGTCCATAGGTTCCGTAGTCTTTACCTGAGGACCCTTTGAAGCCACGCTTGCCCCGAGAGCGATTACAATACTTTACCCATGCTTTGCATTGAATAAAGTTAACTTAAATTTAAAATTTCTTGTTTTAATAAGGGATGTTAATACCTCTTGACGTAGTGGGTTAATGCTGATCCTCAATACCTCCATTGGTATGAATCGGTACAATACTCTTTCTTCATTTGAAGCCTTAATTCGACCAGATACACCAGGTGTCCTGGCATAACAGTTTGTTTCTCTATATTGTTTTATCCAAGTGAGCTCTGTGGATACTTCCAACCAATGCCGATGCTTTAAGTCGTTGAGCGACATACCGATACGATCTTGCATCATTTATTAGAGCAACATCTTGAAATACTTCCTCGGTCTTTAGAGGCATTATGCTTGGACAATATCTCAAATGAAATTAAATTAAAAGATGAGATATTCAAATCGAACTAAAAAACATTAAAATATTCAATTTAATTCGATATTAGACGATAATCATTTAATACAATTCAATAAAAGGATCAGATTTCAAACCTGAAAAATTATTCATTTAATTTTAAAGGGTTTAAATTAAAGTAATACATTGTTGTCACTACTATATACTCTACGGTGCAAAAAATAGATCCACCAATAAAAACTTTATTAAATAGCAAATTATTTTTAAAATTTTTACAAATAACCATATAATTTGTTCTATTAACTCTTAAACTAACATATTCAATAAATATTGTTGATAATTTTTGAATTTTATAAAAAAAAAAACAAGTAAAATTAAATTAAAAGATACAATTACAAATTATCATACTTTTTCAATATCACTTTAATTTAAATAAAATTTTAATAAAAGATCAAATTCCATTTGAAATATCAATAAAATGAATAATTTTGAATTAAGCATCATTGATAGAAAGATAAAATATACAAAATGGATATTTCTGAAGTTCAAGAAGTTCAAATTGTGTGCCTAATTATTCAAGGGCTAAGTCAATGACATATGGCAAGTACACTTGCAATAAGCAATAATTTCAATAATGTATGGTTACTTGTAAAAAAACAATTTAAAATGAATTACTATTTAATAAAGTTTTTATTGGTGACTCGTTTTTTTTGAACTTCAGTGTATGTGAGCTCCTATTTCACTTGTCCGGATTATTTAATTTATTTATTTATTTCATTTTCAACGGCTAAAAGTCTCAATTTACAAAATTATAAAATTATACATTAACAATACTCATTACATACACAACAATACATTAACAATACTCATTACATATATCAACAATACATTAACAATACTCATTACTTATATCAACAATACATTAACAATACTCATTACATATATCAACAATACATTAACAATACTCACTATATACATACACAATAATACATTAACAATACTCATTACATATATCAACAATACATTAACAATACTCACTATATACATACACAATAATACATTAACAATACTCATTACATATATCAACAATACATTAACAATACTCGCAAACAATACTCAATTTATCGCGCGGAGAATTTACCATGCTCGAAGCCCCTAAAACCTTGGTAAATTGGATATTGAATTGTATCTAAGTTTCTGAGATTGGCTCGTGATCCCGGCTTCTTTTCCTTCTGCTCTGTTCTTTTCACGATTGAGGGGCCAGCCCATACAGGCCTTTAGGGGATCCACCTTCTGGTGTATCTCCTTCTCTCATCAATATCATTAAAAAAAAAAAAAAAAAAAAAAAAAAAACTCATTAAATAGACAAATAATACATTAACAATACTCATTACATACATCAAAACATTACATAATTATATATTAGCATTACATTAATTATTCATAAATAAATGTGAGCTTCTTGAATAATGCCGCTACCTTATTGATTTCCAAAGAAAATTCCTGAGGGTTAACCAATTTTGGTGCCAACTCATTGTAACAATGATAGAGTCTGAAGACTGGATTCTTTCAGGTTGTCTACCTGGATAGAATGGCATTGTTCTTCTTAATGCATAATTGGGGTTATGTAGAGGATTTTAATAGTTAATGTGTGGTTAGGGGTTTCTATATCTTTTTTAAGCCCCTTGTATTTATTTTCACCCTTTATACTTCCACCCCCGCAATTTACTCCAACCCAATGAGTGGCTGTTTAATCTCATCCACCCTTAAAATTCTTGATCCCCAGTTCGGATTTATTAAACAGTTATTCAATCATCGTTTATCTCCTGAAAACAACCTACAAATATGGATAAAACGATTTCTTATAGATCTAGAGCATGATGACGAAGATTTCTGATGGATTCCATGTAAAAGGTGATTTAATAAGTAAAAAACAAACAAACAAAAAAACGGAATTCTTCATAAACTTGTCATCGTTATAGAAACCGGTAAACATGATGACTAACGTACTACTCAATGCAGCAGCTTTCTGAAATTCTAATTAAACGACACACTTTTACAATTGCAATTGGGTTCGTTATTAAATCGAAATCGATTTACACACCAAGGGGAGAGAAAGTATTTGTGTGGTTCCGGTATTTCCCGGCAGATGTCTCGCTTTGCGGTCGGCCACGTGCCGTGACTCTTTGGGTGGGGTACAAAACTTCGTGGGGCACACGCTTGAACTATATACTCTATTTATTTATATGAGAGCACATGTTTTAATAATTTTAGAACGCTGGGTGGCAGGGGGTACGCAGCCTGCATGGAGCTTTCAATTTATACTTGAACAGCTTGGGACAATTTAAAAATAGGATCATTGCACACACAGACCAGCATCCAATCTCTCTGGATCTGGCTGCTTGCTTGGCTGGCCAACGACTCGACAGAAACGTTTGTTTTTATTCCCAGGCGTATATACAAACAGACCTGCCTATGCCTACATACCCCACACATACATACCTATATAAAAAATCCGGAGAAAATATATCCTACCTAAGTTATCTAACACATTTATTTATACTTTCACTTGTATATTAAAGAAAATGGAAATACGGGGCTCAAAATAGTAGCGACTCTGCTGTACCTACGGACATAATTCACAGTTTAAGTTTTCTCAGACGCTGGGAAACGGAAATATATTTTTAACTAATAAAACATTCACTTTATGGTCCTTCCCAATCTTTGTGAATAAAGTCATATTTTTGAATATTGAAGTCTAAAAAATACAAAATTTGAAGATGTAATTTTCGTTCTTCGGTCCAACAACCTGATGAATTATGGTGTCCGTTATTTACCAAATTGATTTTTTTTGCAGCACCCCCTAAATTTTATGCTTATGGTTTAAAAAAATACCAGACCAAAAACAGCTCTTAATATTCGTATTAAACCATGCCTCAAAAACGATACATTTCCCATATAAATAACATGAGATTTTGCAGCTTTTTATATTTAATTTTTTTTCTTTTGAACAAGTCCTGAATAATTCTGCTATTGACCAGAATTCAAAATAAAATCATAAGTACTATACTTTTGGAGAAAAAAATATTTTTGCCGGACTTTAATGTAAAAAAAGTCTCATTATCCTAGCTAGTAAGGCAAATTATTTAAAAAATTGGCCCATTTAGTTGAGATTTCAAAATGGTACAGCACTTTGTACTTATTTCTTTAAAAAAAAAATATTTGTATTTTTTGGCACAATTATCTAATTTAACGACATTAGTACATCCGGATGTATCCATAGTAAGATGTCCGTTATCTACCAAGTTGATTTTGTTTGCAGTGCCCCCTAAATTTTTATCTTATCGTCTAAAAAAAATATCAGGCCAAAAACAGCTAGTATTCATATTAAACCGCGCCCTAAAAACGATACATTTCCCATTTAAATAACATGTGATTTTGCAACTTTTTACATTTAATATTTTTTCTTTTGAACAAGTGAACACACAGCAACGAGAAATACATATTCTTGTACGAAATTGAACGCTCTACAAGAAAGGTATATTATAATTTTTTGATAAATTCACTTTTTCAAGAGTTATTCGAAGTAAAAGTTTAGGATCCAAATACATGTAATGTAATACATTATTTTCCATTCTACAAAATTTTTTCTCAATTTTTTTATTATAATACAGTCAGAAATAGAAATTTTTTGAAGTAAATGACCAAAATTTAATCTAAATAATAATAATTTCTTCGTAAAAGTAAGATAATCTAAAAATTGACTATAAGTTCAACTCTAACTCTTGAAGTAGTGAATTTATCAAAAAAATCATTATAGAAATTTGTTGTAGAGCGTTCAATTTCCTACAAGAATATGTATTTCTCGTTGCTGTGTCTTCACTTTTTTAAATAAAAAAAATTAAATATAAAAAGATTCAAAATTCCATGTTATTTAAATGGGAAATGTTTCGTTTTTAGCGCACGGTTTAATTTGAATACAATCAATCCACAAAGCAAAAAATTTAGTGGGAGTTTTTTTTATTAAAACAATCTAATTAAATTGTGTTTTTATCCGTAAAGTTTTAGGGTAGTTGTAATTACTTCGACCCTTTATGTTTTCAGGTGTGCTGAAAAAGAATCTGAAATCTGCTAACAAAAATTTCGTGACGGAATATTGTCAAAAATGCAAAAAAATGTAAAAGAAATCTCATTTTTTGGCGGTTTTTTTGCTTATAACTCGAAAACTATCAACTTTTCGTAAATAACCTTCTTATTCAAAATGAAATTTCATAAAATTCCCTAAAAAGTTTTATTTATTTGTTTTTTTTTCTCCGACCAACCGTTCGGGCTCAAGCGCGAGTTTTTTTTTTTTTTTATGATAATGATGAGAGAAGGAGTTACACCAAAAAGGTGCAACCCCTAAAGGCCTGGGTTGGCCCCTCCATCGTGAAAAGAAGAAGAAAGAATTTTATGGGTTGGGCGGGGGTCGAAGGTATCTGTGGATACGGGTCTTAAATAGCTGAAGGTTATAAGTCGCGGGAAAGATGGTGGCAGGGATCGAGTTCCAGTCTCTGGAGGTCATAGGGATAAAAAGTTGGCGAAAGCGCTTGTTCGACTTTTATCCAATTTGACAGCGAAGGGGTGCTGAGCGTTAGAAAACCGCGTGTTTCTCGTAAAGAGGGCATTAGGGGGGGATAATTGATTTCAGCTCGACTGAACAGACACCGTGATAGTATCTGTAGTGAAAATTGACGTATTTTTTATGTTTCCGCAAATCCCAATTTTTTTTTTTCGATTTTTCCCATTTTAACCATGAAAGAGCACGTTTTCGACAAAGACCACCCTATATATTTTTAAACTAGATTAAATTTGAAACAATTTTTTGCAATTTTTCATTCATAAATTGAAAACCACTCATCCTAGAAACTTGATTTCTATCTCATTATCTAGGAAATTTTGTTGACTTGAACGTTACTTTGACTACTATTTTGGTAAAACTCTTAAATTTATAGATATACAGCATTTTCCATGACACTTTTGAGGATTCGGGTCATATCTTGTCATGAAAAATGCTAGATACTTACCTATAAATCTAACAGTTTTAACAAAAAAGTGGTCCAAGTAAACGTTCAAGTCAACAAAATGTCCTAGAGAATGAGATAGAAATTAAGTTTCTAGGATGAGTGGTTTTCATTTTATTTATTTATTTATTTAAGCCTTTTTTTGGAACATTTTGTATATTTATACAGTATTTAGAAAATAAAAGAGAACTAACAAGTTACAAAAAAGATTTTAGTATTATTACATGTATAGTATAATATATTATTTAAGTATTGTTTATTCGTTTTGCACCAGGCCTGTTTGGGCGTTTTCATTTTCGTTTTCATTTTATTAACCGATTTCAAAAAAGGAGGAGGTTCTCTATTCGACTGATTTTTTTTGTGTGTCTATGTTACCTCATATCTCAGCCAATTGTAAACAGATTTTGAAGATTTTTTTGCGTTGGGTTCAGTCTAGCTTCCAATTAGTCCGTTTTTTTTTAATTGGTATTAGACCTTTTTATTAGGTTTGTTCAGGCCTAACATCTTTCTTTATAGGCCGATTTCGATGATTCTTTTTTTATTGGAAAGGGGGTATGTTAGGGATGGTGCCATATTAATTTGGTCAAGTTCTGATGATATAATCAACGACGAAATAACGTAAATCTCCAATTCTTATGAGCAAATAATCGAAATTATGATAAATATAAAATCTTTTGTAAAAAAATCTTATAACATTCATTTAAAACCCGCAAATGTTTTGAGAGAATTTCTATATTTATGAATTGAATTTTATTATCATTTTCTGATTCATTCGCCTGACGCTTTCTCTTACGAGATGCATGCAAGGTATTATATTAAGTCACTAAAAAGAGAAAAATAAAAATAATTTTTAGAAAAAATAAATAAAACGCACTTCAAAAAAATTAAATGCAACAAATAAAATAATAAGAACTTAAAAATCAAATAAAATCCACTAAAAGATATAAAATAATTATCTAATTTAGTTACAACTAAACTACGAAATATTAACATGAAATTACTTTTTGAAGTCGGTGCCAAAACAAACTATACCTATAAGCGAGCGTACCCTCCAAACGTACTAAGTAAGATTCATAAAAGGTATATGTTTGGCACCGACTTCAAAAAGTAATTTCATGTTAATATTTCGTAGTTTAGTTGTAACTAAATAAGATAATAATTATTTTATAACTTTTAGTGTATTTTATTTGTTGCATTTAATTTTTTTGAAGTCGGTTTATATTTTTTTCTTAAAAATTATTTTTATTTTTCTCTTTTTAGTGATGTTATTAATAGTGATCCTATCATCAGAACTTGACCAAATTAATATTGCACCATCCCTAAGATACCCCTTTCCAATAAAAAAAAGAATCATCGAAATCGGTTCATAAACAAAGAAGTTAGTCCTGAACAAACCTAACAAAAAAGGTCTAATACCTATGAAAAAAATGGGACCAATCTGAAGGTAGACTGGACCCAATGCAAATTTTTTTTTCAAAATCAGTTCACAATTGGCGGAGATATGAGATAACATAAGTAGGCACAAAAAAAAAAAAAAAAAAAAAATCAGTCGAATAGAGAACCTCCTCCTTTTTTTGAAGTCGGTTAAAAATGAGATACACTTTTTTACTTTTACCTTCAAAAAGAGTATAACTATCATCATATTTACTTTACTTGAGTATTATACTATACGAGTTCCTGTGAACAACTGAGAATCCTCAACCTTTTAAAATGAAATGTTATTCTAGAATAATTTATTTGAAAATAAATTTAATTAATTAAATGAAAAAAATTTCAAAATTAAATATTTAATTAAATCTCGCAATTAGGACTTTCTCTAATTAAATTCACTAATTATACAAATTTGTAAATATTCTACATAATTGAAATATATTTAAATTTAATTAAACGATTGATTATTGTTATAAGTATTTTTTTCATTTGTATTTATTTATTTAATTATTTATTTTAATATCCTTAATAATCCTTTTTTTGAATCATCTCTTTTTAACCTTATTAAAGATTATTTTTTTGTTAGGTATTTATTTATTTATTTTTGTAATGTATAAGTATCTTTGGCTTTACTGATGTGTCTAAATGGGCTTTGTTCCCGATGACAATAAATAAATAAAAAGTTTCTTCTTGAAAAATATCCATCTAAATTCAGATCCTAAATGAATATTTAATTTATTTTTACTTTACCATACAGGGTATGGTCAAGTATTGTAATTGTGCATGAAAAAAGTGTTTTTTTTCCTTCTTTTTTTCGAAATATCTCAAAAACGGCTGAAACTATTCTAATTAAAAAAATTGAGCGAAACCATGGAATTTCGGTTTACAAAAAAGCCCCAATAAGTGAATATCAAAAAAATTATATTTTTCGAGATAATAATCGTTTTGTCAAAATGTCCGTTAGCTAGTCTATGCGTTACCAATTTTGTGGACGAGCTAGCTCAAAAACTAGTGTGAATATCGAAACCATATTTCACAAGTATTTTTGGTCCATTGAGATTAAGAGCTGATTAGATTTTGGTGCATATCGACCCAAAATTAAGGGGGTGGAGGGGTTAAACATTAAAAATCTAGGCCATTTAAGCAAACTCAACCAAATTTTGTATACACAATCAGTGGGACCCCAGATATCTAAAAATGCAAAAACTAACCGCCCAAAATGGGGTGGGGGGTAGGGGGGGTCAAAAAATTAAAATCTTGGCCATTTGCCAAGCTCAATGAAATTTTGTATACATAATCATTGGGACACCAAAAGTCTAAAAATCCAAAAATTAATCGCCCAAAATGGGGGGGGGTCAAAAAAATGAAAATCTAGGCCCTTGTACCAAACTCAATCAAATTTTGTATACACAATCAGTGGACCCCCAGAAGTCTAAAAATGCAAAAATTTACCGCCCAAAAAGGGGGGTGGGTCAAAAATAAAAATCTAGTCTCTTGTACCAAACTCAATCAAATTTTGTATACATAATCAGTGGGACCCCAGAAGTCTAAAAATCCAAAAATTAACCGCTCAAAATATGGGGGTGGGGAGGGGGTCAAAAAATGAAAATATAGGCCCTTGTACCAAACTCAACCAAATTTTGTATACATAATCTAAAAATGCAAAAACTAACCCCCCACCCCTACATGATTATAAATAATTTTATTAAATATTAAATATAAGTGAGGGGCAAGGTTGTATGGTAAAATCAAGTGGATGGCCATATCAGAACACATCAGCTTATTTATTTTACATGCATCTAATTTTATGAGTGTGTGTTAAGCGTGAATGTGTCAGATTATTTATTACCGATTAAATTTTCGAAGTAAGCCGAGATTTTTTTTTATTATTGTGTTGAAAAATGCATGTCTTCAAGCATGATTTTTTTTCTGCTTTTACTAGTATGTCTGGATTCAAATATGAACAAAATTTCGTATAAAGTTCGTTCTAGTGCACAAATGTTTATATTTTTAATGCCGTAGAATCTTATTCGATTTTCAGCTTTCTAGCTTTAAAACTTCTTGTCCATAAATACAGTAAACATAATTTTTTGAATAATTTATATATCATCATCATCATTTGATAGAGAATTGTCCTCTTCCAGGTTACCTTCAGTAAGTCGGTTTTCCATGCATGGAAGTAAAAATAATAACTGTTCAAAGTAGACATATTTACTTCGACGGAACTTTCTACAATCAACAATTGTGATTTGGGCGACGCCATATTCAAAATACACGCACACGACGCCAAATCACAGAGCGAACTGAACTATCGGCCGACTAAACAATCGTCATGTATGCGCAGGCGTGTATGCGCCAATACTGATTAAACAGTCGGCCGATAGTTGGCCGACAGATTAGTTTGAATGTAATCGGGTAGCCCATCAAACTTTTTTATCGGCCGATACTGAATCGCTGTAGTGTGCGCATATGCATTCCTCTCCATACTGATTAAGAAGCCGACCAAACTATCGGCCGATAAAAAGTCTGCAGTCTGCGGAGGCTCTTAAGAAGATTTATTTATAATATTGGTATAAATGAACAATTTATGCTTTAAGTTTATTATTAATTACTTATAATGGCGTCTCTAGGGTAAATGAGTGTTTACTTTTTTTTATTCTTTAATAAATATGCGAGTGAGCGATTCTTTTATTAGAATCTCATTATAGGAAAATGATAAAAAAGAGCGCGTATAGAATAATGTCTCTTCCTAGGCCAGCTAAGTCATTGCAAGGATGCCAAATATACAAGTCCAGACCTATTTCAGGCTAGTAGAGATTAATTTCTTAATTTAAATTATCCTAAGAACGATCTTTTGACTCTGGTTAAAAAAATATCTAAATCGAAATTAATATTAAGTACCTGGAACACCGAGCGATGCTCGGTAATTTTTTGATTCAGTTTAAAGCAATATATTCATATTATTTAAATTCAGTTAATAAGGTCGATTTTTAATTGCAGCCAAAATAAAATAAAATTAAAATAAAACTTAATTTATATTTTTGTCAACGTTTTGACCCGCTATGGCCATCATCAAGGCATATCAGATATCACTGGCCACAAAGTTTTGAATGTAATTGCAATTAAAAATAATATTAATATACACGGAGGTTCTTTCGTTGATCCTTTTAAATCCTGAAGAAGGAGGGACGATCCTTCGAATTGTCAGATTATTTAAGAGAATGAAATTGATATTCTAATCAATTATTTTATATAAAACTACCTTTAATTATTTAAATTGGCAAATTGTAATATATAATAATAATTGAATGTAATGGAAGGCAGCCCAGAGGTAGTGAGGAAAGAAAAAAAAATTAACACATAAAATAAGGTGTAATTTATTGGAATCCTTCCTCCTTTCCTTTCAAACCGACGTTTCGGAGGATTTTTCCCTCCTTCTTCAGGGTTTCCAAGGGTCAATGAATGAAACAAAAAATAAAATGATGATGAGGAAAAAATCCTCCGAAGCGTCGGTTTGAAGGGAAAGGAGGAATGATTCCAATAAATTACACCTTATTATATATGTGTTAATTTTTTCTTTCCTCACTACCTGTGGGCTGCCTTCCATTATATTCAATTAAAATTTCTACCAGGTCGTCTCTCTCCAGAGAAAATTTCGTTGCAAAAAAATATATAATAATATTTGTAATGATCTATTCATCATCATCATCAGCCTGTCGATAGCGACAATCCACTGCTGAATATAGGCCTCTTCCATCAAATGGAAGGGGGTTGGCATTAAGCCCCTTCCCCAATGATCTATTAGTGGAATTTAAAATCAAAAAACCAATTAATTTTATTAAAAGAAAATAAAAAAATGTAATTATAAATTTTTATTCAAACAATCACATGTGAATAATTATTTCAATTAACAAAAAAACCATCAAAAACAACTAAGCCGAAGATGAGACCGTGACAGATTGAATTGTCAACACAAAAACCCCCTAACCAGTGAATTTCATCCAAATCGTTAGATCCGTTTTCAAGAAACTGATTCTATATATATATATATATTCAAGAATTGCTCGTTTAATATAATAAAATTAATTCACTGAAACTTTAAACAGCTTGAAAAAGTTTCACTTTTTTCTCCAATTTGTCATTAAATTAGGAAAGATTGGTAACTTACTGAAATGATTATGTCACTGAACGGATAAACATTTCCCTTTCATCGGACATTTCTCAAATGAAAAATGAAGCTCTATTGGAGATGTTTGTATTGACATCTGTCAGAAGGGAGCGTCGTTTAGTGAGCGGCTCAAGACAAGACCAGTCCAATTGATAGTGTCTCTATCATCCATTTCAGACCAGAGGGGAGTCTAGTCTTCGTCTATTCCTATTGCTTGTCATTTGTCTGACTCTGTTGGCCGGAATTCCATAAATGCCCGGACATTAGAATTAGAGCTAACGTTCACGAAACAAACGTCACCTCTGCGCCTTGACTGTTATTAATTATTAGATATTCTTGCACGGAGGAAAAAATACTAAATAGAGAGAGAGAGAATGTCCATTTATCTTCTTCGGCTTGGCTAAGGAACTTTTGATGTGGGGGGATTGATCTCTACTCCTAAACATTGTGTAATTATGAAGTTAATTAATAAAACAATGAATTAACAAATTATTAATGTCACTATAGATAAATTATTAATTAGTAATTAACTAAAATTTGAATTTTTATTTAGATCACACATAATAAATTATAATTATTAGAATTTCAAAAGAGAATTTAAAATTAATCCACTTCTGAAAGGTACTTAATATAATCCCCTAATAATGGCCTTTTGTGGTCATTGCACATCTCATTTTAAAGTGAATAAAATAAAACAAAACAAAAATCGTCTAATTCTTATTACTTACAATTACGATTGATACAAAAAATTAGTACCATACGATGTATTTTAATGAGCAAAGTAGATACTACCATAAATAATTTTTAAGGAGTTAGGTGTTGGTTCTTGGTGAAACATTTTAATATAATAATAAAACTTGAGCAAGATGCAAAACTCAATTTTGTTTTATTTCTTTTTTTGTGAAATCTACCTCGCATCTTGCTCAAGTTTTATTATTATAGATACTACCAGCTCTTCAAAATAATGTTAGTACCTATTTTCTGTAAAATAATAGTAGCACTTGTTTTAGGTAACCAAAATACACGTACTCAACAAAAACAATCAATAAATACAAGTATTAGTGTGTAGAGCTGAACTGTTCAGTACAAATTATATATATATATATAGTGTGTGTATGTATACATTTATATATAGTACATATTAATAGGGTCATTGTGAATAATACTCTAATACATGGTATTGGGACTCAAATGTTGAGAAATAGGCGTTAAGAGCCATGTTATAGACAAAAAGGACCAATTTTTGAAAAAATTGTTTTTTTTTTTTTTGTTTTTTAATGCAATTGAATGCAAGTGCACCAGTAAAGATGCAGCTCCTATGGATCTCGAAAGACCCTTGCATTACCGAAGAGAAGGAAAAGTTGATTAAGTGAGAGGGTGTAGACGTAGGTGTCTATGCACCCCGGTTTTGAAGGTTTGAAGATTATAGGTGCTGGGAAAGATGGAGGCTGGGAGAGAGTTCCAGTTCCTTGAAGTCATGGGGATATATGTATTGGCGAATGACGTGGTCCGGCACTTTTCTAATTTGACCGCGAGAGAGTGTTGGGAGTTGGCAAAACGCGTGCTACGTGCAAAGCATGCTTTGGGGGGAATTATTGATTTTATCTCATCAGAGCACCTGCCGTGATAGTATCTATAGAAAAGGGAAAGGGCAGAGACATTTCTTCGATGAGCCAGCGAGTCGAGGGAGTCGGTGAGGGTAGAATCGTTAATTAGCCTGACGGCTCGTTATTTGACAGGCGCTAGTACCGGTTCTACTAAACCGAAATAAATAAAATTGCTATCATTATAAGTGGAATTTACAGAGCTTCAATTTATCAAATATTTATCTTTTTGATTTGATATGCCGTTTTAGAGTTATTCAAGAAAAGCTGAAAACCACCCGAAATTTGCTAATTTTGTGGCGCGCACAGCAAATTCCACTATCCAGATATGGGGGGAAAACTTAGGGTAGTAATATTGGAACACCAATAAAGGCATTTCCATAAATAAAATGTTTAGCGGAAGATAATTCCTGTAAATGCTTTTTTTCCACGTGATAAATTATAATTATTTATTGAACACGTACAAAAAATACAATATAACTACGACGAGACGTTTCGATCGACTTATTCTGTGATCGTTCTCAAGTATGAGCACCCACTCCGATACTCATACTTGAGAACGATCGCAGAATAAGTCGATCGAAACGTCTCGTCGTAGTTATATTGTATTTTTTGTACGTGTTCAATAAATAATTATAATTAATTATGTGTGATTTAAATAATAATTCAAATTTTAGCTAATTACTAATTAATAATTTATCTATAGTGACATTAATAATTTTATTAACTAATTTTCTAAGTTAAATTAAAGATTGTATCTTATAGAGTAGATTGATTGGATATTAATTTTTTTCATCACTCAAAAACTAAAGTATCGGAGGATTTTCCTTCCAACTTCGGGGTTTAAAAGGGCTCATTGAGGGAAAAATACAAGATATTTCTCCCATCTCTCTCTCCTCTAGCATTGCTAGAAATTTGTCCTATTTCTCATTAGAATCATCAATAGAATTTTTAAAGATTGGATTTTTTCTTTGCGCTGCCTTTCCATCACTTATCAATTAAAATTTCTACCAATTTGTCACTCTCCGAAGAGAAAATTTCTTTTAATACGGGAGCTTTATTATTTTTTTTTTTAAGATCCCATTTTAAAGTAAAACGGAACTAAAAAGTTTCAGACCATTGTAGATTGTAGTTTAAAATCCAAACTTAAAATTACAAATTATATGTATTTATTTGTCCCGAAATCAGAAATCGTATTAAAATTTTAATCAAACTGTTATTTTGGGAAAGGTCAAATTATTTGTGTGATCGAAAATAAAAATATTTTTTTTATCAAGGTTTGTGACATATCCCTATAAAATATCATTAATAGTCCAAGCAAAGCAAAGTGAAAAAAGGGCATTCACAACAATTATCTCCCGCTAAAGATTTTATTGCTGGAATAACTTTATTGGTGCCCCAATATCACTACCCTAAGTTTTTCTTCCAAATCTGAATTGTGGAATTTGTTCTGCTCGCCTCAAAATGAGCAAATTTCGGGAGTTTTTCTTAAATAACTCTAAAATAGCATATCAAATAAAAAATAATACATTAGATCAATTAAAGCTCTTTAAATTCTTCGTAAAATGATAACAATTTCATCCATTTGAGTACAGTAGAACCGGTACTGTCAAAAATACCATTTTTTTCCATATTTTTAAAAAATGTGTACTTTTTGTCTAAAACATGGCTCTTAACGCCTATTGCTCAGGATTTGACTACCAATACCATTTTATTTTAGTCTACCCTAGTACTGTTATTCACCATGACAATATGTACTATATATAAATGCATACAAACACACACACATATAATTTGCACTGAATTGTTCAGCTCTACACACTAATACTTGTATTTAATGATTGTATTTGTTGAGTACATGTATTTTGGTTACTAAATACAATTGCTACTCGTATTTTACGGAAAATTGATACTAACATTATTTTGAAGAGGTGGTAGCAACTACTTTGCTCATCAAAATATAGTGTATTGGTACTAATTTTCGGTATCAATCGTAATTGTAAGTAAGAAGAATTATACGATTTTTTACTTTATCCAATGCGAAGCATGGAAGAAAGTATTGGAATCGCTCTCGCGCCAAGCGCGACTTCAAAGGGTCCTCAGGTAAAGACTACGGAACCCATAGACTCAATTAAGGTCACAAATTGAAGTATTCAATGAGATTGAATTTTAGCACTTGACGGTTTTGCCAAAAATTACATGGAATCTCGTCGAGAGGCCAAAAAGTGCCATTTTTTTTGGAAGTGCGTGCGGATGGATGGATGGATGGATGGATGGATGGATGGATGTGTGTGTGTTATCGTTTTTTTCGTCCACAATTTTTTCCACACCTTTGCGCTGATTGAAATGAAATTGAAAACCTACCATTAGTTTAACAAAATGAAACGCTGATTAATTTTTGGTACATATCGGTACACAAACATTAGTACTTTATTTCAGTACTTTTTTAGTTTTTTCTAAATATCTTGAAAATGACTTAACCAATTTTGATGAAATTTAATATCCTAATTAAGTACTTTGGGGACCACAAAAAAGGTTAAATAAAGTTTTTAGTAAAATTATATTTTAAAGTACTTTACTCAAGAACTAATTAATATTTCAAATGAATTTGGATAAAGTTTAGCAACGATCCGTTGCAGTTTATTTTTTGTTTTATTTAAATCACTTTAAAATAAGACTGTGCAATAACCACAAAGTGGCCATTATTTAGGTCATTATAGTACGTATCAACTTTCAGAAGTGGATTAATTTTAAATTCTCTTTTGAAATTCTAATCCTCTCTTTTGATTTATTAATATAACATTACATTATATTCTATTCTGCTTATTAATTTAATTATTATTCATTATTTTAATAGAAACGATTTTTCTTTTTTTCTACTCATTTAAAAATTCATTTCCTTAGAATAAAAATGTAAATGGTTGGAAAATTTGAGCATGCTTGTTTTAAGACTTGTCTCCAAAGGATTTATGATAGCTTCTGGAGAAATTTATGATCAGGTGTTGCACGTTAGAGTTAGAGAAGAAGAAGGCAGCCCTTTCGACAGTAATTATCGAACCGAGAGAGATATCCATGATTCATTGCATATGTCAATCATAATGGCGCTGTCATACTTCCTTATTATATATTTAATGATCTTCCCAAAAAATATTAACTAGCTAGACAAATAAATTATTTTAATTTTCGTCATTTTTTTATATCTATTATAAAATAAATAGAATCTTTGATTCTATTAGTAGGAATGGAAATATTCAATTCGTGAAAAAAAATAAAAATTGAGATTTTATAGAATTCTTTACGTTTATAATTGTGATGTAATGATAAATAGTAAAAAACGATGATTGCGTAAATTAAATTTTTTAAATATTATATCAATTTTTCAGAGAAAAAGGAACATTAATACTATATAGAATAAGCCAGATTAATTTGTAGCAACGCTGACGTGATGCTGGCGACAGGGAGCGACGTCGGTATATTTGCGGCAAATTTGAAATATAATCGTAATTTGGACTCGAATTTTGAAATGAAACACTCCAATTGATTTTAAATTAAGAAACATTAAATATATTGATAATTATTCCTCCTCCCCGCCCCCTCACAACTCAAAAATTAAATATTCAATTTGCTTTTCTTTGCGCACAGAAGAAGAAATTAATCACATCTTATTTGATTTATATTTTATATATTATTTGTTTATTTTTTATTAATTTGCCACTTTTTTATAATTTTTTAAAAAATCTAAATTTCGTTATTCTTATTTTTTGATTCTTACAAAAATCTAGATCCTCATTTTTGTAGCTGTGTCAGGACGAAAATGAGGCGAAACTTTTAAGAGAGTATGTATTTTCGGGAGTTTACAGATATACATCTGGTGGTTTTTTAAGAGGAATAAAATTTTTGGACCGAGACGCCGCCCGCTAGAGCACCATCCCGGAGGGCCGAGCTTCAAGGGCGTGCCGAAGGCACGCACGAAAAGCTCGTAATAATAATAATGTTCTATGCCACACAGGAAAACATTAGACATGTAGTCCTATATCACATTTTTTCGGGATTCACACTAGTTTTTGAGTTAGCTCGTCCACAAAAATTTGGTAACGCACAGACTAACTGACAACCAGACTAACATACATTTTGACAAAACAATTATTATCTCGAAAAATATAATTTTTTAAATGTTCACTTATTAGAGCTTTTTTGTAGAGCGAAATGCCATGGTTTCGCTCAATTTTTTTAATCAAAATAGTTTCAGCCGTTTTTGAGATATTTCGAAAAAAAGAAGGAAAAAAAAACACTTTTTTTCATGCACGATTACAATACTTGACCGTACCCTGTATGGTAAAGTAAAAATGAAAATTAATTTTTTTAATTTCTTATTCAGTGACGTCACAGCAAAAAAACCAATAAGCAAGTCCGATCGTCAGCTAGTTTCTTCAAATAAAACAAAAAGTTAAATTCTTGAAATATCAATTCTACCAGTGCCCTTGTAAATAACGCTGCACCTCTTTTAATGATTTATGGAACCCTCTTTCGTTTACTCCGTGTCCAAAATCTCTCTATGTCTATATTTTTTATTTTCCCTAAATGCCTATCCCTATCTATCACCTGATAAAAGCTTTATTTTCTAATATAAATTTTATTTCCTTTTTTTTTATTTGTCCCTCCCTATTAAAAATATATAATCTCGAGAGAGAAACTGTTTTGGATTGGTGTTAACACTATTATTTAGTAATAAAGTTAAAAATTACAGCCGCCTAAACTATGCAGTCCATGATTTAAAGAAAACGTTATTGACTCACGTTGCATTCTCTCTTATATAGAAATATTTATTTATTCGTATAGCGACGCCATTAATGGATAAATAAAAAATGAACGGTCAGAGAGAGATGTCCAATGCCACTAAAGATAAGAGGGTTATAGTGAAGACATTTGGAATTCGTTATCAGCAGTCACGGTGTGTGTGCGCGCTTGTCCCGGAGATGGTATCAAAATTCGAAACACCTGCCCGGTGAACTACAAACATGGGAACAAGTGACATTAATTCTGATCTATTAGGGACACCTCGCAAGAGGGAGACTTGCGGTTAACCAACGAAATTAACTATTTATTTATTCAGATTAAATTCCGCGAAATTCCCTTCTGGATAGAATAAGAGATAATCTAAAATAAATTTGTTCAATACAGGTATTCCTCGACTTACGACCGAGATAGGTTTCTAGACGTAAGTTATAAGTCGAGTTTTATACTATAAATAAACTGCAACAGATCGTTGGTAAACTTTATCAAAAGTCATTTAAAATATTAATATGTATATTCTATATAGAAAAGAAAAAAAAATTATTGATTGTTTATTAACCGACTTCAAAAAAGGAGGAGGTTCTCAATTCAACTGAATTTTTTTTGTGCTCTATGTTACCTGATATCTTCGCCAATTGTGAACCGATTTCGATTATTTTTTGCATTGGGTTCAGTCTACTCCGATTGGACCCGTTTTTTTTTCATTGGTATTGTACCTTTTTTGATATGTTTGTTCAAGCATAATTTCATTGCTTATGAACCAATTTCTACGATTCTTCTTTTATTGGAAAGGAGGTGCCTTAGGGATGGTTCTATATTAATTTGGTAAAGGTCTGATGATATTATCAATGACAAATTAACGTAAATATCCAATTCTTATGAGCAAATAATCGAAATTATAATAAATAAAATCTTTTATAAAAAAAACAATCTTGAAACGTTCATTTAAAACCCGCAAACGTTTCGAGAGAATTTCTATATTTATGAATTGAGTTTTATTATCATTTTCTGATTCATTCGCCCGACGCTTTCTCTTACGAGATGCATGCGTGGTATTATATTAAGTCACTATTAATAACATCACTAAAAAGAGAAAAAATAAAAATAATTTTTATAAAAAAGATCAAATCGACTTCAAAAAATTAAATGCAACACATAAAATAATAATAGCTTATAAATAAAATAAAATACACTAAAAAGGTATAAAATAATTATTATCTTATTTAATTACAATTAGACAACGAAATATTAACATTAAATTACTTTTTGAAGTCGGTGCTAAAACATATACTAGTTTATCAATCGCACTCGACGGATCTTACTTAGTACGTTTGGCGGGTAGCTCGCTTATAGGTATAGTTTGTTTGGCACCGACTTCACAAAGTAATTTCATGTTAATATTTCGTCGTTTAGTTGTAACTAAATAAGATAATAATTATTTTATACCTGCTGGAGTGTATTTTTATTTTTATTTTAAGTTATTATTATTTTATTTGTTGGATTTAATTTTTTTGAAGTCGGTATTATTTTTTTTTTTTTTATTAATGTTAAATATCAATTTTCGTAGGACTTTTCGTACATTTTTAGGACTTTTTCAAGTACTCAATTTCTTCAAAACATTAATCGTTGATAAAATAGTGAAACCATCTAGACCAGCTATTCTCAACCGCTGGCCCGGCGGACCCGCGAGAAATTTTACTAGTCTGCAGACAATTTTTTCTATCCGCGAAAAAAACTTATAAAACAAATAAATACAATAATAATAGCTTATAATAAAAATGTTACAATTAACTTATATAGTAGTTCTTTAATACCTAGTAAAATTTTGTTGTTAAAAAATATCAATGGTCCTCGAATTTTTTTTACAAATTTTGCTGGTCTGCGAGCCAAAAAACGTTGAGAAACGCTGATCTAGACAATAAATAGTGTATTGAGAGAGAAATTTTCTCTATGATTTAAGATGTTTTTTTGAAAATTGGTTGTGTTAACTTATTATAGGATGAATATTATGAATACACTATTTATTATTTCGATGGTTTCACTATTTTATCAACGATTAATGTTTTAAGTAATTGAGTACTTGAAAAAGTCCTGAAAAAGGACGAAACGTCGTACGAAAATTGATATTTAACATTAAAATTTTAAGAAAAAATAAAACCGACTTCAAAAAAATTAAATGCAACAAATAAAATACACTAAAAGGTATAAAATAATTATTATCTTATTTAGTTACAACTAAACGACGAATACTATTAACATGAAATTACTTTTTGAAGTCGGTGCCAAACAAACTATACCTATAAGCGAGCGTACCCACCAAACGTACTAAGTAAGATCCGTCGAGTGCGATTCATAAAAGGTATATGTTTGGCACCGACTTAAAAAAGTAATTTCATGTTAATATTTCGTCGTTTAGTTGTAACTAAATAAGATAATAATTATTTTATACCTTTTAGTGTATTTTATTTGTTGCATTTAATTTTTTTGAAGTCGGTTTTATTTTTTTCTTAAAAATTTTTATTTTTCTCTTTTTAGTGATGTTATTAATAGTGATCCTATCATCAGAACTTGACCAAATTAATATTGCACCATCCCTAAGATACACCCTTTCCAATAAAAAAAGAATCATCGAAATCGGTTCATAAACAAAGAAGTTAGTCCTGAACAAACCTAACAAAAAAGGTCTAATACCTACGAAAAAAAATGGGACCAATCGGAACGTAGACTGGACCCAATGCAAATTTTTTTTTCAAAATCGGTTCACAATTGGCGGAGATATGAGGTAACATAGGCACAAAAAAAAAATCAGTCGAATAGAGAACCTCCTCCTTTTTTTGAAGTCGGTTAAAAAATAAAACCGATTTCAAAAAAATTAATGCAACAAATAAAATAATAATAACTTAAAAAATAAAATAAAATACACTAAAAGGTATAAAATAATTATTATCTTATTTAGTTACAACTAAACGATGAAATCCCTTTTTGAAGTCGGTGCCAAACAAACTATATAAGCGATAGTACTCGCTAACGTATATAAACTGTTTGCAGCCCATTTATGTGATAGGTTACATTTACACGGGCCTTATTAAATTAACACATAACTCGAACAGAATAGTACAATATTATTTAGCTTATGTTTTTATAAATGTTTTTTATACAAAATTTTTTTATAAAACCTTATAATCTTCAATTTTCTTAAGAGGCCACAAAAATGAACCCGCGGGCCTCCAGTTTGATACGCCTGGTTTAGTTTAATCCTAAGTATGTAGAAATATGTAGTATGAATGGAATATTGAATGGTTTGTTAGTAGAGAGCTGTCTCTGGTTTTATGTTGCAGTTAAATTTGAGCGTTCCGTAAAAGGGATTGTAATTATGAATGACGAACAAGAGGAATGAATGTCTCGTTAATCTTTGTCTCTCTCTTGACGATTTCTCCCCACCCTTTTTCATCTTCATTTGAATAGAAAAAGATTTTGGTAAAATTTATGATGCGAATAAATAATCAGACATGGCGATTGGATCTATATCTAGGCATCTAGGCCTATACCCAAAACGAAACAGGCCTCTCTGCCTGCCTGCCTGCCTGCCTACAAGACAACAAAAACAGACAAATATCTGATTGGTCGTAAAAATGAATTATGCTTTATGCAAGAATATTGCCATGGCAATATTCCTTTCCTTCCCCCTCCTCACGTTGCCAAAAACAAACAAATGTCCATTTATGTAGATTCGACAAAAAAAAAAATTACACAATGGAAAATAATTTAAGCAAAAGATCGAAGATTTGTTCAATTTCCATTACCTAATTGATCTCGTTGATAAAAATATACACTTCCTGAATTTTAATACTGTTAATTAAAAACAAAAATTTCAGATTTTCATAAAAATTATACTATTATTATTTAAATGAGTATTTCATATAAAGATGAATGAATATAATTTCATTGAAATATCTTCAAATAAGCTGACCATCCCGAGGGGTGAACCGCGACCTAATATGCTGTACACCTACTTCCACTTGTACTTCCAAATATTTCCAAGTGCTTCCAAATATTTCCAAGTAATTACAAATATTTTCAAGTACTTCCGGATATTCCCAAGCACTTCCAGATATTCCCAAGTACTTCCAAATGTTTCCAAGTACTTCCAAATATTTCTAAGTAATTGCAAATATTTACAAGTAATTCCAAAAATTTCCAAGCAATTCGTAATATTTCCAAGTACTTCCAAATATTTCCAAGTAATTCCAACCCTACTAAGCGACTAGCTGTATAATTTTAGGTTATATAACTGTTATGTTTTGTTGATGTTTTATAAGCGTTATTAATAACTGAGGAGCACTTATAAAACAGCAACAAAACATAACAGTTATATAACCTAAAATTATAAAGCTAGATCAGCTAGTTGGAAAATATTTCCAAGTACTTCCAAATATTTCCAAGTACGTCAAAATATTTCCAAGTTTCCAAATGTTTCCAAGTACTTCCAAATATTTCCAAGTAATTCCAAATATTTCCAAGTAATTCCAAATATTTCCAAGTACTTCCAAATATTTCCAGAGTACTTCGGATATTCCCAAGTACTTCCAAATGTTTCCAAGTAATTCCAAATATTTCCAAGTATTTCCAGATATTCCCAAGTACTTTCAAATGTTTCCAAGTACTTCCAAATATTTCAGTAATTCCAAATATTTCCAAGTACTTCCAAATATTTCCAAGTGCTTCCAAATATTTCCAAGTACTTCCGGATATTCCCAAGTACTTCCGGATATTCCCAAGTACTTCCAAATGTTTCCAAGTACTTCCAAATATTTCTAAGTAATTGCAAATATTTATAAGTAATTCCAAAAATTTCCGAGCAATTCGTAATATTTCCAAGTACTTCCAAAATATAAACTTCCAAAGAAGTGTACACCTACTTCCAATCGCGGATCACCCCTCGTGCCATCCACTTGACTTTACCATATAATCTGGCCCCTAAAATTATTTATAATCATGTAGGGGGGGGTTAGTTTTTGGATTTTTATACTTCTGGGGGTCCACTGATTATGTATACGAAATTTGGTTGTGTTTGCTCAAAGAGTCTAGATTTTTAATTTTTAACTCCCCCTCCACCCCCCCTTAATTTTGGGTCGATATCCTCCAAAATCTAGTCAGCTCTTAATCTCAATGGACTAAAACTACGTGTGAAATTTGGTTTCTATATTCAGACTAGTTTTTGAGCTAGCTCGTTCACAACAATTTGGTGGCGCACAGACTAACAGACAAAAAGACATTTTGACAAAACAATTATTATCTCGAAAAATATTTTTTTTTCGATGTTCACTTATTAGAACATTTTTGTAGAGCAAAATGCCATGTTTTTGCTCAAATTTTTTAATCAAAATAGTTTCAGCAGTTTTTGAGATATTTCGAACACCATACCCTGTATGGCAAAGTGTCTGATAGTCTGTGCGTCACCGGGTTGTTGTGGACGAGCTGGCTCAAAAACTAGTCTGAATATAGAAACCAAATTTAACACGTAGTTTTAGTCCATTGAGATTAAGAGCTGACTAGATTTGGGTGCATATCGACCCAAAACTAAGGGGGTGGAGGGGGGGGGGTTGAAAATTAAAAATCTAACCCGTTTGAGCAAACTCAGCCAAATTTTGTATACAAAATCAGTGGACTACCAGAAGTCTAAAAATGCAAAAACTAACGGCCTAAAATGAAGGGGGGGGGTCAAAAAATGAAAATCTTGGCCATTTACCAAACTCAACCAAATTTTGTATACATAATCAGTGGGACCCCAGAAGTATAAAAATGCAAAAACTAACCCCCCTACATGATTATAACTAATTTTAGGGGCCAGGTCAGAGGCCAGGTTGTATGGTAAAGTCAAGTGGATGGCCACATCAGAACACGTCAACTTATTTCCAGATATTTCGAAAAAAAAACACTTTTTTCATCCACGATTATAATACTTGACCATACCCTGTATGGCAAAGTAAAAAGTGATAGATAAACGATTAATCCGTAAACTGGATAATCCGAGTATGATTAATCGAGAGTTTGCTATAAATGGATGAGTCGCGATGTCGTTTTGCTAGGTAGAGTGAATAAATTAGACCAAGACGAGAGAGAGGCAATTCCATTTCCTGCCTCTCCTTAACCGATGATTAGAACAAATCAATGCGCGATAATCATGATGATGATGGTGATGGCTCAATGGCCTGGCTGACTGGGTTCGTACCAGCCTACCATTATTTGGATTAATTAGCGCGTGACTGGGAGGGCAAAGGGAACCAAGCAAGGATTCCCAAGACAATCATCAAAGGGAGGAAAGGGAATCGAATCCGCCAACCAAAGCCCTTTGCTCTATTATTAAATGACCAGTTTACAAAGGTCAATTTATTTTCACCCAAATTTCAGACCACTACAAAAATATTCATATAATCGTTTAAACTTTTAAACCAACCACAATTCACACTCATTTCTTTTTTCAAAATTAAAAGATAGTTAAAGTTCCTGTCTTAAATAAACAAGTACCTGGAGGCACCGAGCGATGCTCGGTAACTTCTTCCTTCAGTTAAAACCTTTATTTTAATATTATTTTTAATTTATAATTCTCATAAAAAGGTCGATTTTTATTTGAGAGCCGTTTTCAAATTAAAAAATACAAATATATATAGTATTCGCCCACTGTACCCCCAGCCCGCTTGACCCCACCCCCGAAACCTCGCCGTACCCCCGGATCCCCCACCATAGCACCCCACCTCCTGCACCTGTTTTGATTCAACCATATGATTCATTTTTATTCATCCAATTGTTAATAAATAAAACCTATCAAAATGTGTTGTTTTTCAGAAAATTGAGACCTGCTTATGCGAAATATATTTTTAAATAAATTCTTGATTATTTTTCATTCTATTAAATAAATAAAGTTCTTTATAAAAACAATTATATTAATATTTCTAACGTTTAGGGAGAACAAAATATGTTAAAATCCACAATCACAATACTTCTTCAAGGCCTTTTAGAACAATGAAACAAACAACCCATTGTCTGCCTGGGTATAAAAGGAAAAGGAAACCTTTTTAAAACCCTAAGAATGGGATTTGTCTATCTGTGAATATAATTAATTTGATTACGAAAAAACCCATCAAAAACAATTTTATCGAAGATGAGACCGTGATAGATCGAATTGTCACCCCAAAAAACCTCCTAACCCGTGAATTTCATCAAAATCGGTAGAGTCGTTTTCAATATATAAACAAATTTATATACAAATAAATAAATATACAATTTTTGCTCGTTTAATAAGAGTAGATAATAAACACAATGTTAAATAATTGTCAGGTCTCTCTGGGTCACCCTGTACTAAATTTTAATTTTAATAAATAAAACCTATCAAAATGTGTTGTTTTTTCAGAAAATTGAGACCTACTTATGCGAAATATATTTTTAAATAAATTCTTGATTAGTTTTTATTCTATTAAATAAATAAAGTTCTTTATAAAAACAATTATAAAACGTTTATTAATATAAGTGGATATCGATGAGGCAGTCCAAAAAAAAGAAGATAATTTACACTATCTTTTTATTCATAAAACCGACGTTTCGGAGGCTATTCCCTCCTTCTTCAGGGTTTTGAAAAGTCAGTGAAGGAAATCCAATGCTTGAGTTGTTTACCAAAAAAGAATTTAGTCTTTTTGATTTTAAGTCTATTCTTCCACGTTTTCAGTAGAGGTTTCCATTAATAGTCAAAACATCAAAAATGGAATGCAATAAGGTTATTCCTCTAGTATTAGATGAGAATCGATAGTTATTTTTGATTTTAAGTCGATTCCTCCATGTTTTCAGCAATGGTTCCAATAATAAACGAAATGTCAAAAATCCAATGTAGAATGGTTATTCCTCGACTATTAAATGAGAATTATTTTTGAATTAATGTCAATATGAACTACAAATTGCAAATGATATCTGATTAATAATAAAGGAACAAACATATTAATATTTCAAATGAATTTGGATAAAGTTTAGCAACGATCCGTTGCAGTTTATTTACTTTTTCACTTTATCCAATACGAAGCATGGGTAAAGTATTGTAATCGGTCTCGCGACAAACGCGACTTCACAGGCTCTTAAGCTAAAGATCACGAAACCCATGGTGTCAATTAAATTCACAAATTGTAGTATTCAATTAGGTTGAATTTTAGCACGTGACAGTTTTGCCAAAAATTACATGGGGTTTCGTCGAGAGGACAAAAGGTGCGATTTTTTCATTTAGTGCGTGCGGATGGATGTTATCGTTTATTTGGTCCACGATTTTTCCACATCATTGAACCGATTGAAATGAAATTAAAAACCTATCAGTTATTTTAACAAAATGATGCGCTGATTAGTTTTTGGTATATATCGGCCCGCAAACATTAGTACTTTATTTCAATACTTTTTTAGTTTTTTCTAAATATCTTGAAAATGACTTAACCAATTTTGATGAAATTTAATATTCTAATTAAGGACCTTGGGGACCACAAAAAGGTTAAATAAAGTTTTTATTAAAATTATATTTTAAAGTACTTTACTTTAGAGTAAGATAGCACTTTTTTTAATTCTTTATTATTTTATTTTAAACATGGACCGCAAATAGGCAGTGATTTATGATTAATAATAAAGGAATAAAAATATTGATATTTCAAATGACTTTGGATAAAGTTTAGCAACGATCTCTTGCAGTTTATTTATTTTTTGTTTAATTAATTTTGAGGGCCCCGTTATTTTACCTCTTAGGGCCCCCAGTAGACTTGATCCTCCACTGAGTATATTAGTAAAAATAATATCAATAAGTGAGGGATTGGAAGAGGAAAAAGGGAAGGAGAGCAAACCAATCGACTTGATTGGGGAATAATGGAATTGGAAATAATTATCGGAAAAGAGGTTTTTTTATCTAATTAGATTTTTCCTCTTATTAAAAACAAGGACTAAAGATGAATAAGGACGACTCGATGGTGGAGAAGTAATCTCCGGAATCGAAGCAAAACATACAATGTATACATTAATTAGTGTAAAATAATTGGTTTAATAAAATTTATAAAAAAAAAAAAAAAAAAAAAAAAAAAAAGTGAGGGATTGAATGACAAGATAGATTGAATAATGTAATTGAAATAATTATCGGAAAAGAGGTTTTTTTTATTTAATTAGTTTTTTCCTCTTATTAAAAACAAGGACTAAAAGATGATCAAGGACATTCGATGGTGGAGAAGTAATCTCAGGAGTCGAAGCTCAAAAACAATGTATCCATAAATTCATTTAAAATAAATGGTTTAATAAATAAGTGAGTGATAGAGCCTAAGAAGGGTTTACTTTTTAATAACTAATATATTTTTTTCTTTTTTCAGGTAAGTGACATCTTAGTGAACTTTTCAATTAATTTCATATTATCTAATCAGATAATAATTAAATAAAGGTAAGACAATAACAAAACTATTTATTTATTTAATACCTAATAAATATATTTAAAATTTAATTAGCTTTTTCATCTACAATTTTTCAATTTGGAAACTTTGGAATTAATAATTTAATCTAATAAATTTTCCATTAATTCTATTCACAAAAGGTGTAGGTATGTGCTTTGGTTATTTTCCTGTCTAAGTATAATTATTTAGTAAATTTTCGAAAATAACAATTTATCTTTCAAAAATTGATTTTTATCTACATATACTTACATTGAATTTTCATAAAAATTAGTATAAGTAGACACCAAAAAAAGATCATATAAATAAAATTTTATTTTTTTCCTCATTAACCAAAGTTTATAACAATATTTAATAATGATAATAATAAGTATAATTTATCAATTTTCTGAAGCAGCTGCCTGAAATAGACAAAGATCTGAAAAACACGCGCTTAGATTGAACATCAGGCTAAAGGGGAGTTTGAATGTAAAACATTTTTTTTTTTTTTTAATAATTAGAATTTTATTATGTGTTAGGCCATTGGGGTGTTATCTTTAGCATCAAAAAAGAGGGGAGATTGAATAAAATAACGTTTATACGTATTTTAACAGATATATAAAAATTATTCAAGTCACCATCGATCTTAAAAATTAAAATTTTCCATTGATTACTTTTTCAATTTTTAAACTTTAATTTCTTATATTCATTAATAAAGTAAAGGGTGTGTAGTTTCACAGTGAATGAAATAAAACTCAAAGAGGTTTATACAAACTCAATATATTTCGGATTATTAGTCCATCATCAGGAGTTTACAGATTAAAAACTAATAATAATTGAACGAGTGATCACAATTTTTAACATCTAAATCATATCTACCAATATAACAAAATATAACATTCAAATCTTACATACCAACATAACACAAGGAAAAACATCAATAAAATTAAAATTTTAAAAATTGTTTTACAAAGATTTTTCTTTTTTTAATATAAAAATATATAAATATAAATATAAGAAATCTAGGTAAATATGAATATTAATATAAATAAAAACCCTTAATTACAAGTATAAATGTAAAATTTTTTAGAATTAAATTAGAAAATAAAATTACAAATTTAAGTCATAGACACAAAATTAATTATAAATATCAATGTACAAATAAGCATAAATCACATATAGAGATAAAGATTAAAATAAAACATAATAGAGATAAATTAGATGAGATAAATTACAATATACAACAATTTTGTGGTTATCTCATATATCAGTATGTCATTTATTTTAGAAGGCTGAGGGCGCGTGGTTTGAATTTAATTTTGATTGTAATTTGGGAAATAGTATATAGTTGAGAAAGAATGAGGTTAAGAGTGTTAAGTTTTTTAATTTTTGTTAATTAATAGATCTATTATTGTGGAATTTCTAATGTCCTGCTGGTTATTGAGAATTTTATCTTTTTCGATTATAGCTTTCTTAATTTCAGTTGATTCTAATAGGTCTAATTTTCGGCTTTTAGAGGCGAAGTGTAGTGGTATAGGATTCTGGGGTGAAGGTGAGTGATTGTTTTCAACAAGGTGATCTGCGAAGGCGGAGGTTGGATCACTCTGTGTGGTGTCTGACTGCAGCTTTCTTACCGAACTCATATGTTCTTTATACCGGGTTTTGAAAGTTCTGCCCATCTGACCAATATAAAACGAGTCGCAGTCTTCACATTCAAGTTTATAAACACCACATTTCTCCTTTGGGTCAATTTTTATTAGTCCTGATGATGGACTAATAATCCGAAATATATTGAGTTTGTATAAACCTCTTTGAGTTTTGTTTCATTCACTGTGAAACTACACACCCTTTACTTTATTAATTAATATCATGTTTCACCTAAAACCTACACCACTTTCCCTAAGTAAAAAAAAAAAACTTATATTCTTTAATTGTATTATTTTAAATGATAAAAAAATTAGTATTTTTTTTTAATTAGGTACATTTTCAACAATCTTGATTCATAAAATGGATGAATTTACTGTTGAAGCTTAAAAAATATTGAAATTAGGATTTATCATGCGAATTCCGTTAATTCTTATTATATTAAACGAGCAATTCTTGTATATATTTATATAGAATCAGTCTCATCACGGCTCTAACCATTCGGATGAAATTCACTGGTTAGGGGGTTTTTGTGTTGACATTTCGATCTTTTACGGTCTCATATTCGGCTAAGTTGTTTTTGATGTTTTTTTTTGTTAATTGAAATAATTATTTACAGGAGGTTGTTTGAATAAAAATTTATAATTACATTTTTATTCAATTTCATTTTAATAATAAATTGGTTTTTCAATTTTAAATTCCCTAAAGATTTTATAGCAAATATTATTATATATTAAAATTTGGCAATTTAATTAATTAAAGATATTTTTCTATAAAATAATTTATTAGAATATCAATTTCATTCTCTTAAAAAATCCGACAATTCGAAGGAACATACCTCCTTCTTCAGGATTTAAAAGGGTCAACGAAAGAACCTCCGTGTATCTGTTTATATAAAATTAAGGTTTTGTCTGTACATTGCTCCAAATCACGCCAAATTTTGGTTGCACACGTTTCAAGCAAAGTTATGAACGAAAACACCTTCAAAAAAATTCCTGTCTGTCTGTCTGTATGTTTCCGTCGTTTTCGAAAAGTTGCTCACGATTCACGTAAAAACGGCTGACGGGATTATTATGAAATTTCATATTTACATCAGATGTCTTCTAACTTACGTTTTTAGCTAAATAACGTTTTGATATTTTCACCCCAAAAGGGGTTTGGGGGGGGGGAGGGCGCACGAATGAAAATTATCAAATAACTCCTAAACTATTAACTCTACGGCAAATTTTATAATGAGCAAAGTTGTAGGGGATATGATTTCTGACAACTTTTGTTTAAAAATTTTAAACCACCCAAAAAGGGGGAGGGTGAAAAATATGTAAATTCTTGCCCTTGGAGCAAACTCAACCAAATTTTGTATACATAATCTCTGGGCCTCTAGAGAGATAGAAATTAAAAAACTAACCATCCAAAGGGGGGGGGGGCCAAAAAATGAAAATTCTTTCTCTTGGACCAAACTCAACAAAATTTTGTATACATAATCTGTGGGTCACTAGAAGGCTAGAAATGCAAAAACTGGGTGCGGAGGGTTGGTGCGGGAGTGGAATGGAGTGGGCATGGGTTAGGGTATGGGGTGCGCGGGTGGAATGCGAGTGTAGGTGAGACGGAGTTGAGCAGGCTATAAGGGAAGGTAGCCATGTGGGCAAGCCAGGTGGCCGGTGTGGGAAAGTAGGGAGGGGTGGAGGGGCAGGTATGGGGGTAAGTCAGAGATGGGCAAGAAGTGTGTGTACGGCATTTTTTCATTTCTAGCCTTTTTTGGGCCCAGAGAATATTTATTCAAAATTTGGTTGAGTTTGGTCGAAACGGCTAGAATTTTCATTTTTGACTCTCCACCCCGCCTTTTTGTCAGATAAAATGTTTAAAACACATTAAAAAAATTTATTTCATGTTCTTTTCAAAAATATATTTAGTTTTTTTCTAGTTAAATTTTTTTATTTTTTATACCTCTTCAAAATGTGGTAGATCTTTATGCCCCATCCTGTATTAAGCCGATTGAAAGGACCCAAGATTTGAATGGATTTTAGAAGGCACTCTCAGCAAAAGCATATACCATAAATTATCTACCCAAATTTATTTACATAAATATTATATTTCATATAATTTTTTGATTGATAATTTAGTTAAATTTTAAATTTGATTTACTTTTTGTAATTAAAGATTTAATTAATTTTATTATTATATTTTTATTTTTAGTCAAATTTAATTAATTTTATTATTATAATTATTTAATATTTTTTTTATTTTTAGTCAAATTTTATTAATTTTATTATTATATTTTTATTTTTATTACATTTAATTAATTTTAGTTATTATAATTATTTATTATTATATTTTTATTTTTAGTCAAATTTTATTAATTTTATTATTATATTTTTATTTGTAGTCAAATTTAATTAATTTCCTAACATTGAAAACTGTATTAATTAGTAACGTTACAAAAATAACGCAATTTGTGTCATTTTGTTCAGCAATTTTTTTTTCTAATTCATTTCTAAATTCCGTTATATTAGTAAATAGTTACGTTCATTTTATTATTATTATTATTTTTATTTTTGTATCAAAACGATTGTGACAATTGATGGTCTAAGAACTCTAAGAGGATCGAATCAAAGTATATATTTCCTCTAATAAATAGATGAATTTATTTGTATATTTTGCAATAAAAGTGGATTTATTTGTTGGGAAAGCCTGGCTGGCTGTCATTTAAAGAGAGAGAGAGAGGCTCATCTTAAGGTTTGAGGGTCTTTTCGGACTCCACTCTGCAAAGCAAGCAAGCGATCGCTCGATCCCAATCACCAATTCTAATCTTAGATTTGAAGCCAAGACAAATTCATCAGTAATTCATGCAAGAGCAGAAGAGCTTTGTGGTTGGAGGGTTGGCTTCAAGCCAAGCCTAGGTGTACCTCTGCTCACAACATCTCAACAACAACACTTCTTCCTTCCTCGATTTAAAATCACTATAATTTATAAAAAAAAAAATAAAACCGACTTCTCTTGGGCCAAACTCAACCAAATTTTGTATACATAATCTGTGGGTCACTAGAAGACTAGAAATGCAAAAACTGGGTGCGGGGGTGGAATGGGGGTAGGGTGAGGAGTGAGGCGGAGTAGGGTGGAGGTGCAGGGAGTGGTGCGGGGTGGGGTCCAGGGGGCTAGGCGGGGGTGTGGTGCTCAGGGTTGGAGGGCGCGAGGTGAGGTGCGGGGTCCGAGGTGGGTGGAGTGCGGGTGGTGGGGTGGGGGCGGTGGTTGGGAACGGGTGCATGGTGCGGGGGTTGGGGTGCTGGAGGAGTTTTAGGGGGTGGGGGTGAGGGGGTTAGTGGGTTAGGGTGCGGAATGGAGTGTTGGAGTGAGTGTGGGGGCGGGGGTTGCGCATGTGTGGGTGGGAGGGTGCTGGGTGGGTTTCGGGGTGTGTGAGTGGGTGGGAGGTGGGGGGTGAGGCTGGGGGTCCAGTGGGCATGCCCCCTGGCTAGCAAGAGGGCCGCCGAAGGCGGGCCTTCAGCTAGTATTCTATATAGAAAAGAAAAAAATTTATTGATTGTTTATTAACCGACTTCAAAAGGGAAGGAGGTTCTCAATTCGACTGAATTTTTTTGTGTCTATGATGCCTGATATCTTCGCCAATTGTGAACCGATTTTGATGATTTTTTTTGCATTGGGTTCAGTCTACTTTCCGATTGGTCCCGGGTTTTTTTTCATTGGTATTGGACCTTTTTTGATATGTTTGTTCAGTGATAACTTCTTTGTTTATGAACCGATTTTAGTGATTCTTTTTTTTGGAAATAACGGTACTTTAGAGGTGGTACCATATTAATTTGGTCAAGTTCTGAAGATATGATCAATGACGAAATAACGTGAATCTCCAAATCTTATGACCAAATAATCGAAATTTTAATAAATAAAATCTTTTATAAAAAAATCTTAAAACATTCATTTAAAACCCGCAAACGTTTCGTGAGAATTTCTATATTTATGAATTGAATTTTATTTTCATTTTCTGATTCATTCGCCCGACGCTTTCTCTTACGAGATGCATGCAAGGTATTATATTAAGTCACTATTAATAACATCACTAAAAAGAGAAAAATAAAAATAATTTTTATAAAAAAAAAATAAAACCGACTTCAAAAAAATTAAATTCATCAAATAAAATAATAAGAACTTAAAAATCAAATAAAATACACTAAAATGTATAAAATAATTATCTAATTTAATTACAACTAGACGATGAAATTGCTACATGAAATCACTTTTTGAAGTCGGTGCCAAACATATACTTTTTATGAATCACACTCGACGGATCTTACTCAAACGTTTCGAGAGAATTTCTATATTTATTAATTGAATTTTATTATCATTTTCTGATGGAATTGATTGGGAATAGGAGAAGGGATTGGGAAATAATGGAATTGGAATAATTATCGGAAAAGAGGTTTTTTCATTTAATTAGTTTTTTCCTCTTATTAAAAACAAGGACTAAAAAGATGAATAAGGACAGTCGATGGTGGAGGAGTAATCTCCGGAGTCGAAGCTCAAAACAATGTATACATTAATTCATGTAAAATAATTGGTTTATCATTTTCTGATTCGTTCGCCCTACGCTTTCTCATACGAGATGTATGCAGGGTATTATATTAAGTCACTATTAATAATATCACTAAAAAGAGAAAAATAAAAATAATTTTTATAAAAAAATAAAACCGACTTCAAAAAAAAAATACACTAAAAGGTATAAAATAATTATTATCTTATTTAGTTACAAATAAACTACGAAATATTAACATGAAATTACTTTTTGAAGTCGGTGCCAAACATATACATTATATGAATTGTACTCGACGGATCTTACTTAGTTCGTTTGGCAAGAAGCTCTCTTATATAGTTTATTTAGCACCGACTTCAAAAAGTGATTTCATGTAATAATTTCGTCGTTTAGTTGTAATTAAATTAGATAATTATTTTATACATTTTAGTGTATTTTATTTGATTTTTGAGTTATTCTTATTTTATTTGATGAATTTAATGTTTTTGAAGTCGGTTCTATTTTTTTTTATAAAAATTATTTTTATTTTTCTCATTTTAGTGGTGTTATTAATAGTGACTTAAGATAATATTTTGTATGCATCTCGTAAAAGAAAGCGTTGGCGAACGAATCAGAAAATGATAAAAAAATTCAATTCATAAATATAGAAATTCTCTCGAATCGTTTGCGGGTTTTAAATGAACGTTTTAAGATTGTTTTTTTTTATAAAAGATTTTATTTATTATAATTTCGATTATTTGCTCATAAGAATTAGATATTTCGTCATTAATAATATCATCAGACCTTTACCAAATTAATATGAAACCACCCCTAAGGTACCTTCTTTCCAATAAAAGAAGAATCATTGAAATCGGTTTATAAACAAAGAAGTTATGCTTGAACATACATAACAAAAAAGGTACAATACCAATGAAAAAAAAATGGGACCAATCGGGAAGTAGACTGAACCCAATGCAAAAAAATAATCGAAATCGGTTCACAATTGGCGAAGATATCAGGTAACATAGACACAAAAAAAAATCAGTCGAATTGAGAACCTCCTCTTTTTTTGAAGTTGGTTAATAAATACAAACCTCACAAAGAGAAACAAAGAGGTGTCCTCTGCTTGATGCAAATAAACATACACACATATATATATATATCGAGATGCTATATCTGTATAGTTTGTCTGTATAGTTTCGAAGACTTGGTCTTCATCATCAGTCTTTCTTCAATTATAAATGTTTTTCATGGAGTCAATATCCATATGATATTGACTCCATTAAAAACATTTATAATTGAAGAAAGACTGATGATGAAGACCAAGTCTTCGAAACTATAGTCTCAAACAAATAAATAATATATATACAGATATATCATATCCATATATATATATGTGTGTGTATGTTTATTTGCATCAAGCAGAGGACAACCTCTTTGTTTCTCTTTGTGAATCAACAACTCTGCCACTCTCGGCAAAACAAAAACTTTTCAATTAAATACAAACCTGCTCGAAACTTGTTCCTTATAAGTTTTTTTTTATTTCCTCATGATCCATTTTTTTCTCCATGCGTAAAAATAAAAAATAAAAAGAGCCACGATTTATCGATGTGTTTTGGCGCCAATCTCAAAGGGTTGGCTTTTCCGACATAATAATCTTCTTTTAAAAAAAGAAAATTCATATCTTATTAGTTTCACTTTTATATTCAAGAGAGATAAATTTTATCAAAGAGGCTATTTATAAATAAATCGCATCCTTTTACTTTCATTTACTCATGGCTGTTTTTATACATATCTATAGTACTCTATAGTAATTAGAATTATTGCGATGGAGCCAAATATTGCGTTTGTTTATTTATGCGGCACGCTCAGCAAACAAAGCCTAATAGGAGGCCCCAAGTACTTATATTGAATTACTATAGTTTTAGCATATTAGTACCTGAAGCCACCGAGCAATGCGGTAACCAAACGCCCCCCCCCCCGAAGTCACTCCAACCCCGCCCCCGAAACCCCGCACCTCACCCCACCTCCCCGGATCCCCTCAATTTTTTCCTCATCAAATATTCAATTAAATGAAAATGAAATATTTTCTTTTATCTTTTATCTATATAATAAAAATGAATTTCTTTTTCTTTGTAAGCGCAGATCTCTCAAATGCCTGGACCGATTTGGCTAATTTTTTTTTTAATGTTCGTAATAGTCCAATTCAGGTTAATTCGTAAAAAAAATTGGAAAAGTTTCCCGGAAAATTTGACAATTCAAGAAAAACTAAAAAAAAATCAGGTTAGCCAACATAGCTTGCCAAACAATAAAAGAATTAAACTAGCAAACTAAACATGTATTGGCGGCCCTGTTTGTCAGATTTTTGAGTGTCATTCATTCTTAATAGCTTCTTGAGTAAAGTACATTAAAATATAATTTTACTAAAAACTTTATTTAACCTTTTTTGTGGTCCCCAAGGTACTTAATTAGGATATTAAATTTCATCAAAATTGGTTAAGTCATTTTCAAGATATTTAGAAAAAAACTAAAAAAGTACTGAAATAAAGTACTAATGTTTGTGGACCGATATGTACCAAAAACTAATCAGCGCTTCATTTTGTTAAACTAATGGTAGGTTTTCAATTTCATTTCAATCGGTGCAACGGTGTGGAAAAAATCGTGGGCCAAAAAAGCGATAACAGACATACATACATCCATACATACATACATCCGCACGCACTAAATGAAAAAATCGCACTTTTTGGCCTCTCGCCGAGACCCCTTGTAATTTTTGGCAAAACCGTCACGTGCTAAAATTCAACCTAATTGAATACTACAATTTGTGACTTTAATTGAGTCCATGGGTTCCGTAGTCTTTACCTGAGGACCCTTTGAAGCCACGCTTGCCCCGAGAGCGATTACAATACTTTACCCATGCTTTGCATTGGATAAAGTAAAAAATTGCAACTGAGTTATTAGAGTTTTATCAAATTGGACTTCAAATAAACTACCCTTAAAAATGCAAATATCATAATAAAAATAATTTTATACAAAAGATAAACGTAAATAACACATAGATATGAGATTTCAATAGATTTGTATAAATATCTAATGAGAAAAAAAAATAAAACTCTTTGGCATTTCTAGTTTATTCGCTCCCGGTGAGAAGAAATTGAATCTTTTCATTCAATTTCTTTTTAAACTACAAAATTCTTAATCTAAATGCTATTTTCTTATATAATAGACATACTGTGAAACTTCAGATAGATGAAATCGATAAAATAAGACCATTTTCTCTCTCATTTATAATTCTTTGTTTTCTGTTTTATCAAGAGGTTGGGTGGCAAGTTCCCCGGCATTAGCGAGCCATTTGATACGGTTTTCTACTTTTTACCATTTTCTTAAAAACTAATTAATCAATTTATTACCGTTTTTTCAAATTACCCTTTAAAATGCAAATATTCTAATAAAAGCTATTTGATATAAAAGATAAACGAAAATATTTCATAGATCATCCACCCCCACTCCGCACCCAGTTTTTGCATTTCTAGCTTTCTAGTGGTCCACACATACATTGTGTGTATATAGGTATATAAATAAATTCCGTATTATTATTTTTTTAATTAAATAACAATTTATCAAGTTTTTTTAATCAATTAAATAAATAATAATTTTATTGAAGCAATTTTTCACATGAAATAATGTATACATTGTATTTGAAGCTTCGATTTCGGAGATTACTTCCCCACTATCGACTTTACTTGATCTTCTAGATTGCGATAATATTTTTAGTCCGTGCTTTTTAATAAGAAGAATTTTAATCAATTAAATTGGCAAATTCTAATATATAACAATATTTTTTTAATGTATTAGTGGGTTTTAAAGTTAAAAAAACCAATTAATAAATATAAGATAATTGCTAAAAATGTAAACAAACTTTTTTATTGAGAAATAATTACTTTAATTAAGAAAAGATCAATTAAGATTAAATTTGTCGAGGTCCAGACCTAGCCAGATCGCTTTCTCATCCTCAAAATTGTTAATAGAGTGTGCAGGAATTATTATTAATAGCTGTGTCTGTGGTTGTGGGTTTCCTAAATATTCCAAAAGTATGTTTTTTATTTCAATTTTTGATTTCCACATCTAAATAATTTAGTGTAGATTCATAGATTAACCAACAACAATATATACAGGGTGGTGACTTGGCCGACGCAGCATAGCGATTACAATGTTAATTTTTGAATGTGCATTTATTTGCTCCCCTAATTATTTTAGAGTTAAAGTTCTTATAGGTTTTTTGTAGAGAAAAAAATACTGAATCCGAACATATTTTTGTTTTCAAATTTGGAAATTTCAGAACCGTAATAATCAACATTATAAATAATTGTATTTTTACAAAAATCACTGAGGCCATGGAATTATTAAAACAAACAAGGCATTTTCATTTGTTGTTTCTATTTGACGTTTAATAATGATGCCTTTAGTGATTATTTTAGAGCATAAATAGAATACAAAAAACTGAGCAGAATTAAAATTCTAAAAGATAATTACATCAGATTTTGTCTAATTCATAATTTAAAAGTCCAAAAAAACGATTTTAAAAATGTAGATATTTGAAAATAAAAAAAAAAAATTAAATTTTAAAATATTACTTATAATTTCGTTGATTATTCTTGTGAAAATTTAAAAGATTTCTCATTATGGTAATCAATAAATTCTAATAAGAACTGATTTTAAAAAGTTCAAATATAACAAACGTCACTTAGAAACAGCAAATGAAAATGCCTTGTTTGTTTTAATAATTCCATGGCCTCAGTGATTTTTGTAAAAATACAATTGTTTATAATGTTGATTATTACGGTTCTGAAATTTCCAGGTTTGAAAACAAAAATATGTTCGGATTCAGTATTTTTTTTATCTACAAAAAACCTATAGGAACTTTAACTCTAAAATAATTAGGGGAGCAAATAAATGCACATTCAAAAATTAACATTGTAATCGCTATGCTGCGTCGGCCAAGTCACCACCCGGTATATTACAAAATATAATATATTATAATATATATATTTACAATAGAATAATCCCATATTTAAAAAGAGATATTATTAATTAGTAATGACCCCAAAATTAACTAGCGGGGGTTCTTAGTAAATTATTATAAATTATTTTTTAAATAATAAATATAAGAGAGGGGCCAGGTGTGTGTGGTAAATTCATGTGGATGACCAGTAAAAATTGTCTGTTATTCATATAATAGCTAGTTTGGAAAAATACTAATTTTTAATTTACCTAATTTAGGATTATTAAAACGATTTATAAATTTTGTTAATTCAAGGATTTTCTTATTTATTTATTTATCCGCATTCTCTGTATTGCTTCCAAATTTGCCCCTGGAGACAGTGAGAGGGCCTAATTGAGAGTTTGGAATCTCTTAATCCAAACATCCAATTATCCCTACTTGTGTCTAATGATTTTTTTCTTTTCATTTGGGTCTCCTACAATAAAAAAAAAAAATGAAACCGTTTCCGAGGCCTCTAATCTAATCCCTCTCGCCGCCCTTCTTCTTTTTTTTATTACTCCATTCTGGTTGTTGTTGTTTTTTGAAAAGAGGTGATGAGACCATGCTGAAGACACGGGGACGGTGGTGGGTTCGGGGGGACGGGGGAGCAGTGATTTGAGCACGTGGCGCTCATTTTCTGCGGTTTGCGGCCATCAGCAGCTGTTGTGGTCCGCAGCTGCTGCCGGGGATCGAACCCCAGGCGCCCGGAATGTCCCTGGAGCCAGGAAGCCCATCATCCTAAACAAAAAACAAATCCAGCGGAATCGATTTTCATCACTTACGATTTTCCTTTCACTTTTTAAGTCTGAATTGAAGGAGACAATAAAACAGTGTGTTTTCTGATGGAATTATAAATTTTTAATTTATTTATAACGAGACTATATTTTCGAAAGCTTTGCTCTCTTCACCAGTTTTGGTCAAATGGGGGGTATAATTTTACATAATTTATTTTTATATGCTTTCCCAAAATTTGAGAAAGATATAAATAGAAAACAAAAGACCAGGTTTATATCAAGTGTTTAGCTTAACTGCGAAATTTGAGAATAAAATAATATGTACTAATGTAATGAAATGGTTTTAGGTTGAACATTTGCAAAATTATGTTCTTACAAAGTCAATTTTAGATGATAATTCACATTTAATCTCTCTTATTAACTAAAATATTGACTTATTCTAATAAATCTAAACAGAAAATTTGTAGAAAATTTAATTCTCTATAAAAAATGTCCTTTGAATAAAATCTCTTGGAATAATGGTTTACAAAATAGAAGGGTTTAAATATTTATCAACATAAAAAATTATCTATTATTGGCTGAAATATTAACTTAATCAAATAAACTTAAAGAGAAAATTTATAGAGAATTTAATCCTCTACAAAAAAGGTCCTTTGAATAAATTCTCTCCAATTAATGGTTTTCAAGTTAGAGGAGTTTAAATAATTTTCAACATAAAAAAATCCCTCTTATTTGTCTAAAATATTGACTTAATCAAATAAACCTAAAGAAAAAATTTGTAGAAAATTTAATTCTATTCAAAAAAGGTCCTTTAAATAAAATCTCTCCGATTAATGGTTTTCAAGATAGAGAGGGTTTAAAGATATTTCAACGTAAAATATTCAAAGTCCAGATCCACTGCTTTACTTCAATGAATAAACAAAGTGGATTTTTCATTTCTCGGTTCACTTCGGTTAAGAGTTAAACCGAACCGAACCGAACCGAAGCGAACTGAGAATCACAACGGAATAGAAATCAATGCAAAATATAAATTTATATTTCAATGTTTTCAAATATAATAGAATAAAAAAAATCCATTTTTTTCTTTATTATTCTAATAATGTAGAAAACATTAAATGATCAGACTAGTTAAGCGACATGATTCATGACTAATTCTTGGATGGGTGACCAATAAAGAAAAATCTTAATAGTTAATAGACAAAAATATCTTGCCGATTTCCCGTAACATCCTTTTAACATTTGAAGAGGGTAGCTACCCTTAGTAAAATATTTCTCATTAATGAATGGTTTCAGGACGATCCTAGAACAATTTTAATTCATCAACTATAAATATGACACTTGATAAAGTCCGGAAACGGACGAAACGTTGTGCAAAAATTAATAAAATACGTTAATAAAATATAAAATTGTCCAAAAAACCTATTAATTTTTTATTTAAATAAAAAATGGACATGAAACAACTGAATTTATAAATATGACATTAATTAATTTTTCTGATCAATCCTTCATTCTCTAAGAGGGTGAAAACCCTTGATTTAAAATTTCATTAAAAAATGATTTCTACTAGATTCTAGATAAATTTCAAATCGCTAAGTGTAAATTTGACCCCAAATAAGTTTTCTGACCAACCCTTCATCCCATAAAGGGGGTGACCACCCTTAATGTAAAATTTCACTATAAAAAAGATTCCTACTAGATTCTAGAGAAATTCCAAATCATTAAGTGTAAATTTGACACGAAATAAGTTTTATGATTAACCCTTCATCCCGTAAAAGGGGTGAATACCCGTAATTTAAAATTTCATTAAAAAAATGATTTCTACTAAATTCTAGAGAAATTTCAAATCACTAAATATAAACATGACCTGAAATAAGTTTTCACAATTGTAACTCATCCACCATAAAAGAGGTGTCTACCCTTTAATTTAAAATTTCATTAAAAAAATGATTTCTACTAAATTCTAGAGAAATTTCAAATCACTAAATATAAATATGACCTGAAATAAGTTTTCTGGTCAACCCTTCATCCCATAAAGGGGGTGACCACCCTTAATGTAAAATTTCACTAAAAAATGATTTCTACTAGATTCTAGAGAAATTCCAAATCACTAAGTGTAAATATGACCTGAAATAAGTTTTTTGATCAACCCTTCATCCCGTAAAAAGGGTGACTACCCTTAATTTAAAATTTCATTAAAAAAATTATTTCTACTAAATTCTAGAGAAATTTCAAATCACTAAATATAAATATGACCTGAAATAAGTTTTCTGGTCAACCCTTCATCCCATAAAAGGGGTGTCTACCCTTAATTTAAAATTTCATTAAAAAAATGATTTCTACTAAATTCTAGAGAAATTTCAAATCACTAAATATAAATATGACCTGAAATAAGTTTTCTGGTCAACCCTTCATCCCATAAAAGGGGTGTCTACCCTTAATTTAAAATTTCATTAAAAAAATGATTTCTACTAAATTCTAGAGAAATTTCAAATCACTAAATATAAATATGACCTGAAATAAGTTTTCTGGTCAACCCTTCATCCCATAAAAGGGGTGTCTACCCTTAATTTAAAATTTCATTAAAAAAATGATTTCTACTAAATTCTAGAGAAATTTCAAATCACTAAATATAAATATGACCTGAAATAAGTTTTCTGGTCAACCCTTGATCCCATAAAAGGGGTGTCTACCCTTAATTTAAAATTTCATTAAAAAAATGATTTCTACTAAATTCTAGAGAAATTTCAAATCACTAAATATAAATATGACCTGAAATAAGTTTTCTGGTCAACCCTTCATCCCATAAAAGGGGTGTCTACCCTTAATTTAAAATTTCATTAAAAAAATGATTTCTACTAAATTCTAGAGAAATTTCAAATCACTAAATATAAATATGACCTGAAATAAGTTTTCTGGTCAACCCTTCATCCCATAAAAGAGGTGACTACCCTTAATTTAAAATTTCACTAAAAAAATGATTTCTACTAAATTCTAGAGAAATTTCAAATCACTAAGTATAAATATGACCTGAAATAAGTTTTCTGGTCAACCCTTCATCCCATAAAAGGGGTGTCTACCCTTAATTTAAAATTTCATTAAAAAAATGATTTCTACTAAATTCTAGAGAAATTTCAAATCACTAAATATAAATATGACCTGAAATAAGTTTTCTGGTCAACCCTTCATCCCATAAAGGGGAGTCTACCCTTAATTTAAAATTTCATTAAAAAAATTATTTCTACTAGATTCTAGAGAAATTCCAAATCATGGGTGTAAATATGACCCGAAATAAGTTTTCTGATCAACTCTTCATCCCCTAAAGGGAGTGACTAACCTTAATTTAAAATTTCCCTAAAAAAATAATTTCTGCTAGGCAGGGCTGTGAAGTCGAAGTCGAAGTCGTGGGGTACGGAAAAATGTGTCTGAGTGTTTGTGTTTGAATTTTATCAATGAAAAGTTGTAGAAAGTTCGTTCTTGTGCTAAAATATTTGTATGTCAAGGTCAGAGAACTGATTAGATTTTGGGATTTCTAACTCTAGTTCTTCTGGTTAAAAAAAAATGCAAAATTAGGTATTCAAAAAATATCATCGTGTCAGTCTTGAAAAAGTTTCACTTTAAAATTAGAGACGATGAAATTCAAATTTTTTAAATTATAGTCTTTAATAAATAATTAAATACAGGGTGGGGCAGAAAGATCTACCACATTTTGAAGAGGTATAAAAAACTGAATACATTTTTGAAAGAACATAAAATAATTTTTTTTTAATTGTGTTTTGAACATTGTCAGAAAAAAAAGGGAGAGGGGTCAAAAATGAAAATTCTAGCCCTATCGACCAAACTCAACCAAATTTTGTATACATATTCTATGGACCCCAAAAAGTTTAGAAATGCAAAAACTAACCACCCAAAATGGAGGGGAGGGTCAAAAATGAAAATTCTAGCTCTTTCGACCAAACTCAACCAAATTTTGTAAACATATTCTGTGGGCCCCGAGAAGGCTTTAAATTCAAAAACTAACCAAATTTTGTATACATAGTTTGGTCGAAAGGGCTAGAATTTTCATTTTTGACCCTCCCCCCTATTTTGAGTGGATTTTTATTTTGACCCCCCCCCTTTTTTTCGTCTGATATAATGTTTAAAACACATTAAAAAAAATTATGTTCTTTTCAAAAATACATATTTTCAGTTTTTTTCTAGTTGAATTTTTTCATTTTTTATACCTCTTCAAAATGTGGTAGATCTTTATGCCCCATCCTGTATATTTATATTCGTTAAATTATATGTAGGGGAACACGGGGCAAAGTGGGATACCTAAGGCCCTTTTATTACCTGCTCCTTCCATTTTGGATATTATTTGCTACTTTCCAGTAGTTAGGCAGATCATTTATCTACAAAATGGTGTAGTATAACTTCCTTAACTTCAATAACTTTTTTTATGCAGTTTTAAAGACAGGTGCACACGTGGGGGCAAAGTGGGATTTTGGTGGGGCAAAGTGAGTGGGTGCTATCTCATTTTGCCCCTTATGAAGACATAATGATAAGAACCATTAATTAGCAAGAAGTTTTAATGAAATAAGTACAAAGCTTCAATCATAATATTCCTCTAACTCCGAGATAGCGTAAATTTCCTTGTCTTACTAACTTGCACGGGCATTTTTACTCGCCTATTACATCTGCCCATGGATAATTATATATATTAAAGCTATCCTTTCAGGATTCCAACTTTGTTGTGCCGTTTACTTTATAAGTTCTTTCAGATCATCGCAATAGAAAATTTACATGAATTCTGATGTCACAGTATGGGCAAAGTGGGGAATGCCATTTTAACTTTGCTCATTCGTCATTGTTATTAAAAAAATTGCTACACAAAAATAATTTTTAAGAAAAAAATAAAAACCGACTTCAAAAAATTAAATGCAACAAAATAAATACACTAAAAGGTATAAAATAATTATTATCTTATTTAGTTACAACTAAACGACGAAATATTAACATGAATTACTTTTAAAGCTGCCAAACAAACTATACCTATAAGCGAGCGTACCCGCCAAACGCATTAAGTAAGATCCGTCGAGTGCGATTCATAAAAGGTATATATTTGGCACCAACTTCAAAAAGTAATTTCATGTTAATATTTCAAGTTAAATAGTTGTAACCAAATGTTGATAATAATTATTTTATAAATTTTGCGTATTTTATTTGTTGCATTTAATTTTTGAAGTCGGTTTTTATTTTTTCTTAAAAATTATTTTTATTTTTCTTTTTTAGTGATGTCATTAATAGTGATCATATCATCAGAACTTGACCAAATTAATATGACACTATCCCCAAGACACCCCCTTTTCGGATAAAAAAAGAACCATCGAAATCGGTTCATAAACAAAGAGGTTAGGTCTAAAACAAACCTAATAAAAAAGGTCTAATACCTATGGAAAAAATTCGAAAAAAATGGGACCAATCGGAAGCTAGACTGGACCCAATGCAAAAAACAAAATTGCTGACAATTGGCGGAGATATGAGGTAACATAGGTAACAAAAAAATTCAGTCGAATAGAGAACCTCCTCCTTTTTTGAAGTCGGTTAAAAATAACAAACGCTCATTTAAATTTCAACATGGCAAAATTTCTGTGAAGGATGCCTAAATGCCTACAAATGATCATTACCTTCAATTATAAACTTTAAAATGTAAATCAATCTATTTAGCTTACTTAATCTTACATCAAGCAGTCAAAAAAATGAAAAAAAACTCATAAAATGTTGATTGGTAAACAAACAAATGTTTTTCGCAGGGCTGCCAACACATCTTTTCTCCAGTCAAGCAGCGTTTCCGCCCTTTCCACTTCATTTTAAAAGATAATCTCACTTTGCCCCGCTATCCCACTTTACTTCTTGTTCCCTATATTATGTTTATTTGCATCAAGCAATGGATAGCCTCATTGATTTTTCTTCATGGCGTGTCTTTTTTGTTATATCCCTTAACAAGTTCTCATCCGTTTGATTTGATTGTTTGTCGATGTCCAATCCATGAGCAAAGTCAAACTGGCTGACTACTTGTCAAATAAGAAGCAGCTTGATTAACTCCGTTGATGTTTAGCGGGTTTGATAGACGGGAGAGAGAGGTTACAGCCGAGGGGGCTAAAGGGGGGCTAATGGACAGACAGACAGACCCTCGACCACTTCTCTTAGATACAATTAGCCTGGGCTAATGGTCTTCTAGGGCCAAGGGTGGCTGACATCTCGCTGCTTATTGGGCCCCCAACACAGCCGATCGATTCTCAGGTACCGCATTTTCTCCAGAACCCCCCATCTAAACGTGATGAAAATATTCAGCCGTCTATTTCACACTATAAAATCTTTATTGACAAGGAAATATTTGAAATATTTCGGGCCAAAGGAATCTTCGTCATCAAGGGGACACATTCTTCTTCTAGTTTCTAATTTAACAACTTAATATAATATATTATTATCAAGATATATTATTAGAACGTTAAAAGTCTCTAGGTATATAAAATCATAATCTTTGTTTCGTTATTTTTCGAGTCACACAATTTTTCATGTAAAAAGTTTTAACTTTTATTTTAAAGTAAAATAAAAATTTCTTCCAAGAATTTACTCATTAGCAGCACTGTTCCAGTTTGAGAATCTTTAGTATTGAATGTTGAATCTGTTTTTTTTTTGTCGATTTTAAAATCTTGACCGATTTCCTTAATCAAAAAATCATACCACACTTTGAAAGATTTCTCATATAATTATAGTATAAATTTAAAAAAACAATAAAATCGCTAATGCACTAAAAGTACATAATAATGTAATAATCAAAAATTGTGGTGCGCAGAAGCATGTGCTTTTAATTAATTTCGGCAAAGACCCACACTGCCCCACGCTTTTTGATTATTACATTATTTTGTACTTTTTAGTGCATTAGCTTAATTTTATTATTATACCTACTATAATTTATTTTACTTTAGGTTAAAATAAATATATTTTGTTTTTTAAATAAAATAATTTTTAATTATTTTTAGAGACTATTTCGAGGCATTGTTTTCAATCAAAATTATCGCATAAATATTTCAAATTAGTTACAAATTAAGATTTATACATTGAAAATTTTGAAAAATATATAAAATGTCTTTTTCTTCATGTTTCCTCTTGGGAGATTAGAATATAATATATATTATATATATTTATAATTTTGAAAATATATAATGTCTTTTTTCATGCTTCTCTTGGGAGATTAGAATATTATATATAATATATAATATATTCTAATCTCCCAAGAGTGAAACATGAAGAAAAAGACATTATATATTTTCAAATTTTCAATGTATAAATCTTAATTTGTAACTAATTTGAAATATTTGTGATAGACTGATGATGAAGGCAATGCCTTCGGAATTATAGTCTCTGTGAAATAATTAAAATTATTTTATTTAAAAAACAGAAGACTTCTCTCATTTTATTTTTAACCTAAAATAAAAACAATTCTGTTACCATCGACAGTGAAATCTTTTATTCAACTAATATTTTTTTACTTTTTAGTCTTAATTATTTTTATAGAGAAACGTTTGTGGAATTTAACAGAAAAAAGTCACATTGATACATTCAAACATAAATACATACATATAGGTGAAACTAATAAAAAGGTGTTAAAAATGGGAATTTCAGCCTCAAAACTTTTTAGTAATATGACATACCAGTTTACCAGTATTGTAATCATACAACATATTATTTAATAATACGTAATTAATGTTAATAAAAATACTTTAGATAATTTTTTGTATTTATTTGTAATAAGTATGTAAAAATACAAAAATTCCAAAAAAAAATTTAATTTGGACCATTTTTGAAGAAGTTATGAGCGAAAACTCGAAAATCGATATTTTTAAAACGGTGATCAAAATTTTTTCTAAATTTACCAGGAATAGTTTATTGATGGTACTAAATAATATCAAAAATTAAAATTTTTCAAAACGTCCGATTTGGCGTGGAATACTCCAATATAAACATATCTATTAAAATCTTTAATTAGACCTAAATTAGTTTATTTATTTTAAGGACGTCTCTAGAGTAATCAGGTTTTCGCTTTATTTGTTATTTAATAAATACAGAGATTCCTTAATTAGGCTAAAATGACTAAAAAGCCCCCTGATAGTATGATCTAATTTCCTTTAGAGTTGGACGCCAAATACAAGTCCAAACCTGATTCACAGTGGTACTTAATTTCTATTATTCTAGAAACGGCCTATTTACTCTAGATAGGAAAATATTCTAGATCGAAATTAATATCAAATTTAAATATTTATCATTTATAATAATTTTTTATTAATTCACCGAAACTGTAAACAGCGTACAGAGTCTTTTGAAAGTTTCACTTTTTTCCTTCGATTGTATTTTGTTATTTATTTATATTCACTGTTAAAAATTTCTTATTTAATTTTTCTATATGTACCATATGTGTATTTATGTGAACATTTGTTGCCCCTGTGGACCGGCGATAGAATATGTGTCCACAGTTTCCCCTGCTTGTTGTATAAGGCGACTAAAAGGGGTTGGACGTGAGGCTAACACTCTCACTCTGTAAAAAACTACACTGCCACAACTAACACTTAGATTAAAAAAAAACTATTGAAATGTATTTTTAATGCAATGAAATTGATTAAACTTTTAATATGATATTTTTTAACCTTTCTTAATAAATGTAACAAAAATTTGAAACATTGTTTACGTATCTGTAGCTGCGACCATCCTCAATTAACACAACGACTTTCGCAGAATCTATAATGCTAAGCGGCAAAATTTTGATGTGTTTAGTCGAAAAGACACTCAAATAATGGATTTCAAGCATATTATCAAAAGAAAAACAAGGATTGAAAGATTATAATAAGGATATTAGATTTCAGTAAAAATCGATAAATATCAAATTATTTGCTTTTATTTAATTTAAATTGTACATTTCAAATAAAATGTTTTAAATTTATGTTACACTTATTAATAAAGGTTGAAAATATATTAAAAGTTTATTCAATTTCATTGAATTAAAAATAAGATGACGTGTTCTGATGTGGCCATCCACTTGACTTTAGAATCTGTGGCCCCTAACTTATATTTAATATTTAATAAAATTATTTATAATCATATAAGGGAGGGGGGTTAGTTTTATGCATTTTTAGACTTCTGGGGCCCCACTGATTATGTATATAAAATTTGGTTGAGTTTGGTAGAAAGGCCTAGATTTTCATTTTTTGATCCTACACCCCTATTTCGGGCGGTTAGTTTTTGCATTTTTAGACTTCTGGGCTCCCACTGGTTACGTATACAAAATTTGGTTGAGTTTGCTCAAATGGCCTAGATTTTTAATTTTTAACCCCCAATTATGCACCAAAATCTAATCAGCTCTTAATCTCACTGACCAAAACTACGTAGACTTTAATTTTGATATTCACACTAATTTTTGAGCTAGCTCGTCCACAAAAATTTGGTAACGCACACACTAACAGACTAACAGACATTTTGACAAAACAATTATTATCTCGAAAAATATATTTTTTTTGATTTTCAAATATTAAAGCTTTTTTGTAGAGGAAAATGCCATGGTTTCGCTCAATTTTTTTAATCAAAATAGTTTCAGCCGTTTTTGAGATATTTTGAAAAAAAGAAGGAAAAAAACCACTTTTTTCATCCACGATTACAATACTTGTCCATGCCATGGTAAAGTAAAACTAGTTTTTGAATTTATATTCTAAAATTAAGAAAATATTTAATCGAAATTAATATCAGTTAAAATTAACCGAAACTGCAAACATTTTAACTTTTTTTTCTTCAATTTTGTTACTGAAATTTAAAAGATGAATTATTTATAATTGAAATTTTCATAAAATTCTCTCAAGTGCCCTGCCTAAATGTTTCACCTTGATAAATTATTGAAAAAAAAATTTAAAAAAAAGCGAACAAATACTAAGATAAAGATTTTCGTTTTACGATATGTGTTCGAAATCTTCTTAAAGGCCGGATGTTTGAATCCAACTGCGGTGGGTTGTCATCCCTGATCAAAATGATAAAATAAAAAAAAAAAACTTTTTTTTCCTCTCTCTTTCTATGGGTAAAATAAGTGTGTATTGTGTGTCTGTCTGTCTGTCTTTTGGTACCTACCTGTTATATTTTTTTATCGTTTTTTGGTAGAAATCCTCTCTCTCTCTGAAATATATTGATCACAAACCTTAGTTAATGTTCACTGTCAAATTTAATAAGATTGAAAGAAAAATCGAATTTTTGTTAGAGGGGGGAAAATAATGGATTTTTGAAAGATTAAAAATAGTAGGTAGACAAAAATGTGATGGCTAGGATTGATCTAAACCAGGAGTGGGAAAACTGCGGCCTTCAGAATAATAAAGTGCAGCTTTTTGAGGCTGGTTTGTAAAAATTTTATAAGGAATATGAAATATACGAGAAAAGCAAATTGGTTTAAAAAGATTTTACAACATTTTTTTGTTGCCCTGTGTAGTATTAATAAAGTAAAAAAGAAAATTTAAAAATATAAATTATTATGGTTGAAATTGATTTTTCTCAAAGTTTCAGATCTTTTTAAGCACAGTGATTAAAAAAATCCTTCAATTAAACCAAATAGACAGTACTAGGCCGCCTGGCAGGTAGGCATAATTTTTTCCCTCTGTGTGTTTTGTATATATAATAAAGCGGTTTGTTCTACAGCATGCGCCGTTTTCCGCATCCAACACGCCAACTTTCTATCCAGAATGTCTTGCTCTTGTAGTTGCCTACTGGTCATTGCCTCATCTACTCCCTGCTTCCACGTTCGTCTCGGTCTTCCTCTTCTCCTCCGTCTTTCCGTGGGCATCCAGGTCCATATTTTATGAGGCCACCTATCTTTCCGGCATTCTTTTGAGGTGTCCGTACCATATTAATCTCTTCCCTTTCTATTCTATCTATTTATTGTTTTGTATCTGAATTTAAAAACTCATGAAAACTCAAAAAAAAGTTCGTTCTGGGATCAAAATACTTATATTTCTAATAAAAAGAACTGATTATATTTTGGGAATTCCAAGCTCAAAAATGTAGAAGGTATTTTTTCACTGATTTTATTAAGATTTTCAAGCTTTGTCTTAATAAAGGCATAAACAAACACGTGTTTTTCATTTTGTAATACAATGAATAAATTCCAGATATCTTATTACTACCATATTTAAATTATCTATACTATTTAAATAAAATTAAAATAAATTTATTAATTTTATCTTTCCGCAAATGGTTTAATTAATTAAATTGAAAATATTGAGAACCTTTAAATTAAGTTCAATTAATTAAATTGAAAATATTATTAACCTTTAAATTAAGTTCATTCAAATCTTCTCATTAAAATCCAAACGTTTTGGCTACAAATTTTGAACACGTTTTCTTCAAAGGTATCGAGAATCAATAAGCCATTGAATTTTTAGTTGTTTTAAACTTGCATAGCCTGAAATATTTCCAGGTTAAGGGATAATCTTTATGCTCTTTTTTTTAATATATTTTATGGTTTTTCGATGACAACATCTCTTATTCCAACAACAACAAAAACAACATCTAAAAAAAGTAACAACATTCCATACCTTTTTTTTGTCATAAAATTCACCTTACAAATATTTCGATTTATAAGATTTTTTTTGTTTAAATTATTGTTATTGAATCAAGCACATATATAATAAATATATAAATTTAAAAACACAAATATAATAAAATAAATATATATAAATTAATAATATATTCAACATTTCATCGAAAATACAGTTTTTTTTTAAGATATTTTTATTATATCAGATATATTTTTGAATATACTTTATTGGGAAATAAAATATCGAATATATATATATGTATTTATATTTCAAATATATTACGTATGTTTTTCACTGTACAAAGTATTTTTGTTGTTTATTATTCTAAATTTATTTATTTATTTGTTTTAAAGAACAAAATTCGTACCCGTTAAAATTTAATGAGCTTAGAATCTTTACAAAATTTTAATAAATTTATAGTAATATACCGGGTGAGTTTTTTATCTTGATTGACAGTCTTATAACTCAGAAACAGGGCATTATATGAAAAAGTTTTAAATAAAAGTTTATTTATATCGAAAGGAAAATAAACTACACTATTGTTTGTCGACCTATAACAGGCTTTCAAGGGTATTTAAAGGTCAATTTCTGTTTTTTAAATGGAAACCTATATTTTTCTATAAATCATCTTATTCTACAAATAAAAAAACTGAACAATTTTCATGTGAACTATTTTTTTATACGACATCAAATAAACAAAATATTAAATCAATTAGATTTAAAAAAAAATCCAAATAATAATTATTCTTAACAATTATTCGACTTAATTATTAAATAATAATTATCAAATATTTAATTATTAAATAAATAATTTAATAATAATTAATAATTTAATAATTTTCCGACTATGTTCTGTGACATTAAAGAGTGTATCGCAAGTCTTCTGGATGATTTTCAGTTCAAATTTCCTTATTTTTTTAAATAGATTTACAACACGATAAAATGAAGCTTGTGAGGGTGTATTCCTAACAGGAAAACGCTCGGCATCCATTTCAATGGCAGCCCCATAACACTTTTTCCACATTCACCGGATAAATTAAGACCATTTTAATTCTGTCTTCAACAAAAAAATGCTCCATTTTTCTTATGGTAATACAATATAACTATCTACTGGATTGACACGAGAAATGAACCTTTTTAAACTCAAGAATTTTAAATAGTCTATTAAGTAGAAAATAATCTCTTAAATTCGTATATAATGAAGTATTAAAATCATTAGAAACACTTATTATTTCCATTGTTGTGACTTTTAGATTAAATAATTATTTATTTAATAATTGATAATTTGATCATTATTATTTGATAATTAAGTTAAATAATTGTTATAAATAATTATTACGATTTTTTTGAGATCTAATAATTGATTTAATATTTTGTTTATTTGATGTAGAAAAAACTAGTTCTTATGAAAGTTCCTCAGTTTTTTTTTTTGTAGACAGAATATGAAAAAAAATATATAGGTTTCCATTTAAAAAACAGAACTTGACCTCAAAATACCCTTGAAAGCTTGTTCTAGATCAATAAGCAATAGCGTAGTTTAGTTTCCCTCTCGATATAAATAAACTTTTATTTGAAACTTTTTTCATATAATGCACTGCTTTTGAATTATAAGACTGTCTCACGATAAAAAACTCACCCGGTATATATCATATAATAAAATAATCAATATATATATATATATATATAATATACAGGGTGGTGACGGCTGACGCAGCATAGCGATTACAATGTTAATTTTTGAATGTGCATTTATTTGCTCCCTAATTATTTTAGAGTTAAAATTCTTATAGGTTTTTTGTGAGAAAAAAAATACTGAATCCGAACATATTTTTTAAGCTTTTCACATTTTGAAATTTCTGAACCGTAATAATCAACATTATAAATAATTGTATTTTTACAAAAATCACTGAGGCCATTGGATTATTAAAACAAACAAGGCAATTTCATTTGCTGTTTTTAAGTGACGTTTGTTATATTTGAACTTTAAATCAGTTCTTATTAGAATTTATTGATTACCATAATGAGAAACTCTCGTTAAATTTGAATAGGCTGAGTTTTGTATTCGCTTACTTAGAAATAAAAATAGTAGATTCACGTAGATGAAGTTTAGAACGAGCTTTTTAAATTTTCACAAGAATAATCAACGAAATTATAAGTAATATTTTTAAACGTAATTAATACAATAAAATTAAGAAGGTAAACAGAATTTAATTTTTTAACATAATTAACAAATGCATAAAATTATAACAAAAAATAACAATCATAGCATCAGTTTTAATTTTTTTATTGAATTTTTTCCGTTTTTCTACCAATAACTGCTAATTCTAAACAAAAGTACTCTGAGTGATAAAAAGACACTTTTCTAATATCTGGTGAATAAGAGATTACTTAAAAATAAATGCATGCCCCAAACTTACATAGACTCAAAACTAACAGGTAATGAATTTTTTTTTGAAAATTTCATTAGATTCAAGTCGATTATTAAAATAAAGTCCAATAAACTTGATGTAAAAAATATCGAAAAAACATTCTCGTTTTATAAACTTTAAGATACGTTCAAAATGTAGCCTGTTTCTTTTCGTTATCGTATCGTCATTAACATGCAATTTTTGCTAATATTAAGGGGGTCAAATTACAGCCAGATAATATTACATAATATCGTTTTACAGTTAATTTTCAATTAATTTTAAATAATATTTTCAAGAAATATGATATTAATGATAAAATATTATGTAATCTTAAAGAAATATTTATTAAGGGGACTACACCCTCTCGACTCCCGGTATATCCCCCTCTTTCGCACGATACGCCATTTGTATCATAAAATAATTTATTTTTAACCCTCTCCGCTAGGTAATGTCACTGGTATTTTTCAGAAGATCAACCCCCCACCTGTAATAATATAATTTATGATCATAAATAAGGGGCGGGGGTGATCTTGAGCTATTAGAAAAGTGTCTTTTTACCCTCAGGTGCGGTACTTTTACAATTAGCAGTTATTGGTGAAATTCCGTGAAATTAAAAAAAAAATTAAACTCTGATAACTCCAAAACTAATTATTTTTGATCCCGGGTTCGGTAGGTTCGAATTTCAAACCACCATTTACCACTAAACAATGCCCCAACTTTTCGTAAAATTCTCGTCTGACATTTGCTAATTGGTATTGTGATATTTTATCACATTCGGCTTGTATACGATTTTTGAGTTGATCTAAGTTTTGAAATGTTTGTCCAGAGTAAATCTTTGATTTTAATGTCCCCAAAGAAAAAATCGTTGGGAGAAAGATCGGGGACCTTGCAGGCCAGCTAATCAAACCCCGGACCAATGATTTTATTCTCAAATGATTATTTAAAAAATTTTTAAGAAAAAATAAAACCGACTCTTCAGTGCAACAAATAAAATACACTAAAAGGTATGAAATAATTATTATCTTATTTAGTTACAAACGACGAAATATTAACACGAAATTACTTTTAAAGTCGGTGCCAAACAAACTATACTATAAGCGAGCGTACCGCCAAACGTACTAAGTAAGATCCGTCGAGTGATTCATAAAAGGTATATGTTTGGCACCAACTTCAAAAGTAATTTCGTGTTAATATTTCGTCGTTTAGTTGTAACTAAATAAGATAATAATTATTTTATACCTTTTAGTGTATTTTATTTGTTGCACTTAATTTTTTGAAGTCGGTTTTTATTTTTTCTTTAAAAATTTTTATTTTTCTTTTTTAGTGATGTTATTAATAGTGATTATATCATCAGAACTTGACCAAATTAATATGACACCATCCCCAAGACACCCCCTTTCGGATAAAAAAAGAACCATCGAAATCGGTTCATAAACAAAGAGGTTAGTCTAAACAAACCTAAACAAACCTAATAAAAAAGGTCTAATACCTATGAAAAAATCGAAAAATGGGACCAATCGAAGCTAGACTGGACCCAATGCAAAAAATTTTCAAAAATCGGTTGACAATTGGCGGAGATGTATGAGGTAACATAGGCACAAAAAAAAAAAAAAAAAAAAAAAAAAAAATTCAATCGAATAGAGAATTTCCTCCTTGAAGTCGGTTAAAAATTCACGGACATCGCGGCTGTTGTGTGCGGCAACCATACATCTGAACCAAATATCTAGTTTTTCTCGATCATTTTCCGTTACAGTCGGAACTATATCCTCTTCCAATAACTGCAAAAAGCGCTGTCCAGTTAAATTTTCATTTATGAAAAATGGACCGAATATTCCCGCCCAAACGTTAATTTTTCGGGGATATTGGGTCCTGGTCTTTACAACATTGTGTGGATTTTCAGTAGCCCACACTCTACAATTTTGAACGTTTGGTTCATTGCGGGAGTGTAAACGTGCATTCGTCCGTGAAAAAACAATGTTTTTCAAAAAATCAAAATTCAAAAATTTCAAAATTATTTATAATGTTGATTATTACGGTTCTGAAATTTCAAAATTTGAAAACAAAAATATGTTGGGATTTAGTATTTTTTTCTCTACAAAACCTCTAAGAACTTTAACTCTCTAAAATAATTAGGGGAGCAAATAAATGCAATATCCAAAAATGAACATTGTGATCGCTGTGCTGCGTCGGCCGGGTCACCACCCTGTATATGATATATCTCGAAAACGGCTCTAACGAATCGGTGAAAATCTAGCGATTTTTCGGGTCGACAAATTGATCTGTCAGGGTCTCATCTTCAAGTTAACTTAATTTGATAGAATTTTTCGTAATCAAAGTAATATTATTCATGTGTAAAGAGAATGTTAAGCTTGGGGGGGTTTAAAAAAAAGGTTTCCTTTTTCTTTTGTGTTCACAAAGATAATTGGTTGGGTCAAGTGATTTGAAGAGGTATTGTGAGCTGGTTTTTAACACATTTTCTTTTCCCTAAACCCAAGAATTACTAATACATGTTTTATAATTGTTTTTATAAACAATCTTATTCATTTAATAGATAAAAAAATAATCAAATATATATTAAAAATATATTTTATAAATATAAGCAGGTTTCAATTTTGTGAAAAATAACATAATTTGATAGGTTTTCTAATTTAATAAACTAATTATATTAACAAGTGGTTGAAAAAATGAATTATGAAGTTGAATCAATACAAAACAATTGATTGTTTACATAAACAACAACTAAAACCTCTGTATCACATAGTTATTGGTGATTCGATGGATATCTTGAGAGAGGTTATACTATAGCTAATTTCTAATAAATTTGACTTATGAGCCCAAAATGTAATCATATTTTGAGTACGTTTTAATTTTTTTTATTGAATTTTTCCGTTCTTCTACCAATAACTGCTAATTCTAAACAAAAGTACTCTGAGTGATAAAAAGACACTTTTCTAATATCTGGTGAATAAGAGATTACTAAAAAAAATGCATGCCCCAAACTTACATAGACTCTAAAGGTCAAAACTAACAGGTAATGAATTTTTTTTGAAAATGTCATTAGATTCAAGTCGATTATTAAAAATAAAGTCCAATAAACTTGATGTAAAAAATATCGAAAAAACATTCTCGTTTTATAAACTTTAAGATACGTTCAAAATGTAGCCTGTTTCTTTTCGTTATCGTATCGTCATTTACAGGCAATTTTTGATAATATTAAGGGGGTCAAATTACAGCCAGATAATATTACATAATATCATTTTACAGTTAATTTTCAATTAATTTTAAATAATATTTTCAAGAAATATGATATTAATGATAAAATATTATGTAATCTTAAAGAAATATTTATTAAGTGACTACACCCTCTCGACTCCCGGTATATCCCCCCTTCGCACGATACGCCATTTGTATTATAAAATAATTTATTTTTAACCCTCTTCTCCCCAGGTACGTCACTGGTATTTTCAAGATCAACCCCCCCTCTGTAATAAAATAATTTATGATCATAAATAAGGGGGGGCGGGGGTGATCTTGAGCTATTAGAAAAGTGTCTTTTTACCCCTCAGGGTGCAGTACTTTTTTACAATTAGCAGTTATTGGTAGAAATTCAGGAAATTAAAAAAAAAATTAAAACTCTGATAACTCCAAAACTAATTATTTTTGATCCCGGGTTTATAGGTCAAATTTATTAGAAATTAGATATAGTATAACTTCTTTCAAGATATCTATCGAATTGCCAATAACCTTGTATATTTATTATAGGGAAATAACCCCGATGATGGATGAAGATGAGTTTTTGACTCGAAAGGCTTGATGGAAAGATATCGCGGAGCCCGGTGTCGTCGAGTTTCTTCAGAGGTGAAACCTCTCTGGTGGGCGTAAAGCCGTGAAATTTGCTTTCCCCAAAATAAGAATTTGCCCGGTGCTTGTGAAAATGCTTTTTAAAAATAAGAAGTTGCCCGGGAGGCAGTGAAATATGCTTTCAACAAAATAACGGCACAAGGCCTCGAACACATTTTTCGTGGTTACAAGATTTCGTACAGCTTTGTTCCTTCAATCGCTCCAAAGTCGACAGGCGAACTCTTTTGGAGAGCGTAAAACAGCTCTTTCACACAGTGAGGGCTGAATTGCAACTGACTCGCTAATTACGGCTTTGGCTTTTTATAGCTGTCGATTTAATTGGTAATTAAAGGTGATTGGTTAATAATTTTTCCTAGATCGCGCTCGATTAATTATAAAAGGCGGGTCTCCTTCTTCGCTAATTAGTCTTTCATAAGCCACGAACCGATTAACATTGAAAAATAAATTACATTTCTAATTGAAAAAGAAGCAGAAAATCGATTCATTCTCCCTTTCAATCCAAGTTACGACCCGGAACTTATAACCAATCATCTTTTACATAGTTAAATATTTCAACTTAAAATTAATTTAGTTATTGTCTTTTCTTCTTTAAAACCGTTTAGGTATTTTTAACTTAATCATAAAATACAGAATTATTATATTTTTTTTTTTTTTTTTTTACAATGAAATAGCACTTAAAACTAAACTTAACTATTGTTATTTTTTACAAAACAAATTGATCTTGAAAATTACTTGAACAAAACAAAAAAATTTTATGCTTAAACTTAGTGTTTTTTAATTGTCTATTTCTTTGATTTTAACTTAAAAACTAACACTTTCACACACTAATTTTCACTTTTTCACTTTTGCATGACACTAAAAAAACACTTTCATATTATTTTTTTTACACTTTTATAATTAACACAACACTTCACTTGGGTATCTTCTTGAACACTTAATATAGTCTGAGGTAAGGGACCCCGACATGGTTTCAACTGGTATTGAGGGGAAATTGAAATTAATCTTATGAGCTTTAAGACCACTAAACTTTGTAACGTCATAGGCTGCGTAATCATTTTGGCTTTTGATTCTAATTTTCTTCGTAAGTTCCCCAATTCTTCTTGCTGAAAACCCCTTAATCTTGTCTTCGTTCATAGGTGAATTTGTCCCTTGACCATCTTCTAAATGACTTTCTTTACTTGAGATATCTTTATTTTCTTCTTTCAAAGCGTTAGCTGTTTTCGCAAAATAACTGTCTTGATCTGATAATTTCTTGTGTAATTCCCTGTTTTCGTGTTTAATTAAATTTATAACTTCGATTAATGAATTATTTTGATCTATCAGTTCGTTGTTCCTTAATTTTAAATGGTTAATTTCGTTTCTTTGAATTTTTCTTTCTTCGTTGAGACTTCTATTTAAACCTGTTCTAATCTTTTTCATTGACTGCATTTCGTGTTTTAATGAATTGTTTTCCATGCGTAGTTCATCTATTAAATGAGATTCTGTTTCTGTTATTGTTTTGTTAATTTTATTAACGTCTATGCTTTTAATAATTTGGATGCTATCTTGTCCTATTTAATTTCGGCCTGATCTAACAGATCGATTCCTAAAATTGCTTGTTCGTCTATTGTTTCGTTTGGAACTACATAAAATTTAATATTAAAATCTTCGTTGTCAATTCGTGTGGTTGTTTTAAAATATCCTCAGTCTTGTTCGTGAAAATGCAAATCCGTTTAAAATAATATTTGAATCTGTTAATTGTGGTGAACCTAGCTGTTTGTGGATGTCTTCGCTCATGAGCGATAAGCCTGCACCGGTATCTACTAAGGCGTTAATCTTGTGGTTGCTTATTGAAATGATCTTGTGATTGGATTTCGTTTTTTGACTATTTGCTGTAACTATGTTCATGGGTGGGTCTTTTTTGGTGATTAGGTTTTCGTTTCCATCATTACTGCTAACTGGCTGTCTATTACATGCATGATTTGCTACGTTAGCTGACTTGAAAGTGATTTCCGAATATAATTTTAACTTTTCTTTAAATTCTTTTATCGTTTTTGCCCCGTAAAGTATTACTTTACAGACTAATGTCTTGTATACCGTCCAGTATATACTCTATTAATGCCTTGTCTTCTAAGTTTCTTGCTTGCTATCTTTCATAATCAGGAAGTATTCATAAAACGTGCTCACCCTTTTGCAATTTTCTTCGGCTAGCTGCTTGTGAATATCCGCGCTACTAACTTGCAATGAGAATTCTTCTAATAATGCTTCTTTTAGTTTATCCCACGTATTAATGTTTCTTTCACTTTCTACGAATAGCCTAGGCTAGTCCAGTTATTAGCCGTCTGCCAGCAAAATAGTTGCAAGCTATTCCAACCTTGAATACTTCGTTTTTTCTGGATTCTATGTCCTGCACCCATCTTTCTATTGAATAACTGTCTGTTCCGTTGAATTTTTTTATTAGTGGTTCTAATGTCCCTAAAATTGATTGGACTGTGTTCCATGATCGTATAGTGGTCTTATAACTGATAAGAGGGATAGGTGTGTAGGTGTGTAGTGGGATTGTCGGCTCTTACCTCGTTAGTTAATTCTTCTGTCGTATTCCCGTTGCTACTCCTATGGGTGGCTGGTTCAGCTGTTATCCGCGAAGCGGCGCTGCCGTCCTCGTGTTGCTTAACCCTCACTCAATCGTTTCAGTCGATGGCCGTTGCTGTTGCCTGCTACGTCGCCTGCCTTCGCTCGTCGTTTGCTGCTGGGCGCGCGGTAAATGTGTTTGCTCGCGCAAAAACGGTCGGTGCCTCGAGGCGAGTCGAGACAAACCTCCTCGGGTCCGAACCGAGATGGTCCAGCTCCGTCCGATAAAGCCTTTAACGAATCCGCGGCCGAGCCCCCAAATTTATAGGGAAATAACCCCGATGATGGATGAAGATGAGTTTTTGACTCGAAAGGCTTGATGGAAAGATATCGGTGGAGCCTCGGTGTCGTCGAGTTTCTTCAGAGGTGAAACCTCTCTTGGTGGCGTAAAGCCGTGAAATTTGCTTTCCCAAAATAAGAATTTGCCCGAGACTTGTGAAAACGTTTTTAAAAATAAGAAGTTGCTCCGGAGGCAGTGAAATATGCTTTCAACAAATAAATGGCACAAGGCTCCGAAATTTATTACTTCTTCGTGGTTACAAGATTTCGTACAGCTTTGTTCCTTCAATCGTTCCAAAGTCGACAGGCGAACTCTTGGAGCGTAAAACAGCTCTTCACACAGTGAGGGCTGAATTGCAACTGACTCGCTAATTACGGCTTTGTCTCTTTTATAGCCGTCGATTTAATTGGTAATTAAGGTGATTGGTTAATAATTTTTCCTAGATCGCGCTCGATTAATTATAAAAAAGGCGGGGTCTCCTTCTTCGCTAATTAGTCTTTCATAAGCCACGAACCGATTAACATTGAAAAATAAATTACATTTCTAATTGAAAAAGAAGCAGAAAATCGATTCCTACATTATTTATATGTTATATATAATTTATTGGTTTGTGACAATAGTTTCGAAGTTAACTTTCAACATCAGTTTTTTTAATTAGAAATATTGGTTATTTCTCATGAGTTCAAATACCAGATCGGATTAGAAAAATTTGTTTTGTTGTAATAAAAAACTAGCTATATAAGAAACGATTTCAAGCAGAGGACAACCTTATTGATTTCTTTTCATAAAAAATAAGCTGACGTGTTCTGATGTGGCCATCCACTTGACTTTACCATACAACGTGGCCCCTTACTTACATTAATATTTAATAAAATTATTTATAATCATGTAGGGGAGGGGAGGTTAGTTTTTTTCATTTTTACATTCCTAGGGGCACACTGATTATGTATACAAAATGTGGTTGAGTTTGGTAAATAGCCAAGATTTTCATTTTTTGACCCTCCGCCCCCCCCCCCATTTTGGGCAGTTAGTTTTTGCATTTTTAGACTTCTGGCGACCCAGTGATTATGTATACAAAATTTGGTTGAGTTTGGTAAATGGCCAAGATTTTTAATTTTTAACCCCTTAATTTTGGGTCGATATGCACCAAAATCTAATCAGTTCTTAATCTCAACTGGACCAAACTACGTGTGAAATTTGGTTTCGATATTCACACTAGTTTTTAGCTAGCTCGTCCACAAATTTGGTAACCCACAGACTAACTAACTAACTGACATTTTGACAAACAATTATTATTTGAAAAATATAATTTTTCGATGTTCACTTATTAGAGCTTTTTTGCAGAGGAAAATGCCATGGCTTAGCTCAATTTTTTTAATCAAAAAAGTTTCAGCCGTTTTTGAGATATTTCGAAAAAAAGAAGGACAAAAACCACTTTTTTCATGCACGATTACAATACTTGACCATACCCTGTATGCGCGGACGCAGTACATTTAATTAATTTCGACAAAGTGCCCCACGCTTTTTGATTAAGTATTACATTATTTTGTACTTTTTAAAAGCGTGTTTTTTAGTTTTTTTAAATATAATTTATTTTTTTACTTTTTAGTCTTAATTATTTTTATAGAGTAAAGCTTGCGGAATTTAACATAATGAAATGTATTTATTTTTATATAATTTCATTTAAATTGAGTAGGTAAACAATTATTTTTATAGAGAAATGTTTGCGGAATTTAACAGTCACATTGATACATAGATAAATACATACATACATACAAGTGAAGCTAATATAACGTGTGTAATTAACAACTCTGCCAGATACTCTTGGCAAAACAAAATGTTGTAGGAGTGATATTAAAATTATGAAAAAGTAGCATTTTGTTTTCAAAAATATCAAAATACTCACTTGTTTTTATTATTAACATTTTTATGCAAACATATACCAAATTTTTGTGATAAAAGTATCAGTTATTTCTAATAATCTCACCCCACCGGAAGTAGGATAATATTCCATCAAGCACAGCATTAATGAATTGACTCATCTCTCTCGTATCACTTTACATTCTATTTTTCCTTGAATTGATAAACGCATGAACCAAACAAGTAGGTAGATTGTCCACTATATATATAGAATCGCCATAAATCAAAAAGAATTCCAGTTCTATATCTCTCTAAGAAAGGAGAAATTCATCCATGACAAAGATAAATTGCAGATACATTTCAATTTACTCTCGTGATGCTGGCTGAGCTTCCTTTTTTTGTGTATCTCTCCACTGTCAATTTGAATATAATGAAATATTATCTCTGGATCATAAATTTAAACCGAATTAGGCTGAGCGTTTTGAATAGGCATTTGCACCCGAAGGCAAGAGGATGCAATTGTATGCAGATGCTGGGATCTTCCTAGAGGCGTCGCCGACACACACCTACAAACTCACATTCAACTGAATATATTCCAACAAATAGTGTATTTTAATTGAACTTTAAACACCTATTTCGCATTTAATTCTCAGTACCTGGAGCCACCGAGCGATGCACAGTAACTCATGACCCCCCCCCCCCCGCCCGAAACCCCATACCTCGCCCCCACCACTGCACACACCTGTTTTGTTATGATTTGGACACCTGTTAATTAAAAACAATCAAAAAATCCCTAATTTAAATATATATATTAATATTTGCTATAACCTTAATAGTGGGTTTTAAAATTAAAAACCAATTAAAAATAAAAGTTAATTGAAAAAATGTAAACACACTTTTCTGTCACCCACCAATTTAAACTGCGCGCCTCCCACCCCCCCGGATCCCCCACAACTGCACACTGCCCACATCCACCCCACCCCCGCACCCAGTTTTTGCATTTCTAGCTTTCCAATGGTCTACATATTATGTGTATATTTGTTTACTTATAGTACACCAATTTGCCCACATTCGTTCATATTTATAAATATTATAAAAAAATAAATAGGAAAATATAAAAAAAATAATCGTATAGGATCTGAAATAAAAACATAAATAAGATTTGTTTCCAAGTTATATAAAAAAAGCCACTTCAACCACTTTATTTTTAAACACACCTGTTTTGTTATGATTTGAACACCTGTTAATTAAAAACAACCAAAAATTCCCAATTTAAATATATATATTAATATTTGCTATAACCTATTAGTGGGTTTTAAAATTAAAAAAAACAATTAAAAATAAAAGTTAATTGAAAAAAATGTAAACAAACTTTTCTATTGGAGATTTTCATCTATAAATAATTACTTTAATTAAGAAAAGACTAATTAAGATTAAATTTCTCGAGGTCCAGACCTGGCCAGATCATCCTCAAAACTTGTTAATAGAATTTGTTTCATCAAAAAATCCGTAGAGTCGTTTTCAAAATAGAACCAAGATACATATATATATATATATATACAAACAATTTTTGCTCGTTTAATAAGAGTAGATTGAATGAGAAGACTTATCTGAAGTGTTCTTAAACAGTGTGTCAACTTGAAAACTTCCTATCCCTTAAAATATCGCTAAATCCGGCAAATTATTTCAAAAATCGCTGAGACACCTCAAATTTGTATTCGAGGCGGAAACTTCCTTCTAATCGAATTTTTAAGGAGGTCCTTTCGCTCCAGTTGAGTCAAAAGAAGTGTAGTATCTAATATTTAATAAAAAAGTTAAAATACAAATGAAAAATAATAGAATTAAAAAATAAATAGTATGATAGCCGTAAATGTTTGAAATAAAAAAATATATAAAAAAATAATTAAATACAAAAGTTAGTTTCATTTATTCAAATCCGCTGATTGATCTTGTATGATTTGGCAATGCGTTGTATTAATACTGTTTATGTTTACATCCAAACATAGCATTTATGTGATTTTTAAAGTAAATATCTCAGTAAATTCCTTGATCAATGATATATTTTATTCCAAAATAAGCTGACGTGTTTTCATGTGGCCATCCACTTGACTTTACCATACAACCTGGCCCCTAAAATTATTTATAATCATCTAAGGGGGGCTAGTTTTTGCATTTTTAGACTCCTGGGGATGGCCAAGATTTTCATTTTTTGCCGCTACTCACCCCCCCCTCAATTTTGGGGGGTTAGTTTTTGCATTTTAAGACTTCTGTGGCCCCACTAATTATGTATACAAAATTTGGTTGAGTTTGCTCAAATGGCCTAATTTTAAATTTTTAACCCCGCCTTCTACCCCCAATTTTTAAATGATATGCACGCCAATCTAACGTTTCCAGGAGAGTTGAAGCCATCACACTTTCGTGGAAGGGAGTGTGGTTGGAATAGAGCGGTGCTCTCCCTTGTCGCCCTGGGAATTTCCTCAGAGAACTTATGCGATATGACCTTCAGGGCGATGAGGGGCTTTTTAATGAATTTTACAGCTTCAACAGGAGAACTTATAGGGAAATCGCCATGCGCTAGAAATTGTATATAAAAAGAAAAAAAATTTTTTTGTAAATATATTATGTAAATGTTCATAATTATGTAAATACTCCTGTAATTAAATTCACCCTACTATGTAAATATTTCTTGTTAGTGGAGGCCCCCACCTGCGTGGCCCAATAAACGAAAAATCTATGCACCAAAACTACGTATGGAATTTAGACTAATGGACATCCAACCAGACAACCGGACAACCAGACAATCAGACAGACTAACAGACATTTTGACAAAACAATTATTATATCGAAAAATATAATTTTTTCGATATTCACTTATTAGAGCTTTTCTGTAGAGCGAAATGCCATGGTTTTGGTCAATTTTTTCAATCAAAATAGTTTCAACCGTTTTTGAGATATTTCGAAAAAGGAAAAACACTTTTTTCATGTACGATTACAATACTTGTCCATACCCTGTATGGTAAAGTAAAAATTAAGTTATAGTTATAATCTAATAATTTTTATTTAATATTGGCGGCGAAAGGACCTCCTTAATTTCTCATCAATGATAACATTCATCTTTGAATATTGAATTGTTTTCCCAACTGTTTAAAATTGTAATCATAATAAATAGATAAATGTTTATTATGGATATGACGCAACGCAATGCATGCATATTCGCTATAAGCGGTTAATTATTCATTAGAAAACATTAATCATGAGAGAAGAGAAGACAACGCCTCAAATTGAATCTGCACCCCCCCCCCCCCCCCAACCACAATTCACTTTAAGTTAACTAGGCATTCTCAAATCATCATCTATGAGGGCTCAAGCTCAACAGAATTACATTATTTCAATTCAAATGGAGGAAATTAATGAATGAATGATGTTGCTAACATTATGTAAGTACATATTTTAAGCTGGAAGAATAATTTGAATTTTTTAATGAAGAAGATGTTAAAAGTATTTAGCAATTTTATTAACGATTCATTGTGTTTGAAACTTTACATTAATTTGAATGTTATTTTATCTAACATATTCCAGCGTATATGTAACTTATTGATAGGTGGAAAAAATTAATTGGAAGAAATAGATTTGAAAAAGGAAAAAAATTCGGTTATTTTTTAGTCATTTACAAGATACATATTATTACTTTACCATAAAGAGTATGATCAAGTATTGTAATCTTGAATGAAAAAAGTGTTTTTTTTTTATTTTATCTCTCCCGCAAATGGTTTAATTAATTAAATTGAAAATATTATGAACCTTTAAATTAAGTTCAATTAATTAAATTGAAAAATATTATGAATGTTTAAATTATTATTATTATTATTAAGCCTTTTTTTTTTTTTTTTTTTTTTTTGGCTTTTCGGCCATGGTAGCCATAAGCCATTTACGATACTATTTATTTTTATTTTTAAATTTGTCTCTACCTCGGGGGTCAGATTTTAGCCGGATGCCTCGAGCCGGATTCGAACTCGGGTCCTCTTGGTTAGCTGGCTGACATGCTACCGCCTAGCCTACCCGACCCCATTATTAAGCCTTTATTTACAATAAATTGATTGATACAGTGTATTTAAAATATATTATTTAACAAACATTTTTATAATATTCTTTAGCCCATTATTAAGCATAGGCTCTCCAATTTCTTTCCATAGGTTTCTGTTCTGTTATGCGGAGTACTCCACTCGTTCCCTGCAAAAATTCTTGATGTCATCACTCCATCTGCGTTTTGTCTTCCTTTCCTTCTTTTCTTTGTCTATGGGACACCATTCTGTCACTTTTTTAGTCCATCTTCCGTCTTCCTCTGCCTATATACATGACCTGCCCATTTCCACTTGAGAGTTTTTATAGTGGACACGATATTTTTTTTTGTTTTATGATAAAAAGTTTCATTTCTTACTGTTCGTTTTTTAATTTCTAAAAATGCTTCTTAGCATTGCTCTTTGTGTAGTCTCCAGCTTGTTGTATAAATTTTTAGTAATGGACCAGGTTTGAGAACCATAAGTCAGAACTGGAGTCACGGTGGATTTAAAGATATTTATTTTTGATCTTAAGTCATACTTTTGTTTTTCAACATAAATTTTAGTGACCAGAATTTATTCCATCCCAAATTTATTCTTTTAACCTCTTTATTTGATCTTTCGTTGAAACTTATCAATTGACCCAAGTATATAACGTCTTCTTGATATTTTATCATTGTTTTATTTTCTTCTAATATGATGTCAGTCTGTGGGCTAGAGGATATAAACATTGATTTTTTGAAATTTAGTTCCAAACCCATAATTTTTCCTTTTTTAATTATTTGTTCCTATGTGAATCTTTAAATTAAGTTCATTCAAATCTTCTCATTAAAATCCAAACGTGTTGGTTTCAAATTTTGAACACGTTTGCTTCAAAGGTATCGAGAATCAATAAGCCATTGAATTTTTAGTTGTTTTGAACTTGCATGGCCTGAAATATTTCCAGGTTAAGGGATAATCTATAGATGTTAAAAGTATTTAGCAATTTTATTAACGATTCATTGTGTTCGAAACTTTACATTAATTTGAATGTTATTTTATCTAACAAATTCCAGCGAATATGTAACTTATAGATAGGTGGAAAAAATTAATTAAAAGAAATAGATTTGAAAAAGGAAAAAAATTCGGTTATTTTTTAAAGTCATTTACAAGATAAATATTATTACTTTACCATAAAAGGTATGATCAAGTATTGTAATCGTGCATGAAAAAAGTGTTTATTTTCCTTCTTTTTTTCGAAATATCTAAAAAAAGGTTTTTGAAACTATTTTTAACCGACTTCAAAAAAGGAGGAGGTTCTCTATTCGACTGATTTTTTTTTTTTTGTGTGTCTGTTACCTCATATTTCCGTCAATTGTGAACCGATTTTGATGTTTTTTTGCATTGGGTTCAGTCTAGCTTCCGATTGGTCCCGTTTTTTTTCATTGGTATTAGACCTTTTTTGTTAGGTTTGTTCAGGCCTAACTTCTTTGTTTAAGAGAAAAATAAAAATAATTTTAATAAAAAAAAAAACTAAAACCGACTTCAAAAAACTTAGATGCAACAAATAAAAAAATAATAACTTAAAAATAAAATAAAATCTACTAAAAGGTATAAGATAATTATCTTATTTATAGTTACAACGAAACGACGAAATATTAACATGAAATTACTTTTTGAAGTCGGTGCTAAACAGATACATTTTATGAATCGCACTTGACGGATCTTACTTAGTACGTTTGGCGGGTACGCTCGCTTATAGGTATAGTTTGTTTGGCACCGACTTCAAAAGTAATTTCCAAGTTAATATTTCGTCGTTTAGTTGTATTATTTTATTTGTTGCATTTAGGTTTTTTGAGGTCGGTTTTATTTTTGACTAAAAAAATTGAGCTAAACAATGGCATTTCGCTCTACAAAAAAGCTCTAATAAGTGAACATCGAAAAAATTATATTTTTCGAGATAATAATTGTTTTTGTCAAAATCTCTGTTAGTTAGTCTGGTTGTCTGGTTGTCTGATTGTCCGTTAGTCTGTCTGTTTAACTAGATTAATTAGTTAGTCTGTGCGTTATCAAATTTTTGTGGACGCGCTAGCTCAAAAACTGGTGTGAATATCGAAACCAAATTTCACACGTAGTTTTGGTCCATTGAGATTAAGAGCTGATTAGATTTTGGTGCAAATTGACTCAAAATTAAGGGGGGGTGGAGGGGGTTAAAAATTAAAAATCAAGGCCATTTGAGCAAACTCAACCAAATTTTGTATACATAATCAGTGGGCCCCCAGGAGTCTAAAAATGCAAAAACTAACCCCCTCCATTACATGATTATAAATAATTTTATTAAATATTAAATATAAGTGAGGGGGCCAGGTTGTAAAGTCAAGTGGATGGCCACACCAGAACACGTCAGCTTATTTTTGTTGCTATGTTCTCGTTATGTGTTGTTTTATTATTCCTTTTACTGATTGGTCATGTGAATGATTCCCAAAACATAGTCCCAAAGGTTTAATTTTTCTTCTTTTTTTATACAACTTTATTTCTTTATTATTTTAATTAGCTTAATTATTATTATTTTAAATTTGAATACAGTATTCAAGTTAATTTGGATAATGAATTCGAGAGGTCCCCCTTTCATGTTATTTTCTTTCTTTATATATATATATAATACAGGGTGTCCCAAAAGTCAAGGATCAAATATGAACACGAGATAGGTGAGTTCAGGATTGTCTAAAATAAAAAAAAAATTAAATAAAACTCCCTTAGTTTTCGAGTTATGGGCATTTTTTTGAAAATCGTGAAAATTGCTACCCTGCTCTAAATATTTGAATGCTGTGGCTGCGAATTTTCATATTTTATCATTCTAATTTTTGTTGCGGAATCGTGAATAATACTGCTATCGATCACAAAGAAGAAAATAACTAAGAGTATTATACTTTTTGAGAAAAAAAAATATTTTTGTCAGATTCATGTGTCAAAAATTTTTAATCAGCTAACTTTGACTCTTGATATCTTAAAAAAACTGTGTCAAAAAATAATGGCAAATTATTTAAAAAATTGACGCATTTAATCAAGATTTCAAAATGGTATAAAACATTCCACTTTTTTAAAAAACAAAAAATAATATTTGCATTTTTATGCGAAAGAAACTAATTTCAAAACACAATTCGTAATTGGCTAAAGGGTAGAATTTAACATGAAAACTAATTTAATTTATTAAAATATTTTTATTCAATTAAAGTAAATGTTCAAAATAATAATTGTTTTTATATTCAATATCTAATAATATTACAAATTAAAATTAAAATTATTTGATATCTGTTTTCATGTTAAATTCTACCCTTTGGCCAATTACGAATTGTGTTTTGAAATTGGTTTCTTTCGTATACAAATGCAATAATTATTTTTTGTTTTTTGAAAAAGTGGAATGTTTTATACCATTTTGAAATCTTGATTAAATGCGTCAATTTTTTGGATAATTTGCCATTATTGTTTGACACAGTTTTTTTTTTAAGATATCAAGAGTAAAAGTTGGCTGATTGAAATTTTTTGACACATGAATCTGACAAAAATATTTTTTTTCTCAAAAAGTATAATACTCTTAGCTATTTTAGTTTTGTGATCCATAGCAGTATTATTCAGGATTCCGTAACAAAAATTAGAATTATAAAATATGAAAAAATTGTAGCCACAGCATTCAAATATTTAGAGCAGGGTAGTGATTTTCACGGTTTTCAAAAAATGCCCATAACTCGAAAACTAAGAGAGTTTTATTTAATTTTTTTTTCTTTTGGACAAGCCTGAACTCACCTATCTCGGGTTCACGTTTGATCCTTGACTTTTGGGACACCCTGTATATATATATACCTATACCTACTTGATAATTGATTTGAATAAAATACGAGTTGTTGAATGAATAAAAAAAATTATTAAATATATGTATATATGTATTTCTATAATAGCATCATCATTTGGAATATATTTAATTGAGAGCAAAGAAAGAAAGAAAGAGAGACGGCCGGGTCGGCCTTGATATCGAATTCGATAGAATTTCCAAATATCGCCTTCTTTTGTGGCTTGAAGCTTATAACCTTGACAAAATGAGCCATTCCTTCCACCTCTTCCTCTTCAACATTTCCCAATTTCTATTCAACATTTGCCACCATATTATAATTATTTAACATAAATATATATAGAAAAATAATTTTTATGAAAAAAAAAAACGACTTCAAAAAAATTAAATTCAACAAATAAAATAATAAGAACTCAAAAATCAAATAAAATACACTAAAAAGTATAAAATAATTATCTTATTTAGTTACAAATAAACGAGGCGTATAATATTAACATGAACTCACTTTTTGAAGTCGGTGCCAAACAAACTATACCTATATAAGCGAGCGTACACGCCAAACGTATTAAGTATAAGATTCGTCGAGTGCGATTCATAAATATATATATTATTTTTGCCACCGACTTCAAAAAGTGATTTCATGTTAATATTTCGTCGTTTAGTTGTAAATAAATAAGATATTTTATTACCTTTTAGTGTATTTTATTTTATTTTTAAATTATTATTATTTTATTTGTTGCATTTAATTTTTTTGAAGTCGGTTTTATTTTTTTTTATAAAAATTATTTTTATTTGTCTCTTTTTAGTGATGTTATTAATAGTGACTTAATATAATACCATGCATGCATCTCGTAAGAGAAAGCGTCGGGCGAATGAATCAGAAAATGATAATAAATTTTATTAAACCAATTATTTTACATTAATTAATGTATACATTGTATTTTTTGCTTCGATTCCGGAGATTACTTCTCCACCATCGAGTGTCCTTATTCATCTTTATTTAGTCTTTGTTTTTAATAAGAGGAAAAATCTAATTAGATAAAAAAACCTCTTTTCCGATAATTATTTCAATTCCATTATTCCCCAATCAAGTCGATTAGTATCACCATCCTCACCCCCCTTCCCAATTCAAATCCAGAAAATGATAATAAAAATCAATTCATAAATATAGAAATTCTCTAGAAACTTTTGCGGGTTTTAAATGAACGTTTTAAGATTGATTTTTTTTTTTATAAAAAATTTCATTTATTCTAATTTCGATTATTTGGTCATAAGAATTGGATATTTACGTTAATTCCTCATTGATCATATCATCAGAACTTGACTAAATTAATATGGGACCACCCCTAAAGCACCCTCTTTCCAATATAAAAAGAATCATCGAAATCGGTTAATAAATAAAAAAGTTATGACTAAACAAACAGCAAAAATGGTCCAATACTAATAAAAAAAAACGTAACAAATCGGAAACTAGACTGAACCCAATGCAAAAAAAATCATCAAAATCGGTTCACAATAGACAAAGATATCAGTGGAAGAATAACGCCAATAATCCATACATACCTGGGCACCTTTAACATCAACACACTCATCCGGCCAGGAAAATTACATATCCTGACCATGGAACTCGTTAACTCATCCTGGAAAAAGATAGAGGCGTAGAAGGTCCAACCAGAAAGAAACATCAAGCTTTTCGTGATCCCAAAGGTCCAAACGCAAACGCAAAAAAAAAATATTATTTTTAATTTAAAATTCTGATAAAAGCCACTTTACCTATGCAAAAACTGGGTGCGGGGGTGGGGCTGGGGGTGCGGGAGGTGTGGTGCAGTGAGTGGGGGCCAGGGTGGAGCTGGATGTGGGGGTGCAGGAAGTGGGGGGTCCGGGGGGGCGAAGTGCGTGGTTTTAGGTGGAGGGGGTTCGGGGGGCTATCGAGGAGTATATATACCTACTATATATAGTGTACTATATATATTTGTATTTTTATCAGAATTTTAAATTAAAAATAATATTATTATTATTATTTGTTGCGTTTGGACCCTTGGGATCACGCAAAGCTTGATGTTTCTTTCTGGTTGGACCTTCCACGCCTCTATCTTTTTCCGGAACGTGTTATCGAGTTCCATGGTCAGGCTATGTAATTTTTCCTGGCCGGATGAGTGTGTTGATGATAAAGGTGCCCAGGTATGTATGGATTTTTGGCGTTATTCTTCCATTGTTTCTTCCTTGACTTCGTGATGGTGAAGAATCTGAATGCCCGGTTGCCACTTGAGGGTGGGTGGATTGGTTACCACCTGGGGTAATCTTGTTTTTGCCTCTCACGATTCATGGTTGCTTGTTACGAAATTTTGTCCTGCGCATGCGCGAGGTTTTGTAGAACCAGAGATTGTCAGTTTCTGGAGCCGAAAAATAATATTAATATATAGCTTTTAACTGAAGTAAAAAGTTACCGTTCATTGCTCGGTGGGTCCAGGTAGTTATAATTATTTATTGAACACGAATTTAATTGTATTATTTATTCGTGTTCAAAAATAATTAATTTTGTGTGATTTTATAACAAAAGTCTAGTTGATTTGGGTATCCTCTTGGAGTAGTGCGTTTAATATTCAGTCATCCGTTTGATTTCCGTCCACTGTTACCCATATTGGTTGGGTCCCTAATCTCTCTCGATCAGAGAGTTCTCTTTTGTTTGAAGTGTCTGTACCACCGCGAAGACAGCCAGCCGGCAAGCGAGCGGCAGGAGTCGAGTTTCCTCCATCGGAATATCTTGATCGGATGTTCTATTTTCCAAGTAAATATCCGATAACTAACTTCTCTTACCGATGAATGACCACCCTGTAGGTTCCCTCCCCCCTATAAAAAAAAACAGGGTCACTCCCTTTATTCTCCATCCGATTAATATAATATTTAATCTAATAAGCTAATAAATAAACAATTTGTGACGTAAAACGTTTTACTATCATATATCATGGAGGTAAAATATGACAGATGGTAATTTGATATTCAATGGATGAGGTGGAATAGATAAAATAACAAGCCATGTATCTAAGAGATAATTGGGGGGATTTTTTTGGGGTCAATTTGTACCTTTTTTTAGGTTTGTCTTTATTTTAATAAGTACCTGGCGAACAGAGCGTTGCTCAGTAAGTTTTTTTTAATTTTTTTTATGATAATAATGAGAGAAGGAGTTACACCAAAAAGGTGCAACCCCTAAAGGCCTGGGTTGGCCCCTCCATCGTGAAAAGAAGAAGAAAGAACTTTATGGGTTGGGCAGGGGTCGAAGGTATCTGTGGATACGGGTCTTAAATAGCTGAAGGTTATAAGTCGCGGGAAAGATGGTGGCAGGGAGCGAGTTCCAGTCTCTGGAGTCATAGGGATAAAAGAGTTGGCGAAAGCGCTTGTTCGACTTTTATCCAATTTGACAGCAAAGGGGTGCTGAGCGTTAGAAAACCGAGTGTTTCTCGTAAAGAGGGCATTAGGGGGGATAATTGATTTCAGCTCGACTTAACAGACACAATGATAGTATCTGTAGTACAGGGAAAGGGCAGAAACGGTTCTTCGGTGAGCCAGGGAGTCGAGTGAGTTGGTTAGAGCCGGTTCACCTATTAGTTTAATTGCTCGCTTCTGAATTGCATCCAGTGTAGCAAAAGAATGCTTGGAGGCACCCCTCCACAGATGAGAGCCATATTCGAGACAGAGACGAATTTGAGCCTTATACAGTATAAGAAGTTGACTGGGAGTATAATTAAAAGCGATATACAGTAAGTCCTCGAATTACGCGATTAATTGATTCTGAAGGTTTTCACATAAGTCGAAAAACCGCGTATGTCGAGGAAACCTCAAAATTTAGCATTTTTGGCAAAAAATCTTATTATATTAAACGAGCAATTATACCGGGTGAGTTTTTTTGTATCTTGAGACAGTCTTATAACTCAAAAACAGTGCATTATATGGAAAAAAGTTTCAAATAAAAATTTATTTATATCAGGGGGGAAACTAAACTATTCTGTTGTTTGTCGACCTAGAACAAGCTTTCAACGGTATTTCGAGGTCAATTTCTGTTTTTTAAATGGGAAAATGTACAGGGTGATTCACGGTAGATGCCACGTTAGAAGTTTATGGAAAACGTAAAGCAGGATTTTTCTGAAAATTTAGCACCTTACGTTTTCTTACCTGTCCTATCGATCTAAAATATTTTCAGCATTGCGACGTTTCGGCTTCCATCGAAAAGTCGTAGCAACTTTATTTTTTTAAATGGAACACCCCGTATATTAACACGTTTTTAGAACCGCCCTTTTATTAAAATACTTTTTTGTTAATATTGTGCTATACCTATCTCTATCGATTTTTGAGATAAAAAATAATTTGTGTTAAATATGGCTCAAAACATGACCCTAATTAAACTTAAATAAATTAGTGCTCTCAATTCATGAAAAGTTGATATTTTGGTGGTAGTTTAGACATACCCGAAGTATTTAATTTACACCGAAAAATCGACTCCATATTATACGGGTCGTGGTAAGATTACTGTTATTTCCGGTATTCATAAATGGGGTCAAAAGTTCGTTATTTCAAATTCGACTCCCCGTATATTACTCAATAAATTGAAAGATGAAGAAAAACGCTTTAAGACGATATATCATGCCCCTATACCTAAAACATCAAGTTTTCTTAATAAGGCCGCTTTTTCGTGAAAAATTACATTTTAATGAATTTAATTTTAACTAACCATGGAAAATATCAAGCTTATGACAGTATGTTGACTTTTTATAAGAAACTTATAGTTTATTGAGGGTGTTCAAAAAATCTCCCAAATTGACCGCAAATATTGATTATTCAAACGAAGTTATTATGAAATTATTTATTTTGCACCATAAGAACTTCGTTTGAAATCATTTTGTACTATAAGAACATCGTTTGAATAATCAATATTTGCGATCATTTTGGGAGATTTTTTTGAACATCGTCAATAAACTGTTTATAAGTTACTTATAAATAGTCAACAAACTGTCATAAGCTTGATATTTCCATGGTTGGTTAAAATTAAATTCATTAAAATGTAATTTTTCACGAAAAGCGGCCTTATTATGAAAACTTGATGTTTTAGGTATAGGGAGATGATATATCGTCTTAAAGCATTTTTCTTCGTCTTTCAATTTATTGAGTAATATATGGGGAGTCTCATTTGAAAAAACGAACTTTTATGAATACCGGAAATAACAGTAATCTTACCACGCCCTGTATAATATGGAGTCGATTTTTCGGTGTAAATTAAATACTTCGGGTATGTCTAAACTACCACCAAAATATCAACTTTTCATGGATTGAGAGCACTAATTTATTTAAGTTTAATTAGGGTCATGTTTTGGACCATATTTAACACAAATTATTTTTTATCTCAAAAACCAATAGAGATAGATATAGGACAATATTAACAAAAAAGTATTTTAATAAAAGGGCGGTTCTAAAAACGTGTTAATATACGGGGTGTTCCATTTAAAAAAATAAAGTTGCTACGACTTTTCGATGGAGGCCGAGGCGTCGCAGTGCTGAAAATATTTTGGATCGATAGAACAGGTAAGAAAATGTAAGGTGCTAAATTTGCTCGGTGCCTCCAGGTACTATAACCTTATAAGAGAATATTTTTCTGTGTATGGTAGTACTATATGTTTGTATCTCCCGCATAATAAGTGTGGGCGTGACTTGAGTATTATTTTATTATTAAAAATTATTTTTTTCCAATTAAAATAATTTTTTTCTAATAACATTTTTGAAACTTTTATTTTTTACTTACAATTTATCTATTATTTATAAAATAAACTGCAACGGATCGTTGCTAAACTTTATCCAAACTCATTTGAAATATTAATATGTTTGTTCCTTTATTATTAATCAGATATCACTTGCAATTTGTAGTTCATATTGACATTAATTCAAAAATAATTCTCATTTAATAGTTGAGGAATAACCATTCTACATTGGATTTTTGACATTTCGGTTATTATTGTACCATTGCTGAAGACATGAGAAATCGACTTAAAATCAAAATAACGATCGATTCTCACCTAATACTAGAGGAATAACCTTATTGCATTCCATTTTTGATGTTTTGACTATTAATGGCAACTTACTGAAAACGTGGAAGAATAGACTTAAAATCAAAAGAGACTAAATTCTTTATAATAGCAAACAACTCAAGCTTGAGTTGTTTACGAAAAAACAATTTAATCTTTTTGATTTTAAGTCGATTCTTCCACATTTTCAGTAGAGGTTTCCATTAATAGTCAAAACATCAAAAATGGAATGCAATAAGGTTATTCCTCTAGTATTAGATAAGAATCGATCGTTATTTTTGATTTTAAGTCGATTCCTCCATGTCTTCAGCAATGGTTACCAATAATAATCGAAACGTCAAAAAACTAATGTAGAATTGTTATTCCTCAAGTATTAGATGAGAATCAATCGATATTTTTGCTTTAAAGTCGATTCCTCCATGTCTTCAGCAATGGTTACCAATAAAAACCGAAATGTCAAAAATCCAATATAGAATGGTTACTCCTCAAGTATTAGATGAGAATCAATCGCTATTTTTGGTTTAAAGTCGATTCCTCTATGTCTTCAGCAATGGTTACCAATAAAAACCGAAACGTCAAAAATCCAATATAGAATGGTTATTCTTCAAGTATTAGATGAGAATCAATCGCTATTTTTGGCTTAAAGTCGATTCCTCTATGTCTTCAGCAAAGGTAAGGGATAAGAAAATAACGCAGTTGCTATGGTTACTTATAAAATTTCCTCCCAAATTTTTAGCATTTCACAGAGAGAAGCCTATCCATTCTTATTTAAGTAAGGCTAAATGAGCTATATTAAAACGTTCAAATGAATGAATTTTAAAGAATTTAAAAAATTAAAAAAGTACTATCTTACTCTAGAGTAAAGTACTTTAAAATATAATTTTACTAAAAACTTTATTTGAGCTTTGTTGTGGTCCCCATGGTACTTAATTAGGATATTAAATTTCATCAAAATTGGTTAAGTCATTTTCAAGATATTTAGAAAAAACTAAAAAAGTACTGAAATAAAGTACTAATGTTTGTGGGCCGATATGTACCAAAAACTAATCAGCGCTTCATTTTGTTAAAAGAATGCTAGGTTTTCAATTTCATTTCAATCAGTGCAACGGTGTGGAAAAAATCGTGGGCCAAAAAACGATAACATCCATCCATCCATCCATCCATCCATCATCATCCATCCATCCGCACGCACTAAATGAAAAAATCGCACTTTTTGGCCTCTCGACGAGACCCCTGTAATTTTTGGCAAAACCGTCACGTGTTAAAATTCAACCTAATTGAATACTACAATTTGTGACTTTAATTGAGTCCATGGGTTCCGTAGTCTTTACCTGAGGACCCTTTGAAGCCACGCTTGCCCCGAGAGCGATTACAATACTTTACCCATGCTTTGCATTGGATAAAGTAAAAAAATCAAAAAAATCTGCCTTATCTATGATTTGAACGATTTCAAGCGTTAAAGTGGCTTCAATAAAACAAGTAGATTAGGCCGGGGACTATGGCTGATCCCTGTAATCTAGCTTCTTAGAGGCCGGAATAAGGAATTCTGTGCGTTAGCTCCTAATTCCAGAAATCCAGAGTGCCTGAATTAGGATCCGGAAGGTAAGCCTTCGTACCGGTAGATTTCTCCCGGTCCGAACGCTTTTCAGGGGGCACTTTGATTCTGTAACTCACGGGGGACCTTATTCTTTTGATTTATTTTGTACTTAATTTTTTATTAAATTTTTCTATTAACTTTCTAAATAATTGAACAAAAATTTTCTTTTTGAAATTTAAAAAAAAAAGCCAAATTTCAAACCCTAAGAAATCATAGAAGATTATATTTGATTTTTACTTTCATATATGTATTTTTGTTTTTCTTTATTTATTTATTATATTTTATCAGCCGAACTCTAAATCTAAAATACAGCAGGATCCGGGGGTCTTCCCCCGGAATATTTTGAAAATATTACTATTTTTTTCGATTTAAATTTTTCGCTATAAAACCTCTTTTTGGTATTGAGTTTTCTTTTTTACTTTACCATACAGAATCGTGCATGAAAAAAAGTGATTTGTTTCCTTCTTTTTTTCGAAATATCTCAAAAACGGCTGAAATTATTTTGATTAAAAAAAATTGAGCTAAACCATGGTATTTCGGTCTACAAAAAAGCTCTAATAAGTGAACATCGATAACATTATATTTTACGAGATAGTAATTGATTTGTCTGTTAGTCTCTCTGGTTGTCTGTCTTCACACGTAGGTTTGGTTCATTGCGATTAAGAGCTGACTAGATTTTGGTGCATATCGGCCCAAAATTAAAGGCGTTGGAGGGGGGGGGGTTCAAAATTAAAAATCTAGGCTATTTTAGCAAACTCAACCAAATTTTGTATACATAATCAGTGGGCCCACACGAAGTCTAAAAATGCAAAAATTAACCGCGCAAACTTGGGGAGGGGGGTGGGGTGGGGGTGTAAGATCAAAAAATAAAAATCTAGGCTCTTTTACCAAACTCAACTAAATTTTGTATACATAATCAGTGGGACCCCAGAAATCTAAAAATTCAAAAACCAACACCCCAAAATGTGGACGGGGTCAAAAAATGAAAATATAGACTCTTTAAAAAAGGAAAATATAGGATCTTGTACCAAACTCAACCAAATTTTGTATACATAATCAATATATATCATCATAAAAATGCAAAAACTAACCCCCTCCCCTAAATGATTATAAATAATTTTATTAAATATTAAATATAAGAGAGGGGCCAGGTTGTATGATAAAGTCAAGTGGATGGCCACATCAGAACACGTCAGCTTAATATCGTTAACAGCTGTTTAAAATTAGTATTTTAGTGTGTTGAAATAAAATCAAAAATTGAAAAAAATAGTAATTATCATAAGACCACTAGGTATCAATCAGGTCTTAAAATTTGTCGAATGAATATAGAAGTTTAAAATAAAAAATTATCAAAAAATTCGAATATTATATACAGTTACAAAAACAAGATTAAAATTTCCAAACTCAAAAATCGAATATAAAAACACTTTAAATAATTTAGTTTAGTAATTTTTTTTTAGTAAGTAAAAAATTTTTTGAAGAAGTTATGATGAAGAAATTCGATATTTATTAAACCGGAGATCAAAAAAATTTCAAAATTTACCAGGATATACTAAAAAATGTCAAAAAATGAATGAAATCAAAAATTAAAATTTTTCAAACCGTCCAATTTGGTGTGGAATGTTGCAGTAAAAACCCGTTTTTTAGTAAGAGCGGCTTATTAGGTAAATCTCCAATTCTTATGAGCAAATAATCAAAATTATAATAAATAAAATCTTTTACGAAAAAAAGTTAAAACATTCATTTAAAACCCGCAAACGTTTCGATAGAATTTATGAATTGAATTTTATTATCATTTTCTGATTCATTCCCCCGAATCTTTCTCTTACAAAATTCATGCAAGGTATTATATTAAGCCACTATTAATAACATCACTAAAAGGAGAAAAATAAAAATAATTTTTATTAAAAAAACCGACTTCAAAAAAATTAAATGCAACAAATAAAATAATAAGAACTCAAAAATAAAATAAAAAATCACTAAAAGGTATAAAATAATTATCTAAATTAGTTACAACTAAACGACGAAATATTTACATGAAATCACTTTTTGAAGTCGGTGCCAAACAAACTATATAACCGAGTGTACACGCCTAACGTTCGATTCATCAAATGTATATGCCTAGCACCGACTTCAAAAAGTAATTTCATGTTAATATTTCGTTGTTTAGTTGTAACTAAATTAGATAATTAATTATTTTATACCTTTCAGTGTATTTTATTTGATTTTTGAGTTCTTATTATTTTATTTGTTGCATTCGATTTTTTTGAAGTCGGTTTTATTTTTTGTTTATAAATTCAATTTATTTATTTATTTATTTTAATTTTTATTCCAATCCTTATTTTAGCCGTGAGCTACCATTTCGTGATAGGATCAACTTTTTTATATATAATATATATATATTTTTTTTTTATTTAGTTTCAATAAATTTCGCGGAAGAAGCAACATTAACATTAACATGATGGATATAAAACTGTGCCCGTGGGAGGATATCTGGTTTTATTTCGACATTTTTTCACTTAAATGAAAGAAATAGAGCTATTAAACCAAAAATGTATATAATATATTTAATTTTTGCAATTAGAATGATTATCAAGAAATTTTCTTAGTATAAACTACAGGGTGAGCCAAAAAAGACTTAATAATTTTCATATGCTGATTTTTTAGACACGATAATCTTTAGCCGGGACGTAAGTAACCACGTCCCTGATTGGCCCTTATAATTGAGTCTCACGTTTGGTATTACAATTTATCGAATTCAATTACTAATTTATTATTTTATTTTTTTATGAATAACTTTTGAATTCTTGATAAAAAATTATCATATATTATTATTATTTTATCAGTGGATGTGAATTTATATTTACATATAATGTTATTTATCTTATCTTATTATATTAAATAAGATATATATCTATATATCTACTCTTATTAAACGAGCAAAAATTGTTTGTATATATATTTGTATCTTAGTTCTATTTTGATGAAACAAATTCTATTAACAAGTTTTGAGGATGAGAAAGCGATCTGGCTAGGTCTGGACCTCGACAAATTTAATCTTAATTGATCTTTTCTTAATTAAAGTAATTATTTATAAATGAAAATTTCAATAAAAAAGGTTGTTTACATTTTTTTCAATTATCTTTTATTTTTAATTGGTTTTTTTAATTTTAAAACCCACTAATAGGTTATAGCAAATATTAATATATTATATTAAAATTAGGAATTTTTTGTTTGTGAAAAATGAGGAAAGGGAGAGAGGAAGGATACCAATCGATTTGATTGGGGAATAATGGAATTGAAATAATTATCGGAAAAGAGGTTTTTTTATCTAATTAGATTTTTCCTCTTATTAAAAACACGGACTAAATATGAATAAGGACACTCGATGGTGGAGAAGAAATCTCCGAAATCGAAGCTAAAATACAAGGTATACATTAATTAATGTAAAATAATTGGTTTAATAAAATTTATAAAAAAAAAAAAAAAAAAATTTTGTTTGTGAATAAGGAGGGATTGAGGAGAGATCCAATCGATTTGATTGGGGAATAATGGAATTAAAATAATTATCGGAAAAGAGGTTTTTTTATCTAATTAGATTTTTCCTCTTATTAAAAACAAGGACTAAAGATGAATCAAGGACACTCGATGGTGGAGAAGTTATCTCCGAAATCGAAGCAAAAATACAATGTATACATTAATTAATGTAAAATAATTGGTTTAATAAAATTTATAAAAAAAAAAAAAAAAAAAAATTTTTGTTTGTGGGAAATGAAATTGATTGGATTATGGAATTGAAATAATTATTGGCAAAGAGGTTTTTTTTATTTAATTACTTTTTTCCTCTTATTAAAAATAAGGACTAAAAAGATTATCAAGGACAGTCGGTGGTGGAGAAGTAATCTCCGGAATCGAAGCTCAAAAATAATGTATGCATAAATTCATGTAAAATAATTGGTTTAATAAAATTTATAAAAAAAAAAAAATTTTGTTTGTTTTTAATTAACAGGTGTCTAAATCATAACATTACAGATGTGTTTACAAATAAACTGGCTGAAGTGGTTTTTTTTATATAACTTGGAAACAAATCTTATTTAATTTTATGTTTTTATTTCAGATCCTATACAATTATTTTTTATTATTATTTTCCTATTTATTTTTTTATAATATTTATAAATATGAACGATTGTGGGGAAATTGGTGTACAAGTAAACAAATAATATACACATCCACATCCATCCCCACCCCGCACCCAGTTTTTGCATTTCTAGCTTTCTAGTGGTCCACAGATTATGTGTATATAAGTATATAAATAAATTTTGTTTAATTATTTTTTTTAATTAAATAACAATTAATCGAGTTTTTTAATCAATTAAATAAATAATAATTTTATTGAAGCAATTTTTTAGATGAAATAATGTATACATTGTATTTGAGACTTCGATTTCGGAGATTACTTCCTTATCATCGACTGTACTTGATCCTCTAGCTTGCGATAATATTTTTAGTCCGTGTTTTTTAATAAGAGGAATTTTAATCAATTAAATTGGCAAATTCTAATATATATCAATATTCGGTATAAAGTATTCGTGGGTTTTAAAATTAAAAAAAAACAATTAATAAATGTAAGATAATTGAAAAAATATAAACAAACTTTTTTATTGAGATTTTCTTCTATAAATAATTACTTTAATTAAGAAAGAATTTTTCCGATGTTCACTTATTATAGCTTTTTTGTAGAGCGAAATGCCATGGTTTCACTCAAATTTTTTAATCAAAATAGTTTCAGCCGTTTTTGAGATATTTCGAAAAAAAGAAGGAAAAAAACCAATTTTTTCATGCACGACTACAATACTTGAGCATACCCTGTATGGTAAAGTAATAAGACTGATGATGAGGGCCAAGCCTTCGAAACTATAGTCTCAAACAAATAAATAATATATATACATATATATTTGATATTGTCGAAATGGTTTGATGATTGGAAAAGAAATTATGGATTTAATAATCAGTAGAGATTGTGGTGTTGGTGCAAGGTGAAACATCTTTTATAAAGATAAGAGTAAATAAATATTTTGTTTAATATGGATTTACTATGAGTTGGGGATGCTGGGTCACTTATTTCACATTAAATTCTGTCTCTCTGTTAAATAAACATATATATAGCCTGTTATTCAATAAGTTAAATTAGTTACTTTCTGTATTTCCTGAAGATGGGTCGATAGCCCGAAATATATATATTGAAAATGAAAAAAAAAATTTATATCTTTTAATTTTTTAATTTTAATGTGAAATAAGTGACCCAGTATCCTTAACTCATAGTAAATCCATATTAAATGAAATATTTATTTACTCTTATCTTTATGGATTTAATATTATATTTTTGTTAAAACGTATATACAATACAGTGAGATTTCTATATGTGAACATTTTTATTAACAGTGATGAGAGAGGGTTAGTTAATGAATGAAGAGTTTGACGTTTGGTGTTATTATATAATAATTCACCAGGCGGTGTCGCGTGCACTATTTGAATTATAATTTAGATTATAATATTTAACAATATGTATATATATATATATTCCAACAGATATATTTAGGTGTGTATGTTTATTTGCATCAAGCAGAGGACAACCTCTTTGTTTCTCTTTATGTATTAATAATCCCATCCGGAGAAGTTGCCCGTCAGGGCTACCCTGCCCGGAAGCTCCCAAGACACGCTGTAGCAGAACGTTATTCTATTATCTTATTACGAGCTTTTCGTGCGTGTCTTCGGCACGCCCTCGAAGCTCGGCCCTCCGGGCTGGTGCCCTGGCGGGCAGCGTCTCGGTCCAAAAATTTTATTCCTCTTAAAAAACCACACTCCAAATGTATACCCGTAAACTACCGAAAATACATCGTCTCTTAAAAGTTTCGCATCTTTAATTTTTGAGTGGCGAGGGGGGGGGGAGGAACAATTATCAATATATTTAATGTTTCTTAATTTAAAAAGAATTGGAGTCTTTCATTTCAAAATTCGAATATATATATTTCAAATTTGCCTGGTTAATGAAAATCGATTGGAGCCATCAGTTTAAAATCAGAGCTGAGAATTATATTTCAAATTTGCCTCGTTAATTAATATATATTTAATGTTTCTTAATTTAAAATCTATTGGTGTTTTTTCATTTTCATTCGAGTTCAAATGAATACAATATTATCTAGACACAAAGTCTAATTCAAAAATATATAGTTTTAGTAAAAGAAATCAAGATATAAATATTAATGTGACATTGGTCTAGTGGTTAGAGCTGATGACCATAGTTCAAGAGTTCGTCGGTTCGATTCTATGAAAGAGTGTAATTTTTTTAGAGAAATTTCTCTAAGCGTTGTTACAAATTAATCTAGATGAATATATATATAGTATATTAAACGAGCAAAGTTTGTATATATATATATATACGGTCGGTTTCTCGAAAAAGGCTCTAACGATTTGGATGAAATTCACGGGTTACGAGGGTTTTGTGTTGGACATTCGATCTGTCAAGGTCTCATCTTCGTCTAAGTTGTTTTTGATGGGTTTTTTTTGTTAATTGAAACAATTATTCACAGGTGGTTGTCTCGATAAAAATGTTTATTGACATTTTTATTGAATTTCCTTTTAATAAATAATTGGTTTTTTAATTTTATATCCCACAATACGATTATTACAATTATTATTATATATTAAAAATTGGGCAATTTTATTGATTAAAAATCGAGCTTTAAATCCCACAAGTATTAATTTGACAATTTAATTGATGAACTCAAAAATTGTTATATAATTAAAAAAAATAATCATACCGTATTTATTTATATAACATACCTATATACACTTAATCTGTGAGTCACTGAAAGCTAGTAATGCAAAAATTGGGTGCGTGGGCGGGGGTAGAGGTGGGGTGCAGTGGTGGGGGTTCGGGGGCGGAATGGGGGGTAGGTGTGGGGAGTGCAGGGGGGGGTGAAGTGGTAGGGGTCCGGGAGGCGAGGGGGGTTTCTGGGATTAATATATAGCTATTAACTGAAGCAAAAATTTTCCGAGCATCGCTCGGTGCCTCCAGGTACTATAACCTTATAAAAGAATATTTTTCTGTGTATGGTTGTAGTATATGTTTGTATCTCCCGCATAATAAGTGTGGGCGTGACTTGAGTATTCTTGGATTATTATTTTATTATTAAAAATTATTTTTTTCTATTTAAAATTATTTTTTTATAAAAACATTTTTGAAACTTTTATTTTTTACTTACAATTTATCTATTACTTATATATAAAAAAAAATATATAAAACAAATCTGCCTTATCTACGATTTGAACGATTTCAAGCGTTCAAGTAGCTTCAATAAAACAAGTACATTTGGCTGGGGACCATGGCTGATCCCTGTAATCTAGCTTCTCGGAGGCCGGAATAAGGAATTTCCTGCGTTAACCCTAATTCCAGTAATCAGGTTTGCCTGAATTAGGCTCCGGAAGACTGTTTACCAGCTTCCGAGGGGCAATTTGATTCTGTAACTAAAGGGGGACCTTATTCTTTTGATTTATTTATTTATTTACTTACTTTTTTATTAAATTTATTTATTAATTTTCAAAATAATTAAACAATAATTTTCTTTTTGAAATTCAAAATAAGAAGGCCTAGATTTTTTAATTTTTAAGCCCCTCCACCCCCCCCTTAATTTTGGGCCGATATGCACCAAAATCTAATCAGCTCTTAATCTCAATGGACCAAAACTACGTGTGAAATTTGGTTTACAAGTAATGTTTGAAAAGTTGGATTCGACGACCGGTGTTAATAGTAAATACTATAAGAAATTTGAAATAAGCTGACGTGTTCTGATGTGGCCATCCACTTGACTTTATCATACAACCTAGCCCCTCACTTTTATTTAATATTTAATAAAATTATTTATAATCATGTATGTGAGGGGGGTTATTTTTGCATTTTTAGACTCCTGGGGGCTGATTATGTATACAAAATTTGGTTGAGTTTGGTAAATGGGCAAGATTTTTATTTTTTGATCCTACACCCCCCCCCCCCATTTCAGACGGTTATTTTTTGCATTTTTAGACTTCTAGGGTCCCACTGATTTTGTATACAAAATTTGGTTGAGTTTGCTCAAATGGCCTAGATTTTTAATTTTTAACCCCCCTCCACCCCCCTTAATTTTGGGTCGATATGCACCAAAATCTAATCAGCTCTTAATCTCAATGGACCAAAACTACGTGTGAAATTTGGTTTCGATATTCACACTAGTTTTTGAGCTAGCTCGTCCACAAAAATTTGGTAACGCACAGACTAACTAACTAACAGACAAGCAGACTAACAGACATTTTGACAAAACAATTATTATCTCAAAAAATATAATTTTTTCGATGTTCACTTATTAGAGCTTTTTTTGTAGAGCGAAATGCTATGGTTTCGCTCAAATTTTTTAATCAAAATAGTTTCAGCCCTTTTTGAGATATTTCGAAAAAAGAAGGAAAAAAACCACTTTTTTCATTCACGATTACAATATTTGACCATATCCTGTATGGTAAAGTAAAAAGAAACAATTTGATATTTCAAGTATTGTAGTCCAGTCAAATTGTGTTTCACAATACTTCTTCAAGGCCTTTTAGAACAATGAAACAAACAACCCATTGTCTGCCTGGGTATAAAAGGAAAAGGGAAACCTTTTTTAAAACCCTAAGAATGGGATTTGTCTATCTGAGAATATAATTAATTTGATTACGAAAAAACCCATCAAAAACAATTTTATCGAAGATGAGACCGTGACAGATCGAATTGTCACCCCAAAAAACCTCCTAACCCGTGAATTTCATCAATATCGGTGGAGTCGTTTTCAATATATAAACAAATTTATATACAAATAAATAAATATACAATTTTTGCTCGTTTAATAAGAGTAGATAATAAACACAATGTTAAATAATTGTCAGGTCTCTCTGGGTCACCCTGTACTAAATTTTTTATTTAAAAATACAACTTTTGTTGTATAATCAAATATTTTTTTGATCATCTAGCTGCATGCAATTTATATCGCAAAACCTGCGGCTTAAAAAATTATTTCACTCTCTTATACACATTTATATATGACAGTAGTTGTCAGATTTTATTCATTGCGTGCCAAAAAGCAATCACTTCGGGGAAAATTTATTAATATTTAAAAAAAGAAAAAAAAAGAAGTTCCATTGCATTTGCTGGAAGAAATTTAAACATAATTAAATCATCATTTTATATAAAATTTAAATGATTCTTAGAGGAGGAAAGAATTTATATATATATATATATTTTTTTATTTTGGGTTAAATGTTTGGATTATTGCCATTTATTTCTTTAGACAGGTTCTTAAACACCAACTACGAGTCATGCAGAAAGAAGTTTATAAGTCGGATGATTACGTGTGTGTGAATTATAATTTAACATAAAATTTTTCTGATTTTTACGTTTTCGGACAATATAAAAATAATTAAAATAAACTGCAACGGATCGTTGCTAAACACTATCCAAATTCATTTGAAATATTAATATGTTTTGCTGGCTTGGTGTGTACTGGATATATTAATTATTTATCCTTTAACAATAAAAAAATAATATGTTTATTCCTTTATTATTAATCAGATATCACTTGCAATTTGCAATTCATGTTGGCTTTAATTCAAAAATAATGATCGATTCTCATTTAATAGTCGAGGAATAACCATTCTACATTGGATTTTTGACGTTTCGGTTATTATTAGTAACCATTGCTGAAGACATAGAGGAATCGACATAAAATCAAAAATAGCCATCGATTCTCATCTAATACTCGAGGAATAACAATTCTACATTAGATTTTTGACGCTTCGATTATTATTGGTAACCATTGCTGAAGACATGGAGGAAACGGCTTAAAATCAAAAATAACGATCAATTCTTATCTAATACTAGAGGAATAACCTTATTGCATTCCATTTTTGATGTTTTGAATATTAATGGCAACCTCTACTGAAAACGTGGAAGAATCGACTTAAAATCAAAAAGACTAAATTCTTTTATGGCAAACAACTCAAACTTGAGTTGTTTACCAAAAAGAATTTAGTCTTTTTGATTTTAAGTCGATTCTTCCACGTTTTCAGTAGAGGTTGCCATTAATATTCAAAACATCAAAAATGGAATGCAATAAGGTTGTTCCTCTAGTATTAGATGGGATTTGATCGTTATTTTTGATTTCAAGTCGATTCCTCTATAAAGGTAACGGATAAGAAAAGAACGCAGTTGCTATGGTTACTTATAAACTTTCCTCCCAAATTTTTAGCATTTCACAGAGAAAAGCCTATCCAATCTTACTTAGTTAGGTTAAATGAGTCCTATATTACCATAAACAGATCAAATGAATAAATTTTAAAGAATTTATAAATCTTACTTTAGAGTAAAGTACTTTAAAATATAATTTTACTAAAAACTTTATTTAACCTTTTTTGTCGTCCCCAAGGTACTTAATTAGGATATTAAATTTCATCAAAATTGGTTAAATCATTTTAAAGATATTTAGAAAAAACTAAAAAAGTACTGAAATAAATAATGTTGTATAATACTAATGTTTGTGGGCCGATATGTACCAAAAACTAATCAGCGCTTGATTTTGTTAAACTAATGGTAGGTTTTCAATTTCATTTCAATTGGTGCAAAGGTGTGGAAAAAATCATGGACGAAAAAAACGATAACATCCATCCATCCATCCATCCATCCGCACGCACTTCCAAAAAAAAATGGCACTTTTTGGCCTCTCGACGAGATTCCAGGTAACTTTTGGCAAAACCGTCACGTGCTAAAATTCATTCTCATTGAATACTTCAATTTGTGACCTTAATTGAGTCCATGGGTTCCGTAGTCTTTACCTGAGGACCTTTTGAAGTCGCGCTTGCCGCGCGACCGATTACAATACTTTCTCCCATGCTTCGCATTGGATAAAGTAAAAAAAAATAATAAATAAAACCGACTTCAAAAAAATTAAATGCAACAAATAAAATAATAAGAACTCAAAAATAAAATAAAATCCACTAAAAGGTATAAAATAATGATCTAATTTATTTACAACTAAACGACGAAATATTAACATGAATTCACTTTTTGAAGTCGGTGCCAAACATATACACATTTAATGAATCGAACTCGACGAATCTTACTTAGTACGTTTGGCAGGTTCACTCGCTTAAATAGTTTGTTTAGCACCGACTTCAAAAAGTAATTTCATGTTTAGTTGTAGTTAAATTAGATTATTATTTTATTTGTTGCATTTGATTTTTTTGAAATCGCTTTATTATTAAATTAAATTATTTTTAATTTTCTCTTTTTAGTAATGTTATTAACAGTGACTTAATATAATACCGGATCTCGTAAGAGAAAGTGTCGGGCGAATTAATCAGAAAATGATAATAAAATTAAATTAATAAATATAGAAATTCTCTCTAAACGGTTTCGGGTTTTAAATGAATGTTTTAAGATTTTTTTTATAAAAGATTTTATTTATTATAATTTCGATTATTTGCTCACAAGAATTACGTTATTTCATCATTGATCATATCATCAGAACTTGGCCAAATTAATATGGGACCACCCCTAAGATACCCTCTTTCCAATAAAATAGAATCATCGAAATCGGTCCACGAGGCATAAAGTTATTGCTAAACATACATAAAATAAATAAATATTTTAGGTTAAAAAATAAAAACAATTCTGTTACCATCGACAGTGAAAACTTTTATTCAACTAATAAATGAATAAATAGTTTCGTTTCTTGACTATCTTGGAGCTATACTGAAAGAATCATTAAAATCGCTTCATAAACAAAGAAGTTATGTCTGAACAAACATAACAAAAAAGGTCCAAAACCAATGAATTTTATATTTTTACCAATCGGGAACTAGACTGAACCCAATGCAAAAAAATAATCAAAATCAGTTCACAATTGGCGAAGATATCAGGTAACATAGACACAAAAAAAAAAAAACAGTCGAATAGAGAACCTCTTCCTTTTTAGAAGTCGGTTAAAAATACATTAAAAAAAATATATATGTTACAGGGTGAAATACAACAATAGCTCTACAATTAGGAGCCAAAATTTCCAAATTTTACTAAGCTTGTTTATGAAATTATTTATCGCGAAAATTAAAAATTCAATAAATAATAACGGAAGTGTTTTCAATACTAAGACCAATAAGGGTAGCTACAAAAATTAATTGAATTAATTAATTAAATATATTTACAACTAATTAATGTGGAATAATAGAATATTTATAGAAAATATAATTGAAAAATTTTAATTGAAGAAAGTAAAATAATTGTGGGATTTAATTAGATATCTTTATATAAAAATTTAAAATATTTAATTATCTTTTTTTTTTTATAATTTTTCAAAATTGAAAACCAAAAATAAAAATAATATTATCGAATTGTTCGAATAATTTTAAACTACGTTGTAAATTAATATTTATTAAATTTAACTTGAATCCGACTCGCGGCAACCGGCTAAAATCTGATCCCTAAATAGAAGACAAAATTTAAAAAAATAATAGTATCATAAGTAAATTAGCTGATGTCTAGAAAGGCCGAAAAGCCAAAAATAAAAAAAATAAACTTTCCCCGAACAATAGAATTAAAATTTTTAAACGGGAAATTACTATAATCACTTTTGATTCTTTTCAAAACAAAATTAAAATTTTATGCTATCCTCGCGAACATTATAAAAATAAAATATTACAGAGTGAAGTACTACAATAAGTCTACAATTAGAAACCAAAATATTCAATTTTCTACATACGCTTCAGCAGAACAAAAATTAAAAAAAAAACTATGTATTCATTAGTGTTGCAAACAACGTCTTTTTGACCCGGAGTCTCCAGGTTTGGCGATCATTTTTCTGGTTCCGGGCTTACAATAGAATTATCCGGGTCATTTCAAATAAATTTTGTACATTAAAATGCTACTTAAAAATGTAAAATTTTTAAAAATTTTCTTGCCCCGGAAGGGTGACCCCCACGTTCCGCATGTAAATCTTTTTAATTTATATTCTTCCGGGTCAGCAATAGCCCAATGTTGGCAACTCTTGTCTGTACGTATGGATATATATCCCTCTAATATCTCGAAAACTAATAATGCTAAAAAATCTTAAAATTATTTTATATGTAGCCAATTCAAAGAAGCCAATTTTTGTTACCATTTATCCAAGGAGTTAAAAGATATAATTATTTTTCTGTTTTGTAAATAAATCGAAAAAAATAAGCTTACGTGTTCTGATGTGGCCATCCACTTGACTTTACTATACAACCTGGCCCCTCACTTATATTTAATATTTAATACAATTATTTATAATCATGTAGGGGAAGGGGGTTAGTTTTTCCATTTTTAGACTCCTGGGGGCCCACTGATTATGTATACAAAATTTGGTTGAGTTTTGTAGAAGAGCCTATATTTTCATTTTTTGACCCTACACCTCCCCCCTCCCTACCCATTTTGGGAGGTTAGTTTTTGCATTTTTAGACTTCTGGAGTCCTACCGAATTTGTTTGAGTTTGCTCAAATGGCCTAGATTTTTAATTTTTAATCCCCCTCCATCCCCCTTAATTTTGGGTCTATATGCACCAAAATCTAATCAGCTCTTAATCTCAATGGACCAAAACTACCTGTGAAATTTGGTTTTGATATTCACATTAGTTTTTGAGCTAGCTCGTCCACAAAATTTGGTAACGCACAGACTAACTAACTAACAGACATTTTGACAAAAAAATTATTATCTCGAAAAATATAATTTTTTCGATGTTCACTTATTAGGGATTTTTTGTAGAGCGAAATGCTATGGTTTCGATCAATTTTTTTAATCGAAATACTTTCAGCTGTTTTTGAGATATTTCAAAAAAAAAAAGAATGAAAAAACCACTTTTTTCATGAACGATTACAATACTTGACCATACCCCGTATGGTAAAGTAAAATGTAGTGAATTCTATAGTCCGGCAGCCCGAAATCTTTGATCGCCTTCGAAAGAAACTCCCCTATGAAATGTTTTATCAGAAAATAGATTCTGCACATGAATATCAACTTTCACATTACTTATATATTTAATCACTACAGTGGCGTAGCCAGAAGATTTTCATGGGGGGGGTCAATCCACAAAGCAAAATATTTAGTGGGAATTTTTTTTTATTAAAACAAATAGTCCGGAAAGTCTTGGGGTAGTTTTAATTTCTTCGACTCTTTATGTTTTTGGGTGTGGTGAATCCGAATCTGAGATTTGTTAAAAAAATTCGCTCCGGAACATTGTCAAAAATCGAAAAAATATGAAAAAAAAAATCTCATTTTTTGGTGGTTTTTTGCTTATAACTAGAAAATTATCAACTTTTTGTAAATAACCTTCATATTCAAAATAAAAGGTCATAGAATTTCCTACAAATTTCATCATTTAGTGTTTTTCTTCAACCAACTGTTAGAAATCAAGCGCTAGTTGAAAATTGGCGTATTTTTTCTGTTTCCGGAAATCCCAAAAACTCGCACATTTTTCGATTTTTTCCCATTTTTACTATGAAAAAGCACGTTTTCGACAAAGACCATTATAATTGAATGTAATGGAGGGGGCAGCCCAGGGGTAGTGAGGAAAGAAAAAATTAACACATCAAATAAGGTGTAATTTATTGGAATCCTTCCTCCTTTCCTTTCAAACCGACGTTTCGGAGGATTCCTCCCTACTTCTTCAGGGTTTCAAAGGGTCAATGAATGATTGAAATCCTGAAGAAGGAGGGAAAAATCTTCCACCCCCTTAGTTTTGGGTCGATATGCACCCAAATCTAGTCAGCTCTTAATCTCAATGGACCAAAACTACTTGTGAAATTTGGTTTCGAAATTCACACTAGTTTTTGAGCTAGCTCGTCCACAAAAATTTGTTAACGCACAGACTAACTAACTAACTAACTGACAGACTAACAACCAGTCAGACTAACTAACTAACAGACATTTTGATAAAACAATTATTATCTCCAAAAATATAATTTTTTCGATGTTCACTTATTTAAGCTTTTTTGTAGACCGAAATACCATGGTTTCGCTCAATTTTTTTAATCAAAATAGTTTCATCCGTTTTTGAGATATTTTGAAAAAAAAAACAATTTTTTCATGCACAATTACAATACTTGAACATACCCTGTATGGTAAAGTAAAAATTTTCCCTATTTTCACTCAAACATGGGATGTGAATGTAAATTTTACTTGCAAAAATGTCAATATAAAAATGGCCATTTATTTTTAATAAACTTTTTAAATATTATTTTTTCCGCTATTATCTTATCCGAATAATTCTCTTTTCATTTTATATAGGTATATTAGGTATTTATTTCACTTCAGTTGAATTGGAGTCTTAATAGGGACCAGTCGATTGTCCCAAGTGCGGAACTGCTTTGTTTTCTCGTTGTTTTATTGTTGAGTGCGTTGTTTACTGCTGTTGTTCACGATTGTTGGAACATTCACGTTTATTCAAGGTAATCAAAGATATTATATTTTTAATTATTATTTCATTTGTTGCCTTTTCCATTAAGCGAAGTAAAATTAAAAATTTTATACGAGAAAAGTACAATATATTCACTGTTGATTCTTTTTAAATTTATTATTATTATTTGAAGAGAATTTTTACAATCATTCAATAAAATTTTGACTATAAGTAAAATTTGATAGTAATTTCGTGTATCTGACGCAAACACATTTACATCCCATTCAATACATCTTGAGAGAAGTCATTATTCCATGGAAGGGATCCCTCAATTAAATTTATTAGTCCAGCTGTATGTGGCAGAACGTTCTTCCATGTCCAAAATGTGGTATTTTTTAAGTCTCCTTAGTAGTTAAACTAAGGTCTGCAAAAGAGGGATGGCTGATGAATCTCGAATGACTCTTCCAATTTTTTGTATGTTTTTATACTGATCAAGGATGACTTTTCTGACCGGAGACGGAACGGATATAGGTCGCCGTGTATGCTAGTAGTTGGTGATACAATCGAACCTTTGGTAACAGTCCCCAAAGAGATTTCTCTTACTTGCGAAAAAGATCAGCACAACACAAAAATATTAAAGCCCTATGGATAAAATAAAATAAAATATACAGGATACTTAATTTTCCATTGCCGAATAATAAAATTTTATACGAGAAAATACAATATATTCACTGTTGATTCTTTTTAAATTAAAATTAAAATTGTATGCTACCCTCGCAAACGATACAAAATCAACTGGTGTGTTCACCAGACAACTTTCACATTTTCATTTATTTGAAGTCAGTGCGTCACTACCATTATTTCGCTTATTTTAATTTTCTCAAAAACGGCTGTGAAACGATTTTTTTAAAAATTTGACACAACTATTAATTCATGAGACTATAAATACACTAATTGTTGGAGCCGTTTTTGAGAAAATCAAAAAAAAAAAATCTTTCATGTAAATGTCCACTTCCGATTTTCGGATTTCAACCAAAAGCTTGCTCTACTCATTCTCGACTATTTCGAGCTTAAGTTTCGAATTTCGTAGCTCTGAGACTTATAATTGCGTAACGCAGGGGGGTACAGTACGTACATACGCACTGATCAATGGATTTTGGACCCCTTTTTGGCCTCTGGGGACCACAATTTCCGGTTTTATGTCTTAAATCCGGTTTCCAACTATTAAGGGCAACGATTCCTTCTACCTGGAAGTTACAAAATGAAATTAACTTTATTCATCTCTGAGATACAAGCTCTCAAAGAGTCAGGACCCAGACTGGCCATCGCAATACTCTCCCATTATATTCTATAGAATATAAATGTGAAAGTAAAAATGTTACAGGATGAAGTATTTCAATTTCAATACATTTAGGAGCCAAAATTTTCAAATTTTCTTTCGTATTGATCATTCAGGGGGCAAAAATGCCCGAAAGTATGTAATAAGTATATAATATGCATGTATGGACGTATTCCTCTAAATTGCTTGATTGAGTGAATATTGATGAGCCAGTTCCAAAATTCAAAAAAAGAAAATAATTTTAACTATCTTTTTATTCATAAACCGACGTTTCGGAGGCTTATTCCCTCCTTCAATCTTATCAAATGGCTTATTATCTATAGAAACTTAAAAATACTAGAAACTTAGAAATCGTCTTAAGATAATTCTATATATAGGGAATTAAAAATAGTCAATTTTTGATATCGTTTATCCAAGAGGTTAATAGATATGAGCATTTTTCAGTTTTTGAAAAAAAGCGAAAAAAATTGGATTTTCGCGATTTTCTTGGACCCTTCAATGAAAACGGCTGAAATTTTGAACTTGAGTAGTTCAATCGGGTTTTTGTAAATTGACGTCGCACCGTAACATCAGTAATATAAAAATCTAGACTTTGACTTGTAGCTAAGTTTTTAGTGATTTTTAAGGCATCGTTTACTAAAAGGCACGCATTAGGGTGCTCCTTATTTTGTATATTTTCAAATATTTACACTGACAGGGGCTTATATGATTATAAATAAATAAAAAAAAAAAAAAAAAATATCCCCTAAGTTTCGGGTCTCTGTCTCAATTTTGGCCTGGTGCTACACAGCGATCCATGTGTGGCTCTTCACAAAATTGTCGGTAGAGCGCGCCACATATTCAATCACTTCAACACACAAGTTGTATTTTAACAGAAAAAACAAACAAATATACAAAAATATCGATATTTGTGGTATGCATCACGAGGTTTGTGATGTGACAGGCATCGTGTTGTGGCAGGCGTCGTTGATGGTGACCCCGATCAACAAATACGACGCCGACGCCGCCATCAACGACGCCCGCCACAACACGACGCCTGGCACATCGCAACGCCTGTCACATCACAAACCTCGTGTGCATATTACAAATATCGATATTGCGCCACACATGTTTCCCATCTAAATAACATGGGGTTTTTGGCATTGAACGATCAATTTTTTATTCGGCCAAAGCAAGGGTTCAAAAAATTTGAAACTCTGTAGACTTTATCCTTATAATAGTAGCTATCCCTCACAATTTTTTGGAGTCTATAACTTACTAATATTAAGATATAGCAGTATTTTATCTAGATGTAACTCCAAAATTGTAATAGATAAAAATCTCTAAAAATTCTGAAGAATAGCTACTATTATAAGGATAAAGTCTAGAGAGTTTCAAATTTTTTGAACCATTACTTTGACCAGAATAAAAGATTGATCGTTCAATGCCAAAAACCCCATGTTATTTAGATGGGAAACTTAATCGTTGTGTAGCACTAGGTTAAAATTGAGATAGAGACTTGAAACTTGGGGGATATTTTTATTTATTTATTTCTAACCATATGAGCCCCTGTCAGCGTAAATATCTGAAAATATCCAAAATAAGGAGCACCCTTAACCCGCATCCATATAGATACCTTCAACTCCGACCCAATCCCTGAAATCTCTTCCTCTTATCTCAATACAAAGTCCCAACCCGGTCTATAGAGATTTTTTGTTTTTTTCTTATAATGGTATTGATACAAGAAGAAGTTGCACCAAAAAGGTACAACCTCTGTAGTCCGCGGTAGACACTTGTATCGTGAAAATAAGTAGAGATTTAGGTATTTAGGTTGTGTCTTTTTCGTGAAATTTCTTCTTTGATCAATATCATTATTAAAAAAATAAGTAATTTGCTAAAATATAATATGGTAAGAACTTTCTACGAGAACACTTTTCTGACTGATTGCACTTTCTAAGAAACCAGCTTTTGTTTTTGCTAAAATTTTCATTACCTATACGATTTCTTACCATTTTTCTGTTTTGTAAAAAAAAAATACAAAAAATTTTGGGTTTTCACATATGAAAATGGCTGAAATTTTCTTAAGAGAAATATGGAATAAATCTTTATCAATAAAAATCAATTTAATTTTAATTACTTTTTTTTCCAAATTATAATTTTAAATAATTTTATTCAAATTTTAATTTTAATTAATTTTGATGTAAATTATAATAAGTTTTTACTTTACCATACCGGGTATGGTTAAGTATTGTTAAATTTAAACCAGCTCTGGTGCTGACCATTTATCGATTTTTAAATTTCATTGAACTTTATTATAAAGAGATGTAAATAATTGTATATTCATATGTTGTCTCATTTTAAATTTGTATATATATGTATGTGTGTGTTGTGTGATCGAGCTTTTTATCAATGTTCTGTACAAACTGATGGAGTCGGCACATTGGTGGGGGAGTGTTGAAATTTCACACATAGTTTTGGTCAATTGAGATTAAGAGCTGATTAGATTTTGGTGCATATCGAACCAAAATTAAGAAGCCTGGAGGGCGGGGGTGGTTAAAAATTAAAAATCTAGGCTCTTGTACTAAACTCAACCAAATTTTGTATACATAATCAGTGGGACCCCAGGAGTCTAAAAATACAAATACTAACCCCCTCCTCTACATGATTATAAATAATTTTATTAAATATAAGAGAGGGGCCAGGTTGTATGGTAAAGTCAAGTGGATGGCCACATCAGAACACGTCAGCTTATTTTGTTTTGTAAAAAAAAAAAAAATCAAAACATTTTGGTTTTTCACCTATTTTCCTACTATGAAAATGGCCGAAATTTTGTATCATCTTAAGAGAAATATGAAATAAATCTTTATCAATAAAAATCAATTTAATTTTAATTTTAATTAATTTTTTTATCCAAATTTTAATTTTAATTAATTTTTTTTTCAAATTTTAATTAATTTTCTTGTAAATTATAATAAGTTTTTTTTTAAAATAAAATGCTTTATACAAGGATTTTTCCATCAATGACGAAATCAATTTAATATTCTGTAAGAAATTGATTATTCTATTATCAAGCAAAAGACATAAAATGCAACATCTTAATGAACCAAATTAGCATGGACAATTTAATAGATACGCAATTCGAAATATACGGCGTCTTATGAACGAACAACAGTTGTTTTTCTATAAAATATCAATAATATCTTTAAATAAGAGAGAATGTGCCAAGATAGAATCCCCCCTCTACCATACCATTCTCTCTGTCTCAATCTCATTTAATATTATTTATATTAACATTAATACCTTTTGAAAAATTGCCAAATTTTTAAGCGTAGCTTTGATTATTTCGAGCTGTCCTTTTACTTTAATATTATTATTAGGAATAATTTTTTGGATTCAATTTATTACTGTTTGTTTAATGAGATATAAATCTTAACTAGATTTTCGATTATTTTTCGGGCTAATATACATTTTCCATCTTTATAGTCAGAGGCCGAGAATGATATACTTCTCTCCTAGTATAGAATTATAACTTTACATTTAAATTTAGTTTCTACAAATAAAATACTTGAGGTATATAAAAAAATAAATAAATACAAATCATTTATAAAACAATCAAGAAACGTTTATTTAAAGTACAAACGTTTTTGGAGAAATTTCTTTTTATAAATGGAAATTGTTGATTTAAACAGGAATGTAAAAGTAACGATAAACAGATACTTCTTTTGAAAATAGGAAATGATACAGGATTGTCTTGGAGATGAAATTACCTTGAATAAAAATAAAAAAAATATATTAATATTACGAAAAAAGTTATTTAATTGAATATTTTTCTTTAATTAGTCATTTTTACTTTATCATACAGGGTATGGAAAAGCCTATAATTATAAATACTTGGAAGTTTCAAATGCAAGGATTTCTCCCGAAACGTTTCTAGATTGTTTTTGAAAGATTTGTGTTTATGTATACCTATATATTTTTTTACTTTACCATACAGGGTATGGTCAAGTATTGTAGTCGTGCATGAAAAAAGTGTTTTTTTTCCTTCTTTTTTTTAAAAATATCTAAAAAACGGTTGAAATTATTTCAATTAAAAAAATTAAGCGAAACCATGACATTTCGGTCTACAAAAAAGCTCTTATAAGTGAACATCGAAAAAATTATATTTTATCGAGATAATAATTGTTTTGTCAAAATGTCTGTTAGTTAGTTAGTCTGTGCGTTACGATTTTTGTGAACGAGCTTGCTCAAAAACTAGCGTGAATATTTCGAAACCAAAATTTTCACATAACGTATAAAAGTCTTTGGTCCATTACAGATGCTCGTTTCATTTAAATGTATAAGTAAAAATTTCAACAATTAATATAAATATTTACATTATCGGGTGAATTTAATTACAGATTTATTATAATACATTAGAAACATATTTATATATGAATGCGCGCGCACTCTTTTCTTTTTTTTTTTTATATACAATTCTCCTTATCGCATGGCGATTTCCCCTATAAGCTCTCCTGTTGAAGCTGTAAAAGTTCATTAATGAACCCCTCATCGCCCTGAAGGTCATATCGGCAAGTTCTCTGAGAAATTCTCGTGAAAGGGCTGCGAGGCAACGCCAGTACCACTCTTCCCTTCGCCGAGGTATGGCTTCAACTTCATATAATCCCGAGCCCACCCCAAACCTTGCCGGAAATGTTGCTTCAGCCTGACTGAGTTGCCTTTATAATAATTGATTTTGTTTTCGGCAACCCCAGTCCGAGGAGCTGACATCATTCAGCAGAACCCACACCGTCCCTGATCCACCTTCTGCTCATGATGTCTGCTTCCGTTTCCGGCCGAGTCGATAAATATTCGAGCTCGACCTGCATTCCTTTTTAATAAGTTCATCAGCCCGGTGACGTCTTCACCACCGGACATGCTTCGAGCTTTCCATCGCAGGGTCTCCCGCGTCGACTGGAGAATATGCCCTGTTGCCCCAGTTTTTTTGCACTACCGGCATATGGGTGGACCCTCCGGGCCGCCTTCCTGGCCGGCTCTAACGGCTGGCTGGAGACCCCCGGACTTGCAGCCCACATAGTTCATCAAAAGATATTGTTCTTAACGTCCGGCATCATAAAAATTATGGCGAGGGTTGCCTCCGCGCACATCTCCAGATCCCTCCCGTCGACGCTGCTATGTAAGTTCTCGCGCCAGTACTCACCAACCCCCTCCACCCCGCCGCTGAACTGCGCGGTGACCCCAGCCCCGCCCGCTGTATTCTGGTGGGTGGACTCTGACACACCCTGCAGCTGGGTAACCTGATACCTGCATTGGCAAGCCTAAGGCCCAGGAGAGGCAGAACTTGTGGGATTGCAGCCTGAGCCTGCCATCCCTAATTGGAATGAAGAATCTGGGCAAATGCTGGGAGCGCAGATTGATCCTTACAAAAGATCGATTCTTTCCATTGCCACATACTGACTGACTGAACTCTCTGAGAACGAGAGGTGAATAGATGAGGGCATGCAGGCTTACCACTTCAGCTTTGTGAGGCTTCAGGGGGAGGCAGCCTTGCCTTCTGGCAGGGTCCTACCACCACCCTGGAGGCAGCGTCGCCTGATGCCAATGAGGCGGACTCCCAAGATAGGGCAGCGAGTCGCCTACCCCAAGGGAGCCAGCCCACCATCCACTCTAAGTCAGCCTGCACAGACAATGGATTTTCCTGTCTCTCATGGCACCAAAGGAGGCACAGACTTGGCGTGTATTTACATGCATCCCCAGCGCAGCGGTAGTGCATCTAAATGGACAAGCTTGAGACTGAGCCCATGCCTGATGCCACATAGAATGACAAGCGTCTGCATGAAAAGAGACCTAATGCGCACCCCTCTGGAGATCATAACTAATGTCCGGGGACACCGGTTCAATACATGTTTTGCCGCTGGGCGCGGGAAGCAAAGCATGGAGAGGATCTCTGCCTACGCTCTCTTCTGGTCTTAAGGGGTCTACTATGAGCTGCAGGAAATTATGTTATTCCCTCATGTACCTCTGGACTCAATCACGGAGCAGAGAAGGGTCCAGCAGGTCACCCAGGATATCTGGCAGGCTGATGCAAGCCTGTATCAACAAGCCTTTGATAGTGTCCAGAGACGCGAATGGGAATTTTTAAACTGATACTCTCGTCTCCTAGATGACAGCCTTGTGACCTAGTATTTCAGCAAACTATCGGCCCTGGTAAAGCCCCTCACCTGCAGCTCAACAACTCTGGCCAGGAGGATCCTGCTAAGCTGCTTAGTTCACCGGGGATTGGCCTGTTATGTAATGCTGCGTGTGGGAGAGGTTTGGGTGGTGCTTGGGGAACATCACAGTGAGAGCGCGGGACAGAGCGCCCTTTTGCAGACCATGCCCTGAGGAATCTGGAGCCACAGAGCAGCGACACGATCCACAGCTGCTTCAAGACCCCGACGAGACCGTCTGGCCCCGCTGCCGACTTGACCGATCCGCCGGTACCACGTCTTCGAGGGTTATCGGGAGAGGAAGGACCCAAGGGCGATCGAAACCGCGCGGAGAGTTCGCCGCGCGACAGTCACCGGTGACAGGTCTCTGTGTACTGCCTCAATGAAAGGGAACCCGCCGCCGCGATCCGGAACCCTGGCAATTCTCCCTGCCGGCCATATTTTGTTTTTAATCCATTTACCCCGTATGCGATTGCAGGCCGACGACTCGCCTCATGACGCCCTCACTGATCGGTTGAGGCCTGATCTTCAGGACCTCTAGGCTCACCACCTTCCACAATCCACCGGCCCGGCCCCCACTTCCGCAACCAAGCCTAAGCAACCCATCCCATGGTTCTCACCCAGGCGCAATTGTGCCACGATCCTCTCCCACAGCGTCACGATTTGTTATGCTTGAGCAGATATGCCTGGCGCGCTACAATTAACGGCGGCTCAGGAGCATCTTCCTCAGCATTTTCCACCACGGGTCGGCGGAGGGCGGCTCTCCTCTGCTCATATCTTGATCTTCTCCTTGGTGGGCTCTTCGTGATCTTGTCTGGTGGGCTCTTCCGCAAAATGTTCTCTAATCGGTCTTTCGTCGTTCGGCGCCTCGATCTCGGTGGATGCGCCATCTCTTGCCCGACGTCCCAAAGGCATCTATTGTATATCCGGTGTTTGAGCGTTCTTCAATCAGGCGAAACTATTTTTAGCGCGATCGTCTTTCCTCTTTAGCTGATCTGAGCGTTTCCTACCCTGAATCTTGCAGCGAGGTATTCAACGACGCTCAAATTTCGACTTCGAGTCGCGCGGCAGGCGTTCTTCCTCAGCCTTCCCTACTCAGGCACCTGGCTGGAGCGCTAATGGTCGGCTATACTTAGCGAAGCAGCGGGAGCAATGTATCCCGAGGTTCTTTTTTGAAGTGAAGGGCTCTGTCTACAGTGCGGGGCATACATGGACTTAAATCTCATATAATTAAGAAGCGAGGTATGAGGCCCAACCCCCAGACTAATGACTGGGGCTTAAAATTTTTTTTTCCAATAATTGGATCCCCGACTAAGACTAAAAGTTCCTGACAGAGCCCACCAAGGTGAGGTTGACTTTCCGGTTTGATTGCCCGCTGCTCAGACTGACTTAGTGCTTCCTTAATACTTGCACTTAATTTAAACACGTGTGTGACTGTGATTATGGTATACATTAAGGGTTTTTCTTACACCACTGCGCTCCATCAGAAGTGACTTTTAGGAGGGAGGGCCTTTGGAGCGTGTGCGAAGGAGCCCCATGCAGAATGTGTGCACCCTCCAGAAGCTTCTCACATAACCACTGAGCCTGAGAGACCGCTAATGCTACAATGAATAAATAACAAAAACAAAATTACGCGATTCAATACTAATTAATGAAAGTTAAATAATAAGTCGAATGATGAATAAATGTTATAAACAGTACTAATGAATATTAGTAACAATCCTGATAAAATGGGAGACGTCAAGATGGCAAAACTGTGTATGCGAGTAATATAAAAAATTATTCCCTGCATACACGTGATACTGGCAAGTACATACAGGTCAATATAATAAAATTGGAAAATGATTTAATAAATAGTGAATAACAATTTAAATGACAATGGACTTGATTTAATAAATTAATGAACAATGGTTATATGGCGACGAATGGGGCGCTGGGGGGAGCAAGAAATGTGCATGAGAAATAAAATAATGAAAACTTCTGCTCATCTATACATCATATACAAAACACAGCAACAGATGACCTGTGGAGTGAGAATAACAGGGGGGAGCCCTGGTGGCAAAAACAAAAGAAAAAAAAATTATATCACTTTTCAAATTCTGCATAGGTTGAAAAGGAATGAATGAAAGAGAAGACGTCATTAGTCAAGGAGGTATTAATAGGATCATGCTAGACAAAATAGAGAGATGATGGAAGGAAATTCCTTTGCATCTGAATAGCTCTATTAATAAAACTGAAAAAGTAATACTGGAAAATTTCTTTCATGGTCAGAAATCCAACCAAAATTTTTTTCCCAGGAGATGATGTTTGGTTATTTAGCCAAAAAGTTCCCCAAGCTCTGGGAACTGAAATGATCCCAGAAAATAAAGTGTCACTATGGGGTGCATATTCTCAGGGGTCATCTCATGGGTTTAGGCAAGCCTGGCCGCGCTCTACATATGCTGCACCTGTAGGTACTCACCTCCAAAAGATGTGATTTAATTCCACACAGAGACCATCTTTAAGGCACTTTTTAGAGCCGGTAGAAATCCACGTGTCCTTGCCGCCAGCGAAGCCAGGGCTGATTAGATTTTGGTGCATATCGACCCAAAATTAAGGGGGATCGAAGGGGGGTTAAAAATTAAAAATCTAGGTCGTCTGAGCAAACTCAACCAAATTGTGTATACATAATCAGTGGACCACCAGAAGTGTAAAAATGCAAAATCTAACCGCCCAAAATGAGGGGAATGGCGGGGGGGGGTGGAAGGTCAAAAAATGAAAATCTTGGGCATTTACCAAACTCAACCAAATTTTGTATACATAATCAGTGGGTCCCCAGGAGTCTAAAAATGCAAAAACTAACCGCCCGAAATGGGGGGGGGGGTCAAAAAGTGAGAAAATCTTGGGCATTTACCAAACTTCAACCAAATTTTTGTATACATAATCAGTGGGTCCCCAGGAGTCTAAAAATGCAAAAACTAACCGCCCGAAATGGGGGAGGGGGGGTCAAAAAATGAAAATCTTGGGCATTTACCAAACTCAACCAAATTTTGTATACATAATCAGTGGGTCCCAGGAGTCTAAAAATGCAAAAACTAACCCCCCCCCCTACATGATTATAAATAATTTTATTAAATATTAAATATAAGTGAGGGGCCGGGTTGTATGGTAAAGTCAGGTGGATGGCCACATCAGAACACGTCAGCTTATTTAATCATATATTCACTAAAATAAAAACAAAAACGAAATTATTCTATTTTTATTCAATTTTCAATGTAAGGAGGACATTTTTTTTTTGAAAATTTTTGAGTTAATTTAATACTAGGCGTATTTAAAGAGATTTTATAATATGTATATTAGAATGGATTTAGTTTTATTAGCAAGAGTTTTGAAAACAAGCTCAGACATGTTTTATCGAATTTATTTTTTAATTTGATACTTATAAGAATTCCCTTTTAACTAAATAAGGAATTTGTACAATAATTACTCATTATTGCCGGGTCCAATGTACAGTCCCCACCACCAGTCCAGGAGCCCTTGGGACTGCCCGTGTGAGCCTCTTTAGGCGGAAAACGACGCTTTCGGGAAAGTACCCAAGACAGTGACGACTTGTCAGGCAATCCAGTACCTAGTAATTTGGTCCCTAAATGGGACTAATTTCCATTAGAGAATGCATTTTGGATTATAAATAACATATAGTTGTTCAAAATGTATTCTGAATAATTGAAATTCGCCCTTTCTGAAATAAATAATAATAAAAAATATCAGTTTCCATTCTATCTTATTATATTAAACGATCAATTTTTGTATATATATCTTATTATATTAAATGAGCAACTCTTGTATATATAGAATTGGTTTCTCGAAAACGGCTCTAATGATGAAATTCAAGGATTAGGAGGGTTTTGTTACGGTCTCATCTTCGGCTAAGTTGTTTTTGATGGGTTTTTTGTTAATTGAAATAATTATTAACAGTGGTTGTCTCGATAAAATGGTATAATTACATTTATATTCAATTTCCTTTTAATAAAATTAATTGGTTTTTTTTTATTTTAAATTCCACTAATGGATCATTACAAATATTATTATATATTTGAATTTTCCAATTTAATTAATAAATGTATTTTTCTATAAAATAATTTATTAGAATATCAATTTCATTCTCTGATCGGGGGAACAATGCGAAGGTTCGTATATCCTTCTTCAGGATTTAAAAGGATCAACCCTACCCTAATAATGTGTGACAGCCTATCCATGCTGGGCGTCTCTGTCGCATCTGACCTGTCTTGGAATGAACACATCTCCTCTGTGGCGAAATCTGGCAGCAAGGAAGATTGGCTTCTTATTCAGGTCCAAGCGATTTTACAAACCCCCACAACTTCTCACCATCTACAAGGCCCAAATCCGCCCCTGTCTCGAATACGGCTCTCATCTGTGGAGAGGAGCCTCAAAATATCTCTTGCTACCCTGATGCAATTCAGAAACGAGCCGTCAGGCTAATTGACGATTCTACCCTCACCGACTCCTCGACTCGCTGGCTCATCGAAGAGATGTCTCTGCCCTTTCCCTTTTCTATAGATACTATCACGGCAGGTGCTCTGATGAGATAAAATCAATAATTCCCCAAAGCATGCTTTGCACGCAGCACACGTTTTGCCGACTCCCAACACTCTTTCGCGGTCAAATTGGAAAAGTGCCGGACCACTTCATTCGCGAATACATATATCCCCATGACTTCAAGGAACTGGAACTCTCTCCCAGCCTCTATCTTTCCCAGCACCTATGATCTTCAAACCTTCAAAACCAGGGTGCATAGACACCTACGTCTACACCCTCTCACTTAATCAACTTTCCCTTCTCTTCGGTAATGCAAGGGTCTTTCGAGATCCATAGGGGCTACATCTTTACTGCGCACCCTTCTTGCATTCGGATTGCATTAAAAGGAAAAAAAAAAAAAAAATCGTCTGAAAGAACCTCGGTGTATATTAATATTATTTTTAATTGTAATTACATTCAAAACTTTGTGGCCAGTGATACGTCTTGATGATGGCCATAGCTGATGTAAAAATTAGTAAAAATATAAATTAAGTTTTATTTCAATTTTAATTTATTTTGGCTGCGATTAAAGGATTTGAGATTTTTACCTGAATTTAAAATTAAAAATAATATTAATATATCGCTATTAACTGATTCGAAAAATTACCGAGCATCGCTCGGTGTTCCAGGTACTTGTATTTAAATATAATCGCCTATTAAGTTCATATTAATATGACACCTTTTAAAATAAACTTGTGATTTATAAGTTTTAAATTTCTTTCATTCTTAATAATAATAATACAATTGTATCATATTAAAAGGGACTTTTAATGGATTATTAATTATTTTATTTTAGAGTGCTCAAAACTCTAAATTTAATTTGATATAATAATTTTTGAGTCAGCATTAAGAAATAGTACCTGGAGCCACCGAGCAATGCACGGTACCCAAATTAAAGAAAATACAAATATATATAGGACACGCACCCTGGAACCCCCCCCCCCCGAAACCACGCACCTCGCCCCCACCACTGCACCCCCACTGCACCCCAATAGCGCCTCCCACACCCGGATCCCCCACAACTGCACCTCCCACATCCACCCCGCCACACAATTTGCCCACATTCGTTCATATTGATAAACATTATAAAAAAAATGAATAGGAAAAATAATAAAAAAAAAATAATCGTATAGGATCTGAAATAAAAACATAAAATTAAATAAGATTTGTTTCCAAGTTATATAGAAAAAAAAAACCACTTCAACCACTTTATTTGTAAACACACCTGTTTTGTTATGAATCCATCTGTAATATTATGATTTACCAACACCTGTTAACCAAAAACAAAAAATTATCCTAATTTTAAAACAATATATATTAATATTTGCTATAACCTATTAGTGGGTTTTAAAATTAAAAAACAATTAATAAATAAAAGATAATTGGAAAAAATGTAAACAAACTTTTTTATTGAGATTTTCATCTATCAATAATTAACTTTAATTAAGAAAAGCTCAATTAAGATGAAATTTGTCGAGGTCCAGACCTAGTCAGATCGTTTTCTCATCCTCAAAACTTGTTAATAGATTTTGTTTCATCAGAATAAGTTGAGCCGTTTTCAAAATAGAACTAAGATACAAATATATAAATTTATAAGCTGACGTGTTTTGGTGTGGCCATCCACTTGACTTTACCATACAACCTGGCCCCTCACTTACATTAATATTTAATAAAATTATTTATAATCATGTAGGGGAGGGGGTTAGTTTTTGCATTTTTAGACTCCTAGAGGCACACTGATTATGTATACAAAATTTGGTTGAGTTTGGTAAATGGCCAAGATTTTCATTTTTTGATCCCCCCCCCCCCCCCCCATTTTTGGGCGGTTAGTTTTTGCATTTTTAGACTTCTGGAGACCCACTGATTATGTATACAAAATTTGGTTGAGTTTGCTCAAATAGCCTAGATTTTTAATTTTTAACCCCCTCCGCCCCCTTAATTTTGTGTCGATATGCACCAAAATCTAATTAGCTCTTAATCTCAATGGACCAAAACTATGTGTGAAATTAGGTTTCTATATTCACACTAGTTTTTGAGCTAGCTCGTCCACAAAAATTTCTTAACGCACAAACTAACTAACTAACAGACATTTTGACAAAACAATTATTATCTCGAAAATATAATTTTTTCGATGTTCACTTATTCGAGCTTTTTTGTAGAGCGAAATGCCATGGTTTCTTTCAATTTTTTTTAATCAAAATAGTTTAGCCGTTTTTTAGATATTTCGAAAAAAAGAAGGAAAAAGTCCACTTTTTTCATGCACGATATATGTATACTAGCTGACGCCCGGGCCTTCGGCACTTAGCCCCTGGCGGGGAGCGTCTCGTTTTATGTTTAAAATTTATATAGATAATAGCTGACCCGATCACGCAATAATATTGACAGTTGAAAGATTTCCAAAAAGCTATTATCGGCCATCTTGTTTGTTTGCTTTTACCTCCCAGAGAGCCGCTGGAGTTGTTTTCTCGAAAAAATTATTTTTAGATGCTAGGTGTGATTTCTATAAAAAAACACTATATATAAAAACACTCGTGTATTTGAATGGAATGTTTGTGTGAAAATTTCAAAGAAATCGGTGAAGAACTTTCGGAGATCCTTCAACGTATCTCTTAAGCGTAACAGTACATTTTTATTTATATATGTAGATATACAATTTTTGCTCGTTTAATAAGAGTATATAGATATTATTTATCTAACCCTAAAGATTAAGTGTTGCTGTATTTTTGTTTTTTTTGGTTCCAAATTAAAAATAGATAATGTGGATGTTGATTGTGAATAGTTCTAGATGGTAGTTGAGTTTTCGTAATAATTGTTTTCATTTGAATTAGTTGCAACCCGAGAAGCACCCAGAAGCCTTATTTGAGTGCACACGAACACGCGCGCATAACACGCATCGCAAGTGTACTCGATTTAACCCACATTTATTTTTATATCTGCCCCCTCCAGTCCCCTCTATCCCCTCCACCTACCGTCCCCCTCTACCCCTACACACCCACTAACACTCACACATGCTTATATAGAGCTCACGAAAATGGATAAATATCCTAACGAATACAACCGTATTCGAAAATATCATATAAAAATAAATAACGAGAGAGTGTTTTTTCATGTACAACAAACAGTGATATTGAAAAAAAATTCTCTTGAAAAAAAATAATAAAATTCAAATTATTATTTTCAAAATACATAATAGCTAGAGACCGGATTCCTATGCAATTGCATATTTTGTTTGCCGCCACATACGACCCAGGAGTCAATTATTTATTCGAATCATGCATCTAGGATATGGTGGACTAAATTTTTTACTGCATATTTGTGCATATTTGAGTAATATTTCATAAAATTGCAATTTGAAGAATTTTTGTCAAATATTTTCTATTTCGCGTCAAATACAGATTTTTTAAAAGTAAATTTTCGGAGAAAGAATGAAAAAAACCGTCACGTGCTAAAATTCAACCTAATTGAATACTACAATTTGTGATTTTAATTGAGACCATGGGTTGCGTAGTCTTTACCTGAGGACCCTTTGAAGCCACGCTTGCCTCGAGACTGATTACAATACTTTCTGAGGCGTTCCATTTAAGGCTTGAAGTGCAAGCGAGAGCGCGGAACGAGCGACAAAGATTGAGGCGGGCTTTTTAAAAGCTACAGTTACAAAATTTTTAATGATGTTTTCAAATTTTAAATTTTAAATTTAAGATTAAATTAAATTTGCAAAAATAATTAAGTAACTAATTGAACAACAACTTTTATTTAGTTTATTTGCTGAAAGAAATAATGTCAATACAAAATTTATTATTATAAAATAATAAAATCAAAAATTAAATTTTAACAGTCGAGTAGAAATTTAAACAATAAATTTTATTCAAGTATTTTGTAAATTTAAAATGATTTTCTGAACGAAGAATTTTATGAAAAAATTGGTTGTCTGTAAGTCGGTTTACTGACGATAGTTGAACGTGACAACGTCATAAGAAAATACCATTCCATCAGTATTTTCTTATGACGTTGTCATGTTCAACTATCGTCAGTAAACCGACTTTACAGACAACCGATTTTTCTAAAAAATATTAATATAACATTATTTATATTTGAGAATGAAAATTACATTTAACAACTCGCAAGGGAAGTGATTCCATTTCTTTGCATGTGAGTGTATTTTAATTTTTCCCCCTTTGAATACTCATCGCCCCCCAATCGCCCCACTTATTTATCGCCCTCCCTGATAACCCAAATCGCCCACTTAGGGGGCGATCCCCCTAGGTTGAGAAACACTGTTCTAGACCTTTGAACCAAACTCAACCAATATCTATTTTTAATTATGGAAAGTGGTGTAGAATACTGTATTAACTTGTAAACTCCTGATGATGGACTAATAATCCGAAATATATTGAGTTTGTATAAACCTCTTTGAGTTTTATTTCATTCACTGTGAAACTACACACCCTTTACTCTATTAATCAACCAATATCAGTAAATTCTAGTTGCCACAAAGGTATTCAGTGAAACTCGTTTTAACTAGTAAGAACCTGTTCTTACTAAAAAATTGGTTTTTACTGCAACATTGATAAGCAAATTTAAAAATAAATTCGATCGATAGATGCGTCTCTCATATTTGAAATAATACATCTCCCTCTGGGGGTAGAAATAAGAGTTTCTTAAAAAAAAAAAAAAAAATTCCAGTTCACTTTAACCTTCTTAGAAATCTTGTCAGGATCTTGCATTTAACGCACACAGGCACAATCTACCCATCTAAGAAAAAAAGAGCACACATGGTAGCCAGAAAAGAAGAACATGAAACTTTTGGTACAGGGCTAGGGACGCAAATCGAGTCTCAGAGACCCGGACGTGACTTGAGGGGGCCAGGCGGGGGGGGGGGGGGATGTCTCGCGTGCCATTTATTTTTAGAACCACAAACGAAGAGAGCGAAAGTGACCCCTCCCTGTCCCCTGCCCCCATGCACCACATGGCAGCTTACGCCCCTTCCTTTCAATGAGCCTTTCTTTCATTGCTTCTCTTATTTTGAAAGACTACAACTTCTGTTTGCATTCATTTCAATCAATCGAACCCTCTCTCTAAAAATAATCACCACCCTCTCTCTCTCTTTCTCTCACACACTATACAAATACTCCTCTTTATCTTTGAAAACTTCAATTTGTTAGCTAAATCAATCTTAGATATAAAGCTTGTATTTTTCTGATAAAATTTATTGAAAATTAAAATTTTGTTTAAATCACACAAAAACAACAAATAATACAATATAACAACGACATTTCGATCGATTTATTCTGGATTGGTTCTCATGTTTCAAACACTAACTCCGATTTCAAATTAATTGAAGGTTGAAATTTTGTTAAAATCACAAAAATAATTAATTATAACTATTTATTGAACACAAAAACAAATACAATATATCTACGAAAGTTGAAATTTTGTTTAAATCACGCATAATTAAATATAACTATTTTGATTATTTATGTCCAGCGATTAAATTATTAAATTAAATTTCTTCCAGAACTTAAGTGACTTGATTTAAATTTTTCGTTAAATTGAAGGGTTGGTTTTGTCACAAATATAATAAAACAATAATTTTAATAACTATTAGAATTATTTAATTGATAACTATACAGTTTCGGTCACCACTGGTCGACCATCCTCAGTAGTTCTAAAAATTGAAATGAAACATTTATTTACATTTTTTCTTTATATAGAGAACTAGCTTCAAGGCCCGCCTTCGGCGGGCCTTTTTACAGCCAGGGGGCTTCGCCCCCTGGACCCCCACGTGGCTGCTTTATTGATGTTTTATTAGTAACAGAGAATAAATATAATTGTTTTATTATAAAGTCTTAAATAGACATAATTTGTGATTCTATTTAACTGCAATATACACTCATAACAAATAAGATGAAACAAATATTTAAAATGTATTAAAATTTATTTATAAAAATTCTCTTATTCTCAAGCTTGAGTTGTTTATCATAAAAGAATTTAGTCTTATTGATTTTAAGTCGATTCTTCCACGTTTTCAGTAGAGCTTGCCATTAATAGTCAAAACATCAAAAATGGAATGCAATAAGGTTATTCCTCTAGTATTAGATAAGAATCGATCGTTATTTTTGATTTTAAGTCGATTCCTCCATGTCTTCAGCAATGGTTACCAATAATAATCGAAGGGTCAAAAATCTAATGTAGAATTGTTATTCCTCAAGTATTAGATAAGAATCGATGGGCGGTCGCCCCCATCGCCCCCCCTCCCTGGATTTGCGCATGGTTAACATGAACTGCAAATAGCAAGTGATATCTGATTAATAATGAAGGAATAAACATATTAATATTTCAAATGAATTTGGATAAAGTTTAGCAACGATCCGTTGCAGTTTATTTAATTAAATAACAATTTTTGAGTTCGTCAATTAAATTGTCAAATTAATATTTGTGGGATTTAAAATTCATTGTAATTAAGTACCTTGAGGACCACAAAAAAGGTCATATATAGTTTTTTGTAAAATTATATTTTAAAGTACTTTATTTTAGAATAAGATAGTACATTGGATAAAGTTTAGCAACGATCCTTTGGAGTTTATTTTTTTAATTTTTGTTTTTAAATGTACTTTAAAAAAATAGATAGTTTTTTAAATCTGTGTTGCATTATTAAATTTCTCTTCAACGATAATGTTGTTAGATCTCTTTTATCTATGCTATTAAGAAGAAATGACATCTCAAAAATGTGACAGATAGGGCTGCCAACACAAAGTTAGTTTGCTAGTTTAGTTATTTTATTGTTTGGCAAGCTAGGTTGGCTAAACACATTTTGTTTTAGTATTTCGTGAATTTTCCAATTTTCCGGGCAACTTTTCCAATTTTTTTTTACGTATTAACCTGAATTGGACTATTACGAACATTAAAAAAAAAAAAATTAGCCAAATCGGTCCAGGCATTTGAGAGATCCGCGCTTACAAAGAAAAAGAAATTCATTTTTATTATATAGATTATATAACACAAATTTTTTTTTTTTTTTACAATAATTTGAAATCATACATACATCTCGTTCAAGAACCGGAATTTGTCATTTCACATAAAACATTCATTCTTAAATCTTCAATATAGATACATCACATAGTTCATTACAATCACACACATACATATATATAGCAACAATTTATAAAAACGTTTATCACTGAACTAGATTGTATAGTTATCAATTAAATAATTCTAATAGTTATTAAAATTATTGTTTTATTATATTTGTGACAAAACCAACCCTTCAATTTAACGATAAATTATTAAAGTTGTTATCGGGAAGTAGGGACTATATTTTTTATGCAGATAATTTATATTTTATTGCCAACGTTAGATTGATATTGATGACTTGCCTTGATATGTTTACTAAGAAAGAATAATTATAAAAATTGACAAATATGCAGGGAAATTAACTATTTGAGTCCTGAATAAGTCAACAATGTTGATGAAACGTTGGCAATAAAATATAAATTATCTGCCTAAAAAATATAGTCTTTATTTCCCGATAAAAACTTTAATAATTAATTATAACGTTAGAAGCTTTTCTTCGGAGACGGGCTGGTAGACTTATAATTGAGGATAATAATATTATTATTATTGATGGCCAATCATATTTAATTATTGTAAACCCTGAAGATGGAGAAAAGACCCTCCGAAACGTCGGTTTCAAAAAAAAAACTCTAAAAAAGAAAATCTTCTAATAAATACGTACTATTTTATTGGAAACGAGCTTCGAGGGCGTGCCTTCGGCACGCCCTCGAAGCTCGGCCCTCCGGGCTGGAGCCCTGGCGGGCAGCGTCTCGGTCCAAAAATTGTATTCCTCTTAAAAAACCACACTCCAAATGTATACCCGTAAACTACCGAAAATACATCGTCTCTTAAAAGTTAATTAAATAATAGTGCAAATTATTAAAAAATAAACAAATAATATATAAAATATAAATCAAATAAGATGTGAATAATTTCTTCTGTGCGCAAAGAAAAGCGAATTGAATATTAAATTTTTGAGTGGCGGGGCGGGGGGGGGAGGTGAGGAATAATTATCGATATATTTAATGTTTCTTAATTTAAAGTCTTTTAGAGTCTTTCATTTCAAAATTCGAGTGCAAATTAAAATTATATTTCAAATTTGCCTGGTTAATGAAAATCAATTGGAGCTGTCAGTTTAAAATCCGAACTGACAATTATATTTCAAATTTGCCTCGTTAATTAATATATATTCAATGTTTTTTAATTTAAAATCAATTGGTGTTTTTTCATTTTCATTCGAGTTCAAATGAATACAATATTATCTCGACACAAAGTCTAAATCAAAAATTTATAGTTTTAGTAATAGAAATCATGGTATAAATATTAATCTTACTTTGGTCTAATGGTTAGAGCAGATGACCTTAGTTCAAGAGTTCGTAGGTTCGATTCTAGTCAAGAGGAAAATTTTTTTAGAGAAATTTCTCTTAGCGTTGTTACAAATTAATCTAGATCAATATATATAGTATAATCTAATTATTTTTTCATGGACTTCCTTCTATTCAATTTTTACCTAGTAATTGTAACTATTAGATATAACAAATCAGAGGAAAAAACGAAACAATTAAACACCGTGTTAAATCATACGAACAATCGCAACGTTTCGCTAATTTATTGTACCTTCATCAGGCTCTTGATCAAATTATTTTGAGTTGAAAGTTTGTACAGTTGGTCTGTAGGGTTCTATAGCTACTCTATATACAAAATTGGTGTTATATAAGTAATTAAATGTATTCTGATTGTTATATACATATACTTATATGTATTCTAAACGGAAAGACAAAATTGAATGACAAAGTGTTTCAAAATAATTTAACCAAGATCCTGATGAAGCTACAAAAAATAGCGAAACGTTGCGATTGGTCGTATGATTTAACACGGTTTCATCTGATTAGTTATATCTATTAATACCTACTGATTATGGAACTAAACAATAATAATTAATTATAACTATTTATTAAACACAAACAATAATATAACTACGACATTTCGATTTGTTTATTTTGAGACCGTTCTCAAGTATTACTCCGATTTTAGGTTATATGATCTTATTCTAAAATAAAATATTTTTTAAACAACAATAAGTATAATAATGAACGAACACACACTTGTAAAAAAGTTAAAGTCACGTTAAAAATTCTTAGATGGGTAGTCTAAACTCACTTGCCGTATTCACTAAACCTTGGTCCTTCAGATTCCCCCTTGTTCCGATCAATGATACAAGCACTTTCTCAAGCAGCACTTCAAAACGTAGAAAAAAGTGAAAAATTGGTTCTCTGTGAATGGTTTGCCTAAAAACAAAACAATTTTAATATTTCTAGTTGATATAAATCCCCCCCAACAATATTTAGTTAAAATCCAAACAAAAAAATCAGTATCATTATTTAATCATTAGATTAATGACATCATTATTAATACTATTATTTTATTTATATCATCCATTTAACAGCTCATTGACACCATTTTTACATTATGTTAAATGAAAATTGAAAATATATTAAAACAAATTTATTAATTTTACTACATATCAATCTACTCTTATTAAACGAGCAAAAATTGTTTATATTATATATTATATAAAACGGCTCTACCGATTTTGATGAATCTATTAACAAGTTTTGAGGATGAGAAAACGATCTGGCTAGGTATGGACCTCGACAAATTTCATCTTAATTGATCTTTTCTTAATTAAAGTAATTATTGATATATGAAAATCTCAATAAAAAAGTTTGTTTACAATTTTTTCAATTATCTTTTATTTTTAATTGTTTTTTTTAATTTTAAAACCCACTAATAGGTTATAGCAAATATTAATATATATATTAAAATTAGGAATTGAGACAAAAGATTGAGAGAGAGAGGAGAGGAATTGAGGAAATACCAATCGACTTGATTGGCGAATAATGGAATTGAAATAATTATCGGAAAAAGAGGTTTTTTTATCTAATTAGATTTTTCCTCTTATTAAAAACAAGGACTAAAGATGATCAAGGACACTCGATGGTGGAGAAGTAATCTCCGGAATCGAAGCAAAAGATACAATGTATACATTAATTAATGTAAAATAATTGGTTTAATAAAATTTATATAAAAAAAAAAAAAAATTGAGACAAAGATGAATTCGAATTGACGGATGGAGGAGATGGAGGAAACCAATCGACTGATGGGGAATAATGGAATTGAAATAATTATCGGAAAAGAGGTTTTTTTATCTAATTAGATTTTTCCTCTTATTAAAAACAAGGACTAAAGATGAATAAGGACACTCGATGGTGGAGAAGTAATCTCCGGAATCGAAGCTAAAATACAATGTATACATTAATTAATGTAAAATAATTGGTTTAATAAATTTGAGACAAAGATTAACGGCAAAGAGGTTTTTTATTTCGTAAATTTTTCCTCTTACTACAAACACGGACTAAAAACATTATCGCAAGCACGAGAAGATCAAGAACAGTCGATGGTGGGGATGTAATCTCCGAAGTCGAAGCTCAAATAAAATGTATACGCTAATGCATGTAAAATAATTGGTTCAATAAAAATTTATTATTATTATTGAGACAAAGACGGAATTAATAATGGAATTGGAATAATTATCGGAAAAGAGGTTTTTTATTGAATTAGTTTTTTCCTCTTATTAAAAACAAGGACTAAAAAGATGATCAAGGACAGTCGATGGTGGAGAAGTAATCTCCGGAATCGAAGCTCAAATACAATGTAAACATTAATTAATGTAAAAAAATTGGTTTAATAAAATTTATAATAATATATTAAAATTAGGAATTTTTTGTTTGTTTTTAATTAGCAGGTGTCTATATCATAACAAAACAGGTGTGTTTACAAATAAAGTGATTGAAGTGGCTTTTGTTTATATAACTTGGAAACAAATCTTATTCAATTTTATGTTTTTACTATCTGCAAGGCCCGCCTTCAGCGGCCCTCTTGCTAGCTAGGGTACAGCCACCTCGGACTCCGGACCCCTCCCCGTGCCCTCTAACCCTACGCACGACACCCCCGCCTAGCGCCCTGGACTCCACCCCGCACCACCCCCTGCACCCCCACCCTACTCCGTCTCACTCCTCACCCCACCCCTATTCCACCGCCGCACCCAGTTTTTGCATTTCTAGCCTTCTAGTAACCCACAGATTATGTATACAAAATTTAGTTGAGTTTGGCCCAAGAGAAAGAATTTTCATTTTTTGACCCTCTCCCCTCCATTTTAGGTGGTTAGTTTTTGCATTTCTAGCTCTCCTAGGGGCCCAGAGATTATGTATACAAAATTTGGTTTAGTTTGCTCCAAGGGCAAGAATTTACATTTTTCATCCTCCGCCCCCCCCTCCCCTTTTAAGTGGTTTTTTGGGGAAATTTTTTTAAACAAAAGTTGTCAGAAATCACATCCCCTACAACTTTGTTTATTATAAAATTTGCCGTAGGGTTAATAGTTTAGGAGTTATTTGATAATTTTCATTCTTGTGACCACACCAAACCCCCTTCTGGGGTCAAAATATCAAAATGTTATATAGCTAAAAACGTAAGTTAGAAATATGAAATTTCATAATAATCCCTTCAGTGGTTGGTTTTTACGTGAATCGTGAGCAACTTTTCGGAAACGACGGAAACAGACAGACAGACAGACATACATACAGACAGGAATTTTGTTGAGGGTGTTTTCGTTCATAACTTTGCTTGAAACGTGTGCAACCAAAATTTGGCGTGATTTGAACCAATGTACAGACAAAACCTTAATTTTATATATATATATATATAGATTTCAGATCCTATACGATTATTTTTTTTATTATTATTTTCCTATTTATTTTTTATAATGTTTATCAATATGAACGAATGTGGGCAAATTGGTGTGCGAGTAAAGATATATACACATAATATATATGTGGACCATTAGAAAGCTAGAAATGCAAAAACTGGGTGCGGTGAATGTGGGAGGTGCAGGAGGTGGAGTGCAGTTGTGGGGGATCCGGGGGTGGGTGGCGCGGTTGGTGTGGCGAGGTGTGTGGTTTCGGGAGGGGGGGTCAGGGGTTACCGTGCATCGCTCGGTGGCTCCAGGTTCCTAAAATTAATATTGAAAACAATTTAAATAAAAAATTACAAATATCATTTAAATTGAAATAAGAGAGGATAATAATGTTGAAAAGATCAATTTCTGTGTGAAGTCATGGGAGCGCCTGCAGATGTGAGGGTAGGCAACCAAGGCAGCCAACATGGCGGCCTCTTAGGCTCTTAGGCTCTTAAGCTCTACTCTAAATGCCCTCCATTAGAAACCACTAATTAACAAAAAAAATCTCGACACTGCAATCTTTTGTGCATTTTTTAATCATATAACAGGTCTCTAAGGCAACAAAATCTAGGAATTTCAATTTAAATAGGGAAATTTCGAAACTATGAATGTTAATTTCTCTTTTACTAATAATAATATATTAAAGAAGTTTTCTTTAAGGACTAGCTTTCAAAATAAAATTTAAAATTACAAATATTTTTAGATTCAATTGGGGGAGGTATTATTATTTATTTTATTTATTTAATCAGACACTAATTTAGAAAACTTTTTTCAAATAACATTCTAAATAAATCGTTAAAGTGCAAGCCGGACTTTATATATATATACGAGCTTTTCGTGCGTGCCCTCCGGGCTGGTGGCCTGGCGGGCGGCGTCTCGGTCCAAAAATTTTATTCCTCTTAAAAAACAACACTCCAAATGTATACCTGTAAACTCCCGAAAAATACATACTCTCTTAAAAGTTTCGCCTCATTTTTGTCCTGACACAGCTACAGAAATGAGGATCTAGATTAATATAAATCTCGGAATATTTCTTATTTCTATAATCTACAGCATTGTGATATTTTTTGTGTGGAAATATATAGATTTATTTAAATAAGTGGGATCGTGTGAGGAGGAGAATTATATTATATCATTTTTTTTAAATTTGGGATCGATAATCGATATAAGGCTCCAAATATTTAAAAGAGATCAGGTGTTGTTTGTATGACAGGCTGCTCCCTCCAGTATTGCCATGAGAAGCTCATATGGACATTCGTGTCTTAAGTCGTTCAATTTTGTAAAAATCAAAAAATAAGAATAACCAAATTTAGATTTTTAAAAAAATTATAAAAAAGTGGCAAATTATTAAAAAATAAACAAATAATATATAAAATATAAATCAAATAAGATGTGATTAATTTCTTCTTCTGTGCGCAAAGAAAAGCAAATTGAATATTTAATTTTTGAGTGGTGAGAAGGGCGGGGAAGAGGAATAATTATCAATATTTAATGTTTCTTAATTTAAAATCAATTGAAGTGTTTCATTTCAAAATTCGAGTCCAAATTACGATTATATTTCAAATTTGCCACAAATATACCGACGGCGCTTCATTACATCAGCGTTGTTACAAATTAATCTGGCCTATATATATATATGCTCCATGAATTTCATATGATTCTTTCAGACTGAAAAATGTTTCTATCTTCCACCAAAATCAATTTCAAATTGAGGGTGTGCAGTATATATATGTGTGTGGGGGGGGGGGGTTCTATTATAAACAATTAAATTATAAGATTTTCATTTTAAAAACCAAGTTAGCTAAAACTTAATATTATTCATGTTTTAATATAAAAATTATAGTTTATTATTTTTTGAAAAGAAAAAATGAATTGACCATCCGGACGGGATTCGAAACCCGTGTCTCTCTCCTTTACCCGAAGTCAAGAACGCTCTTTTACCAATTAGGCCACGGATGTTCCCGCCAGAAAAGCTCTATAGATTGAATGCCATTTTTTTTTTCTTTTTACGGCTTTTTCTATTTAAAGTATATATAGTTAATTATGTTTTACATAAATTAACTTTTGAACGTTAGTTTTAATTAAAAAATTAAATTAGTTGAATAAAAGATTTCACTGTCGATGGTAACAGAATTGTTTTTATTTTAGGTTAAAAATAAAATAAAATGAGAGAGTCTTCTGTTTTTTAAATAAAATAATTTTTTAATTATTTCTAGAGACTGTTTAAATTATCACAGTATTTTCAAATTCAGTTACAAAATTAAGATTTATACATAATTTTGAAAAATATATAATGTCTTTCTTCATGTTTTTCTGGGAGATTAATATAATCCGGTTCGGTTGCATTTTTTGTTTAGGCATTTTCTGTTTTACCTGAATGAATGGAATGTTTTTAAAGGGTCAAAGGGTAAAAAAGCAGTTGTTTAGCATTTTCTAATGAGTTTTACTCGAATGAATGGACGTTTTTAAAAGGGTCATTGATAATTTCTAGTTTTTCATTTAAAGATTCAATTGGGCTTTTTCCAAGGATTTTTAAAATTTCAATGGATTTTCAAAGAAAGAATTGCGCCTTGATCAATTTAATTTGATTGATCTGGAAAGATTGCATATTTAAATGTTTCAGTAAATGCATAATTTTCATATTTTTAATTTGTGTTTCTTGTACCATTGACTTTACTTTTCCGCCTTTCCTATATAAGTCGTGACAAAATCTTGTCAATTTATACATACGGATTTTCATTTTTTCGAATTATCTAATTTGACTTTACTTTGGTGATCTGTATTGCTGCGTATTCTGCAAAGATTTTGTTTATGTTTTATTTTTTTAAGATCTTTACCATAATATGGTAATATTGTTTATAAGATCGTTAATTTGGGAATTTTGTGAATAGATTAAATTTAAATTGATTTTTGAATTTCATTTTTTAATATTTGATTAAATTGCTTTGATAACCATATAATATTTTCGATTGTTTAGTTTGCTGTTTTCTTAATGGGATACTATTTTGGTGGATCATTGAATGGAAGCGCCAATTTATGACATTGGTCGACAAGCCATGTTGTGGAATTACGGTATTCGTAGATGTATCTTTCCCATGTTCTCGAATGTGTGTTTATTTTTCAATTCTTGTTCTTGTTCAAATACGCTTTTCTTTTTCGACACGAAAATATTTTTTCATAAATAATTTTGTATGTTTTATGAATTTATTGAGAATTATTTGCCGAAATTTTCCTAAAACATTTCGAAAAACAATTTTTAAATATAAAGTGACAGAATTTCTCAATATATCAAATATTATTATAGATATGTTGACGATGTGATTGTCTTATGGACAGGGACTGAAAGAATTCTCAATCAAATTCATAAAACATATAAATTCATTACATGAAAAAATCAAATTTATCCGCAGAAAAAGAAAAAGAAAAAACATTAAAATTATTTAGACCTTAAAATTAAAATTGAAAAAATAAACACACATTCGAAATTTATAGGAAAGATACATCTACAGATACCGTAATTCACAACATGGCTTGTCGACCAATGTCACATAAATTGGCAGCATCTCCATTCAGTCACGATCCACCGTTTAAATAGTATCCCATTAAAGAAAGAGCATTTTTTTAACAGAGCTAGAGATAATCAAAGAAATAGTCATATAAATACTTGGTTATGAAAGCACCAGTTGACTAGATCAAATATGCAGCAGGTAAAATTCAGCAAATCAAAATTTTAAATTTAATCTATTCACAAAATTCCCAAATTAACGATTCGCCAAAACTAATATTACCATATTATGGTAAGATGTCCGGAAAAAATAAAACATAAATTAAAATCTTTAGGGTACGCGACAATCTTTAGATCACCATATACATTAGGAAGTGAATTAAGTCAAATTAAAGATAAAATTCCGAAAAATGAAAAATCCGGTGTATATAAATTGACATGCCAAGATTGCAATGCAACTTATATAGGAAAAACGGAAAGAAATTTATCCATTAGGATCAATGAACACAAGAGAGCCTACAAATTAAAATATGAAAATTATGCATTTGCAGAGCATTTAAATGCTCACAATCATAGTTTTCCAGATCAATCCAAAATTAAATTGATCAAAGAAGTCAATGACCCCTTAATTCTTTCTTTAAAAGAATCCATTGAAATTTTAAAATCCTTGGAAAAAAGCCCAATTGAATCTTTAAATGAAAAACTAGAAATTATCAATGACCCTTTTTTAAAAACATTCCATTCATTCAGGTAAAACTCATTAGAAAATGCCTAAACAACCTTTTTTACCCTTTGACCCTTTTTAAAAACATTCCATTCATTCAGGTAAAACTCATTAGAAAATGCCTAAACAAAAGAGCAACCCAGATATTGAGCCAGTTATATTCTAATCTCCCAAGAAGAAACATGAAGAAAAAGACATTATATATTTTTCAAAATTTTCTATGTATAAATCTTAATTTGTAACTAATTTGAAATATTTGTGATAGACTGATGATGAGGGCAATGCCTTCGAAACTGTAGTCTCTAGAAATAATTAAAAATTATTTTATTTAAAAAACAGAAGACTCTCTCATTTTATTTTATTTTTAACCTAAAATAAAAAATTAAATCTTATGTTTAAAAGTTAATTTGTCTAAAATATACCTACCTATATTTGTGTCTGTTTCCCCTGTGGACCGGGGATAGAATATGTCCACAGTATCCCCTGCTTGTCGTAAAAGGTGACTAAAAGAGGTTGGACGTGAGACTAACATTCTCACTCTGTAAAATACTTCTCATTTAGGGAAGTCACCGGACTGATTTCACAGAAGAGAAACATTAGCTTTGGAATATCTAAATCCTTAACAAGCAAGAAAAAATACAGAGAAAATTAGATTAAAAAATAGGATATATTGGTAAAATATTTTTGCCTTGGTTCTGGATATCCAGCGAGTTGTAAGAATTTAGTCAATTAATGGAAATTATAATTGAGAATATAATAAATTTAAATAAAAATTAACACTCTATTGTCAATTAATTTATTCGACCCACACAGTCTCAAAATCTTCGTTCGAGCGAAAATTAAATAGAAAAGAAAGTTTCGATTAAACGCTATAAATTATTTTAGTTACCCTTAATCCAAATATTGACCAGCGTTCCTATCTAAATTAATTGTGTTAAGCAATGTAGGTAGTTACACTACAGAGTCAATAGAAAATTAATTAAAACTTTTCGATAAAGTTGAAAAAACAAAATAAATGAAATTTAATATCGATTATTTAATTAATTTCCTTTGTAAATGGCACGGCCAACTGTGATAATGTTTGAAAATCTACAAATTTGAAATTCTGAAACAAAAATTAATTTGTCAGTTGGGACTCCGTTTCACAGTCAGTCAACCAGATACAAACTTTTACTGTAAGTACGTTTGTGTGTTTAGTTAGTTAGAAGGAAATTTTGGAAGAACACAAGTTTGTGTGATTTAGACGCAGAAGGTTTTTTATCCACAAAAAGGAGCTGGAAAATTAAAACAAATAAATAAGTTGGACAAGAAATGATTAAGCAAAATATTCGGTTGGTAAAATAACAGAGTTTAATTACTTTATTGGAAAATTATCAAAAGTGATTCAGTCAAAGGTTGTTCAATCAACAAATATTTACAAGATAAAGTTCTGCTATAGTTTATTTTATTTTTTATATATTATGAATGACATATGAAAATCCCAATACTAATTGATGTTCGTCTTCCCCTCAATTATATAGACACTGAAGAAGGAAGAGTAAATCTCCGAAACGTCGGTTATCGAATAAATGTAAAATAATAAAACTGGTATAGTCTTATTTTTTTACAACCACCTTGGACTGCCTTCATCAACATCCAATTGTATTACTTTTTATGTTATATTATACATTTCATGGCCAAAGTAGAGGAAATTATTATTTTAAATCAAATTGTCACCTTAATTATTGTTTTTAATAAGATTGGAGTAATTTTTGGAGACGGACTGATAAGGAATTAAGTGGATATTGATGAGCAGTCCAAAAAAAGAAAGATAATTTACACTATCTTTTATCTAACCGACGTTCCGGAGGCTATTCCCTCCTTCTTCAAGGTTTTGAAAAGTCAGTGAAGGAAGCAATGCGGCATTCCCCTCTGCTCTTTCAGTGGCAGTAACAATAATATATTGTATTTCATTATCAGCAGAATTATAATGTAATTATTACATTGTAATTCTGCTGATAATGAAATACAATATATTATTGTTACTGCCACTGAAAGAGGAGACGAGGGGAATGCCGCATTGGATTTCCTTCACTGACTTTTCAAAACCCTGAAGAAGAAGGGAATAGCCTCCGAAACGTCGGTTTATGAATAAAAGATAGTGTAAATTATCTTCTTCTTTTTTGGATCATGCTTCATCAATATCCACTTATTTATTGTTTTTAAATTTTCAAATTATGACCCAAGTTTGTCTTCGTACTACAACAATAAAATTATAGTTTAAAAAACTAAAAAACACGCTTTTGTCATTAATGCACTAAAATGTACAAAATAATGTAATAAACTTTTTATGTCCAATAACTAAGTCAAAAAGTGTGGGGCGCAGAATACTTTTAATTAATTTCGACAAAGTGCCCCACGTTTTTTGACTTAGTTATTGGACATTAAAAGTTTATTACATTATTTTGTACATTAGTGCATTACTGATAAAAGCGTGTTTTTTAGGTTTTTTAAACTATTATTTATTTATTTATTTTTTTTATAAATTTTATTAAACCAATTATTTTACATTAATTAATGTATACATTGTATTTTTTTGCTTCGATTCCGGAGATTACTTCTCCACCATCGAGTGTCCTTATTCATCTTTAGTCCTTGTTTTTAATAAGAGGAAAAATCTAATTAGATAAAAAAACCTCTTTTCCGATAATTATTTCAATTCCATTATTCCCCAATCAAGTCGATTGGTTTTAATTACCTCCCCAACCATTATTTATTTTTTTTATTTTTTTTTTTTATAAATTTTATTAAACCAATTATTTTACATTAATTAATGTATACCTTGTATTTTAGCTTCGATTTCGGAGATTGCTTCTCCACCATCGAGTGTCCTTATTCATATTTAGTCCTTGTTTTTAATAAGAGGAAGAATCTAATTAGATAAAAAAACCTCTTTTCCGATAATTATTATAATTCCATTATTCCCCAATCAAATCGATTGGTTATCTCTCCTCTCTCCCTCTTCTTCCATCAACTATTATTTATTTTTTTACTTTTTAGTTCTAATTATTTTTATAGAGAAAAGTTTGCGGAATTTAAAAAAAAAAAGATGTGATGTGTTCATTTGTTTATAAAATTATAGATATTGGAAATAATGAAAGGTGGTTTTATTTTTAGGCTGATGATGACATGAATGTATATGTCGAAACGTCCTTTGATATAACAATAAAATAAAATAAATGAAAAAAATATAACTGTGTTATTATTTTTTGCAAACAAAGAAAATCAACACCTATTCTAAAAGAGAATTAAGATCCTCGAAAAATAAATAAATAAATTAAAATGAAATGTATTTCTTTTTATTATTTTTATATAATTTCATTTAAATTGAGTAGATGAACAATTATTTTTATAGAGAAATGTTTGTGGAATTTAACAGAACAAAGGTCACATTGACACAAACATGCATACGAGGGGTGAACCGCGATTGGAATTAGGTGTATACGGTCTTTGGAATTATGTGGAATTACTTTGGAATTCATTAGATAATCTATTGTTTTCTATTGTCTTCCACTTGGAAATGAAAGTGGAAGTGGAAGTAGGTGTACACGATTTTAGGTCGCGGTCCACCCCTCGCATGCATACATACAGGTTAAGCTAATAAAATTCTGTTAAAAAAAATTATTCATCCTCTATATTACTTTAGGTTTCATCTAGAGTTAATCAACTTCAATCTTGATTATCTCGAAACTATCATTTATGGACTTGATCCACTTTAGCTCTGAGCGCCTCATATAATAAAAAAAAAAACAAGGATTCCCTGAAGCGGCTGCCTCAGAGATTTCTACTACTAAGGTATTTCCTTGAGTTGAATTCTTTAGTAAAATGTTGGAATAAAAATAAACCGATATATGCGGTGCAGAGAGATTTGGAAATAAGAGCCAATAAGTATATCGAATTGAAGATGGGCCGTTCGAGAGGGGGGTTAGAAAAGTATAAAAATCGTTATCACCCTATTGTTCAAGTACTTCCACGGCGCCATCATGTAGCCAAGGGGAAAAACTTTTTTCCTTTATTTTTCTCGGCTATTCTTCACCCTTCTCACCTCCTGAGAAAAGTTTTACCAATACTTTGTGTGTGTGTGTGTGTTGAGGGCTTTTAATGGCGGGCGTTTGTGACATGGACCTTGCAGCTTCGTCGAAATCTTTTAAAAGTACTCTAATAAAGAGTCCCACCACACTAATACATTGGAAACTAGAAATGCACTCCCACAGAGACAGATCGGGATGCTGTTAAGGTCAACGAGTTTGAAAACAGCAGGACCAAAACCAACCGCCATGTTGTTCCCCAGCCAATATACGATTTATTTATTTACTAAGAATTACAACCAACCAAAAAAACCGGGTCCCCAAAAACATTAATACAATACGTATATATTTGCGTGAATATGTGTGTGTGTGTGTGTTGGCTTGTTTTTGTCCCCCCCTTGCCCCCCTCATAGAATACTCAAAGCACAAACGAAATACAAACTACAAATTTTTCAAACCAATGGTTTAGGCCAATCGTGAGAAGCTTTATTGATTTATTCCACCTTTTTGAAATTCACACCACAGTGTTTTTTTTTATTTTTAGTATAGAATGGACAAAAGATAAGCAAAAAAAGTAAATAAATTAAATTAAAAAATTTATAATAATGTATTTGTATTTCATTTTTTTTCAATTTTAATTGAATATTTTATTCTGATTTGATGATTTTTAATTTAAAAATTAATTAATCCTTATTATATATAATATAATTTGACGTGATATAAAATAAGATAAATTAAATTTAAAAATCATAATCGTTAATAAAATGAAAAGTTTGGAATAAAGTAGGTAGAGTTGGTGTTTTTACTATACTATTTTTAGTATAGAATGGACAAAAGATAAGCAAAAAAAGTAAATAAATTAAATTAAAAATTTTATAATAATGTATTTGTATTTCATTTTTAATTTTTTTTCAATTTTAATTGAATATTTTATTCTGATTTGATGATTTTAATTTAAAAATTAATTAATCCTTATTATATATAATATAATTTGACGTGATATAAAATAAGATAAATTAAATTTAAAAATCATAATCGATTATAAATTGAAAAGTTTGGAATAAAGTAGGTAGAGTTGTTGTTTTTGTAGGGTTCCGTTTAAAAAGTAAAATAGGACACTATTAGGCTGCTCTAACTAGCTATACTTAACTAAATAACATACAAACTTTTAATTTACAAGTTATATCTTATTGTATATACTATTAAATGAGCACTTACTAGTATACTGTATATATTCAATCGGTATCTTGAAAACAGTTCTATATTTCGATGAAACACTCCTCGACAATATTTAAACAAAAATTTCCCCCCGTAAACCTAAATGGATTCCAGTAGAGTTTTATACGCTGATTATGATGCAATTTCCTGATCTTTTTACAACACATCAGAGTTTTGAGATATTATTGGTCAAAATGACGATAAAGGCCATTTTGTACTATTTTCAAGTACCATTAAATATTAAACAGCAATATTTGAAATCAAATATTTTGTTCAAGTAATAGAAAACAGCTTCCTCTTTGATTTTCAAATTGCCACTTGTTTTTGGATCAATTATAACTCGAGTTATAACTAAAAAACTAAGACCTTATTTTTATCCTTTATAATTACGTAATTTTAGTTTTTTAGTTATAACTCGAGTTCTAATTGAACTAAAATCAAGTTGTGGTTTGAAAATCAAAGAGGAAGCTGTTTTCTATTACATCAACTAAATATTTTGATTTCAAAAATTGTTGTTTAATTTTTTTGATGGGACTCGAAATTAGGGGATTTTGGGTTGAGAAATCGATCTTCCATGGTCTCATCTTGGGGTAATTTTATTTAGATAGATTTTTTTTCTTAATTTAAGTAATTATTCACGACTGTGTCATTTATAACATTATCATTTGGATAAATAAAATATAATTTTTTAATTTTAATTTTAAATCAATAAACGGACAAATGTGTCCTTATACACAATAATACAATTGAAAATTTTTTACAAAAATAAATAGATAATAAATAAAAGTGAAGTGATACGAATCAATAATATACAAAAACTTAAAAATAATAATTTGAAAGTTTATATTGGGAAAATAAGGACAAGTTTTATGTGTGACTTTTTATTTATCCACCAAAAAAGTCACACATAAAAACTTGTCTTATTTTCCCAATATAAACTTTCAAATTATAGGTGAATAAATAAAAAGTCACACATAAAAACTTGTCCTTATTTTCCCAATATAAACTTTCAAATTATAGGTGAATAAATAAAAAAGTCACACATAAAAACTTGTCCTTATTTTCCCAATATAAACTTTCAAATTATAGGTGAATAAATAAAAAAGTCACACATAAAAACTTGTCCTTATTTTCCCAATATAAACTTTCAAATTATAGATGGATAAATAAAAAAGTCACACATAAAAACTTGTCCTTATTTTCCCAATATAAACTTTCAAATTATAAATTAAATTATGGACGGAAATGATAATAATTATAGACCTGGGGGATTTCTTAAAAATAATCACAAAAAGATAATACAAACATACATAAGATCAAACAATACATACAAATCAATAAAATATAAAAAACTTAAAAAATAATCACAAATAGATAATACAAACATACATAAGATCCAAAGAAAGAAAAACACAGAAAAACAAAAACAAAGACAATCACAATAACAAAAACATATATAAATACACTGCAACGGCCAAAAAATACGTAATACTTTTTTAAAAAAAAAAAACTAATGAAATGTATCTTTAATGCAATAAAATTGAATAAACTTTTAATATGATATTTTTTTAACTTTTCTTAATAAGTATAACAAAAATTTACGTATCTGTAGTTGCGTCCATCCTCCATTAACGCAATGGCTTTCGCAGAATCTGTAATGTTAAGCGGCATAATTTGGATGGGTTTAGTAGAAAAAGACACTCAAATAATAGATTTCAAGCACATTATCAAAATAAAAACAGGGATTGAAAGATTATAATAAGGATATTAAATTTCATCAAAAATCGATACCTAAATATCAAATTATCCGCTTTTATTTCATTTAAAGGGTAATTTTTAAATAAACTGTTTTAAATTTATGTTACACTTATTAAGAAAGATTAAAAATATTTCATATTAAAGTTTATTCAATTTCGTTCCATTCAAGATACATTTTAGTAGTTATTTTAAACAAAATCTAAGTGTTACTTTTTTAATTAATAGATATTGTGGTGTTGGTGCAAGGTGAAATATCTTTAATAAAAATTTTTTTTATTATATTATTTATCGGCATCGGGCACAAACGCATTTTGCCAGCCAATATTTTTAATAAAGATAAAAGTAAATAAATATTATATGCAATATTCATTTACTTTGTGTTAAGATTTCTAGGTCACAGTTATAATTCAGTACTTTCCTGAAGATGAGCTTACAGCTCGAAATATATATATTGAAAAAATTTACATCTTTTATTTTTTTACAAGTGACCTAGAAATCTTAACTCATGGTGGATGAATGTTGCATATAATATTTATTTAATTGAATGTAATGGAAGGCAGCCCAGGGTTAGTGAGGGAAGAAAAAATTAACACATTTCAAATAAGGTGTAATTTATTGGAATCCTTCCTCCTTTCCTTTCAAACAACCGTTTCGGAGGATTCTTCCCTCCTTCTTCGGGGTTACAAGGGGTCAATGAATGAAACAAATAAAATGTTTAATTGAAAAGTATTTGTTTTGCCGAGAGTAGCAGAGTTGTTGATTCACAAAGAGAAACAAAAAGGTTGTCCTCTGCTTGATGCAAATAAACATACACCCATATATATCGAGATGATATATCTGTATATATATATTATCTCGATATATATTTGTGTATGTTTATTTGCATCAAGCAGAGGACAACCTCTTTTGTTTCTCTTTATACCATCATCATCATCATTGAGTATACAGTCCTAAGACTGGTTTGATGCAACAATCCGTCTCCACTCGACTCTGTCCCCCGCCAGGTGTTTGACCTCTCTAAATGTCTGGCATCCCATATCCCCAATTATTTGGTTGAAATATTCTAATCTGGGTCTTCCCCTTCCCCTTTTCTTTCCCACCTCCTCCTCCAAGATATCCCTAAGCAGTCCCCCATGTCTCACTGTGTGCCCCATCATCTAACCTCTTTTCTTCTTCAGACTCTTCCACAAGGTTCTTCTTTCTCCGATTCTTCCAAGAACTTCTTCATTTGTAATTTGTAATTTCCTATCCTATCTAATTAAGAAAAGGATGAAAAAAAATTGTTTTTCTATGCCTTTGCTAAAGAAGAAGAAAGTTTTGAACACTACTGTGGAGAGAAGAAGGGAACATTTTATTTGTTGCTTTCATTGACCCCTTGTAGCCCTGAAGAAGGAGTGAAGAATCCTCCGAAACGGTTGTTTGAAAGGAAAGGAGGAAGGATTCCAATAAATTACACCATATTTGATATGTGTTAATTTTTTCTTTCCTAACTACCCCTGGGCTGCCTTCCATTACATTCAATTAAAAGTTCTACCAGTCCGTCTCTCTCCAGGGAAAATTTCGTTGCAAAAAAATATTTATTTACTTTTATCTTTTTTTATCTTTTATCTTTGTGTTACGTTTTTTTGGCCGGCAGTGTATATTTTTTCTCCTGAAACGTTTGAATTATTAATAAACTTAATCCGAACTTGAAAACGACTCTTGAAATAAGAGTCAAAATGTTGTTCAGTCTGATGATTTTATTCCATTAAAATATATAATCTAAGTTCTAAGTGCGGTTTCAACCGAAATATCTTCCCAGTCAACGTCATCATTCCCTTATAATAGAGTCCAACTATTCTTCTCGGGGGATATTTAACAACCGACATTTAATTTCCGATTAAATTCTTTTTCTAAAGTAGTTTATTAGACAATCACGAAACGTGATATAAAAGAACCAACCTAAATTCTTCCCTTCGTTTTTTTTTTTATTTGTTTTTGATTGAGTACATCAAAACATGACTAAGAGAGAGGTACACAATCTATATAATACCAAGTAAATTACAATTGAGTGGTATAGAAAAGTTCTTTTCGTGGGAATATAATAAACAATCTCTTCAAGAGAGCATGAGCAAGACTACTAATTATTCACAGAAATGTTATAAAAAAAAACAAATTCAAGTTTTAACCATGAGATAATTAAGTTCACATAATGTTAGAATAGCACCTTTCAAAGAAACAGCCCAGATTAAAAACCAATAATGGTATGGAACGGCTATTTTGACAAAAAAAAATAAATCTTCAAAATTATATTTAATTGGATTTTCATGAGATGAACTGAATCAAAAATTTGAACAGATTGGATGATATAACGCCATATTTTATATAATATGGTAGCGTGATATTATATTTGAGAAAATTAGCATTTCATTATAATTTAGTAGCGAATTTTATATTATTATTAAAATATAAAAAAATTTCTTCTTTATAATTCGTGATCCGAAGTCAATCGATATTTGGAACATTATTGACAAGGCCGCTTGCCCTTGGGAGCACAATTCTTAAGAAAAAATTTATAAATAATTTAAAATAAAAAAATTTGGATGTTAATTTTTGTATGTATTGTATTTTATGTTAATTAATTTTATTTCACTTTAACAATTTATTTATTTGTATTATTTTTAATTTTTCAATTTTAATTGAATATTTTATTCTGATTTGATGATTTTAATTTTAAAATTAATTAACCTTTATTATATCTAATATGACGTGAAAATGGACCCGGTAAAGAATCGTAGAACATTTTAATTTTATTCTAATTGTAAAATTTCTTAACATACATCCGCTAAATTTTCAAAAAATAAATTTTTTATTTCAAGAGAATAATTAATATTACTGTTACTACTTACGTAAATAATCTTCCTACAAATGATATGATCCAAATCCTCAAAAGTGTATTGGAAAATGCTGGATATCTGTAAATCTAGAGTTTTAACAAAAAAAGTGGTCCAAGTAAACGTTCAAGTCAACAAAATTTCCTAGAAAATGAAACAGAAATCAAGTTTCTAGAAAGAGTGGTTTTCATTTTATGAAGGAAAAACTGCGATTTTTTTGGAAAAAAAATTGCGGTTTTCAAAAATTTAACCTCATTGCGGGACGGGTTATCGTTATAAAAATTAAGATGAAATTTTGTTTCAATTGTATCAAATTTAATCTAGTTTAAAAATATAAGTATATTTCTTGCAACGAAATTTTCTCTGGAGAAAGACGGACTGGTAGGAATTTTAATTGAATGTAATGGAAGGCAGCCCAGAGGTAGTGAGGAAAGAAAAAAATTAACACATATCACATAAGGTGTAATTTATTGGAATCCTTCCTCCTTACCTTTCAAACCGACGTTTCGGAGGATTTTTCCCTCCTTCTTCAGGATTTCAATCATTCATTGACCCTTTGAAACCCTGAAGAAGTAGGGAGAATCCTCCGAAACGTCGGTTTGAAAGGAAAGGAGGAGAGGATTCCAATAAATTACACCTTATTGTGATGTTAGTGTTTTTTTCTTTCCTCACTACCCCTCAATTACATTCAATTATTTTTTTTTTATGATAATGATGAGAGAAGGAGTTACACCAAAAAAGGTGCAACCCCTAAAGGCCTGGGTTGGCCCCTCCATCGTGAAAAGAAGAAGAAAAAGAATTTTATGGGTTGGGCGGGGGTCGAAGGTATCTGTGGATACGGGTCTTAAATAGCTGAAGGTTATAGGTCGCGGGAAAGATGGTGGCAGGGAGCGAGTTCCAGTCTCTGGAGGTCAAAGGGATAAAAGAGTTGGCGAAAGCGCTTGTTCGAAATTTATCCAATTTGACAGCGAAGGGGTGCTGAGCGTTAGAAAACCGCGTGCTTCGCGCAAAGAGGGCATTAGGGGGATAATTGATTTCAGCTCGACTGAACAGACACCGTGATAGTATCTGTAGTACAGGGAAAGGGCAGAAACGGCTCTTCGGTGAGCCAGGGAGTCGAGTGAGTTGGTTAGAGCCGGTTCTCCTATTAGTTTAATTGCTCGCTTCTGAATTGCATCCAGTGTGGCAAGAGAATGCTTGGAGGCACCCCTCCACAGATGAGAGCCATATTCGAGACAGGGACGAATTTGAGCCTTATACAGCATAAGGAGTTGACTGGGAGTATAACAGCGTCTAGACCTAAATAGGAGACCAAGCTTGCGCGCTGCAGCTTTAGCAGTGGTTGAGATATGGTCATTCCATGAAAGGTCAGACCCTAGAGTTACGCCTAGCATTGAAATTTTATCCCTGAATTCTAGTGAGTTTGAGTCGAATGATATATTTGGGAGGTTTCTGTCGACGCGCCTAGAAATAAGGCAACACTGAGTTTTCCCTGCATTGAAGTTAACTAAGTTTTGGGATCCCCAGTTTTTAAGTTTGCATAAGTCTAAATTAATTGAAGAGGCAATGTCTGCACGGTTTTTATGCGATGCAGGGGCGTTATGTAGGGTGCTGTCATCTGCGTAACAATGTACCGGATTGGAGGGCAAGTTTAGAAGGTCGTTGATATAGATAAGAAAAAGCGTAGGGGAGATAACCGATCCCTGAGGAACTCCAGCGTTGGTGTGGAAGGGGGAAGATGATATTCCATCGATGACAACCTTAATACCTTAATAATACAACCTTATAATGGTCTTTGTCGAAAACGTGCTCTTTCATAGTAAAAATGGGAAAAAATCGAAAAAAGTGCGAGTTTTGTGGATTGTGGAAACAGAAAAAATACGCCAATTATTCAACTAGCGCTTGATTCCTAACAGTTGGTTGGAGAAAAAACATAAATGATGAAATTTGTAGGAAATTCTATGAACTTTTATTTTGAATGGGAGGGTTATTTACGAGAAGGTTGATAATTTTCGAGTTATAAGCAAAAAACCACCAAAAAATGAAATTTTTTTTCTTTTTTTTTCGATTTTTGACAATGTTCCGGAGCGAATTTTTTTTGACAAATCTCAGATTCGGATTCACCACACCCAAAAACATGAAGAGTCGAAGAAATTAAAACTACCCCAAGACTTTCCGGACTATTTGTTTTAATAAAAAAAAATTCCCACTAAATATTTTGCTTTGTGGATTGACCCCCCCCCCCCCCATGAAAATCTTCTGGCTACGCCACTGTAGTGATTAAATATATAAGTAATGTGAAAGTTGATATTCATGTGCAGAATCTATTTTTCTGATAAAACATTTCATAGGGGAGTTTCTTTCGAAGGCGATCAAGGATTTCGGGCTGCCGGACTATAGAATTCACTGCATTTTACTTTACCATACGGGGTATGGTCAAGTATTGTAATCGTGCATGAAAAAAGTGGTTTTTTCTTCTTCTTTTTTTCGAAATATCTCAAAAACAGCTGAAAGTATTTCGATTAAAAAAATTGATCGAAACCATAGCATTTCGCTCTACAAAAAACACCTAATAAGTGAACATCGAAAAAATTATATTTTTCGAGATAATAATTGTTTTGTCAAAATGTCTGTTAGTGGTCGTTAGTTCAGTACTGTGCGTTACCAAATTTTGTGGACGAGCTAGCTCAAAAACTAATGTGAATATCAAAACCAAATTCCACAGGTAGTTTTGGTCCATTGAGATTAAGAGCTGATTAGATTTTGGTGCATATCGACCCAAAATTAAGGAGGTGGTGGGGGGTTAAAAATTAAAAATCTAGGCTATTTGAGCAAACTCAACCAAATTTTGTATACATAATCAGTGGGACCCCAGAAGTCTAAAAATGCAAAAACTAACCGCCCAAAATGGGGGGGGGGGGGGGTGCAAGGTCAAAAATGAAAATG